>OZ024916.1:13700866-14165282 GCA_964017125.1 Flabesymbios commensalis
GTCTATAGACTCATTGTGTTGTTCCTCTCCACGGAAATCTTTAGTAAAAGGCGAAAGATTTATGCGTGGTTTGAAGAGAAACAAGAGTGATGTGAACCACCATGATCAAGACAGCTCTATTCGGAGCACAGCATCTAAATTATGGTTCAAATGAACAAAACGAAAAACCTTAAAATCTAAAACAAGGGAGCTACCTAATGCGATCAAAGATTGGGTATTTGATTATAAGCCAATATTTAATCGAAAACACAGAGGTAAATTTTTTCTTTTTATTTTGATTGTTTTTCAAAAGTTAAACCATTTGACATAGAAGCTGCATGAAATCAATGGGTTTACACATGGTCGCCATTCACTGCTTGGCTCCACTTCAAATTATGAGGACCTTCTGTGTGCAACCCAGTCAACACGACTCACTAGCCCACTGTTGGTACAATCAAGGGGCCACCATCTGCAACACTAGCCCACTATTCAACCAGCATTAATTTGATGAACTGACCCAACACTGTTTCAACGTCGGCAGAACACTGAAAATGCCGTGCCGTCACTGAAACAGCACCCAGTCAGTGCTAGTATGACTGGGCAGTACAGACTGACTGGGCAGGTCATGTGGAGTGAAAGAGTAATTCCCAACACTCCAGCAACATTTGCCCAATGTCTGAGCACCTAATTTTTTTTTTTAAAACGAGAAAATATTGCTTTTCCGAAATATCAGTTATTAGGGGAGTTGATAAATCACACTTTTTTCATTGATTTTAGACTCATTGTGTTATTCCGCTATTTTTGTTTCAAAAATAACCCTACTAAAGCAGGGCTACAAAAATTAGTCTATAGACTCATTGTGTTGTTCCTCTCCACGGAAATCTTTAGTAAAAGGCGAAAGATTTATGCGTGGTTTGAAGAGAAACAAGAGTGATGTGAACCACCATGATCAAGACAGCTCTATTCGGAGCACAGCATCTAAATTATGGTTCAAATGAACAAAACGAAAAACCTTAAAATCTAAAACAAGGGAGCTACCTAATGCGATCAAACATTGGGTATTTGATTATAAGCCAATATTTAATCGAAAACACAGAGGTAAATTTTTTCTTTTTATTTTGATTGTTTTTCAAAAGTTAAACCATTTGACATAGAAGCTGCATGAAATCAATGGGTTTACACATGGTCGCCATTCACTGCTTGGCTCCACTTCAAATTATGAGGACCTTCTGTGTGCAGCCCAGTCAACACGACTCACTAACCCACTGTTGGTACAATCAAGGGGCCACCATCTGCAACACTAGCCCACTATTCAACCAGCATTAATTTGATGAACTGACCCAACACTGTTTCAACGTCGGCAGAACACTGAAAATGCCGTGCCGTCACTGAAACAGCACCCAGTCAGTGCTAGTATGACTGGGCAGTACAGACTGACTGGGCAGGTCATGTGGAGTGAAAGAGTAATTCCCAACACTCCAGCAACATTTGCCCAATGTCTGAGCACCTAATTTTTTTTTTTTAAACGAGAAAATATTGCTTTTCCGAAATATCAGTTATTAGGGGAGTTGATAAATCACACTTTTTTCATTGATTTTAGACTCATTGTGTTATTCCGCTATTTTTGTTTCAAAAATAACCCTACTAAAGCAGGGCTACAAAAATTAGTCTATAGACTCATTGTGTTGTTCCTCTCCACGGAAATCTTTAGTAAAAGGCGAAAGATTTATGCGTGGTTTGAAGAGAAACAAGAGTGATGTGAACCACCATGATCAAGACAGCTCTATTCGGAGCACAGCATCTAAATTATGGTTCAAATGAACAAAACGAAAAACCTTAAAATCTAAAACAAGGGAGCTACCTAATGCGATCAAAGATTGGGTATTTGATTATAAGCCAATATTTAATCGAAAACACAGAGGTAAATTTTTTCTTTTTATTTTGATTGTTTTTCAAAAGTTAAACCATTTGACATAGAAGCTGCATGAAATCAATGGGTTTACACATGGTCGCCATTCACTGCTTGGCTCCACTTCAAATTATGAGGACCTTCTGTGTGCAACCCAGTCAACACGACTCACTAACCCACTGTTGGTACAATCAAGGGGCCACCATCTGCAACACTAGCCCACTATTCAACCAGCATTAATTTGATGAACTGACCCAACACTGTTTCAACGTCGGCAGAACACTGAAAATGCCGTGCCGTCAATGAAACAGCACCCAGTCAGTGCTAGTATGACTGGGCAGTACAGACTGACTGGGCAGGTCATGTGGAGTGAAAGAGTAATTCCCAACACTCCAGCAACATTTGCCCAATGTCTGAGCACCTAATTTTTTTTTTTTTTTTTTTTTTTTTTTGAAGATATGATACCTAGCTGAAAATAAACGAGAAAATATTGCTTTTCCGAAATATCAGTTATTAGGGGAGTTGATAAATCACACTTTTTTCATCGATTTTAGACTCATTGTGTTATTCTGCTATTTTTGTTTCAAAAATAACCCTACTAAAGCAGGGCTACAAAAATTAGTCTATAGACTCATTGTGTTGTTCCTCTCCACGGAAATCTTTAGTAAAAGGCGAAAGATTTATGCGTGGTTTGAAGAGAAACCAGAGTGATGTGAACCACCATGATCAAGACAGCTCTATTCGGAGCACAGCATCTAAATTATGGTTCAAATGAACAAAACGAAAAACCTTAAAATCTAAAACAAGGGAGCTACCTAATGCGATCAAACATTGGGTATTTGATTATAAGCCAATATTTAATCGAAAACACAGAGGTAAATTTTTTCTTTTTATTTTGATTGTTTTTCAAAAGTTAAACCATTTGACATAGAAGCTGCATGAAATCAATGGGTTTACACATGGTCGCCATTCACTGCTTGGCTCCACTTCAAATTATGAGGACCTTCTGTCTGCAGCCCAGTCAACACGACTCACTAACCCACTGTTGGTACAATCAAGGGGCCACCATCTGCAACACTAGCCCACTATTCAACCAGCATTAATTTGATGAACTGACCCAACACTGTTTCAACGTCGGCAGAACACTGAAAATGCCGTGCCGTCACTGAAACAGCACCCAGTCAGTGCTAGTATGACTGGGCAGTACAGTTTGACTGGGCAGGTCATGTGGAGTGAAAGAGTAATTCCCAACACTCCAGCAACATTTGCCCAATGTCTGAGCACCTAATTTTTTTTTTTTAAACGAGAAAATATTGCTTTTCCGAAATATCAGTTATTAGGGGAGTTGATAAATCACACTTTTTTCATTGATTTTAGACTCATTGTGTTATTCCGCTATTTTTGTTTCAAAAATAACCCTACTAAAGCAGGGCTACAAAAATTAGTCTATGGACTCATTGTGTTGTTCCTCTCCACGGAAATCTTTAGTAAAAGGCGAAAGATTTATGCGTGGTTTGAAGAGAAACCAGAGTGATGTGAACCACCATGATCAAGACAGCTCTATTCGGAGCACAGCATCTAAATTATGGTTCAAATGAACAAAACGAAAAACCTTAAAATCTAAAACAAGGGAGCTACCTAATGCGATCAAACATTGGGTATTTGATTATAAGCCAATATTTAATCGAAAACACAGAGGTAAATTTTTTCTTTTTATTTTGATTGTTTTTCAAAAGTTAAACCATTTGACATAGAAGCTGCATGAAATCAATGGGTTTACACATGGTCGCCATTCACTGCTTGGCTCCACTTCAAATTATGAGGACCTTCTGTCTGCAGCCCAGTCAACACGACTCACTAACCCACTGTTGGTACAATCAAGGGGCCACCATCTGCAACACTAGCCCACTATTCAACCAGCATTAATTTGATGAACTGACCCAACACTGTTTCAACGTCGGCAGAACACTGAAAATGCCGTGCCGTCACTGAAACAGCACCCAGTCAGTGCTAGTATGACTGGGCAGTACAGACTGACTGGGCAGGTCATGTGGAGTGAAAGAGTAATTCCCAACACTCCAGCAACATTTGCCCAATGTCTGAGCACCTAATTTTTTTTTTTTAAACGAGAAAATATTGCTTTTCCGAAATATCAGTTATTAGGGGAGTTGATAAATCACACTTTTTTCATTGATTTTAGACTCATTGTGTTATTCCGCTATTTTTGTTTCAAAAATAACCCTACTAAAGCAGGGCTACAAAAATTAGTCTATAGACTCATTGTGTTGTCCCTCTCCACGGAAATCTTTAGTAAAAGGCGAAAGATTTATGCGTGGTTTGAAGAGAAACCAGAGTGATGTGACCACCATGATCAAGACAGCTCTATTCGGAGCACAGCATCTAAATTATGGTTCAAATGAACAAAACGAAAAACCTTAAAATCTAAAACAAGGGAGCTACCTAATGCGATCAAACATTGAGTATTTGATTATAAGCCAATATTTAATCGAAAACACAGAGGTAAATTTTTTCTTTTTATTTTGATTGTTTTTCAAAAGTTAAACCATTTGACATAGAAGCTGCATGAAATCAATGGGTTTACACATGGTCGCCATTCACTGCTTGGCTCCACTTCAAATTATGAGGACCTTCTGTGTGCAGCCCAGTCAACACGACTCACTAACCCACTGTTGGTACAATCAAGGGGCCACCATCTGCAACACTAGCCCACTATTCAACCAGCATTAATTTGATGAACTGACCCAACACTGTTTCAACGTCGGCAGAACACTGAAAATGCCGTGCCGTCACTGAAACAGCACCCAGTCAGTGCTAGTATGACTGGGCAGTACAGACTGACTGGGCAGGTCATGTGGAGTGAAAGAGTAATTCCCAACACTCCAGCAACATTTGCCCAATGTCTGAGCACCTAATTTTTTTTTTTTTAAACGAGAAAATATTGCTTTTCCGAAATATCAGTTATTAGGGGAGTTGATAAATCACACTTTTTTCATTGATTTTAGACTCATTGTGTTATTCCGCTATTTTTGTTTCAAAAATAACCCTACTAAAGCAGGGCTACAAAAATTAGTCTATAGACTCATTGTGTTGTTCCTCTCCACGGAAATCTTTAGTAAAAGGCGAAAGATTTATGCGTGGTTTGAAGAGAAACCAGAGTGATGTGAACCACCATGATCAAGACAGCTCTATTCGGAGCACAGCATCTAAATTATGGTTCAAATGAACAAAACGAAAAACCTTAAAATCTAAAACAAGGGAGCTACCTAATGCGACCAAACATTGGGTATTTGATTATAAGCCAATATTTAATCGAAAACACAGAGGTAAATTTTTTCTTTTTATTTTGATTGTTTTTCAAAAGTTAAAACCATTTGACATAGAAGCTGCATGAAATCAATGGGTTTACACATGGTCGCCATTCACTGCTTGGCTCCACTTCAAATTATGAGGACCTTCTGTGTGCAGCCCAGTCAACACGACTCACTAACCCACTGTTGGTACAATCAAGGGGCCACCATCTGCAACACTAGCCCACTATTCAACCAGCATTAATTTGATGAACTGACCCAACACTGTTTCAACGTCGGCAGAACACTGAAAATGCCGTGCCGTCACTGAAACAGCACCCAGTCAGTGCTAGTATGACTGGGCAGTACAGACTGACTGGGCACGTCATGTGGAGTGAAAGAGTAATTCCCAACACTCCAGCAACATTTGCCCAATGTCTGAGCACCTAATTTTTTTTTTTTAAACGAGAAAATATTGCTTTTCCGAAATATCAGTTATTAGGGGAGTTGATAAATCACACTTTTTTCATTGATTTTAGACTCATTGTGTTATTCCGCTATTTTTGTTTCAAAAATAACCCTACTAAAGCAGGGCTACAAAAATTAGTCTATAGACTCATTGTGTTGTTCCTCTCCACGGAAATCTTTAGTAAAAGGCGAAAGATTTATGCGTGGTTTGAAGAGAAACCAGAGTGATGTGAACCACCATGATCAAGACAGCTCTATTCGGAGCACAGCATCTAAATTATGGTTCAAATGAACAAAACGAAAAACCTTAAAATCTAAAACAAGGGAGCTACCTAATGCGATCAAACATTGAGTATTTGATTATAAGCCAATATTTAATCGAAAACACAGAGGTAAATTTTTTCTTTTTATTTTGATTGTTTTTCAAAAGTTAAACCATTTGACATAGAAGCTGCATGAAATCAATGGGTTTACACATGGTCGCCATTCACTGCTTGGCTCCACTTCAAATTATGAGGACCTTCTGTGTGCAGCCCAGTCAACACGACTCACTAACCCACTGTTGGTACAATCAAGGGGCCACCATCTGCAACACTAGCCCACTATTCAACCAGCATTAATTTGATGAACTGACCCAACACTGTTTCAACGTCGGCAGAACACTGAAAATGCCGTGCCGTCACTGAAACAGCACCCAGTCAGTGCTAGTATGACTGGGCAGTACAGACTGACTGGGCAGGTCATGTGGAGTGAAAGAGTAATTCCCAACACTCCAGCAACATTTGCCCAATGTCTGAGCACCTAATTTTTTTTTTTTAAACGAGAAAATATTGCTTTTCCGAAATATCAGTTATTAGGGGAGTTGATAAATCACACTTTTTTCATTGATTTTAGACTCATTGTGTTATTCCGCTATTTTTGTTTCAAAAATAATCCTACTAAAGCAGGGCTACAAAAATTAGTCTATAGACTCATTGTGTTGTTCCTCTCCACGGAAATCTTTAGTAAAAGGCGAAAGATTTATGCGTGGTTTGAAGAGAAACAAGAGTGATGTGAACCACCATGATCAAGACAGCTCTATTCGGAGCACAGCATCTAAATTATGGTTCAAATGAACAAAACGAAAAACCTTAAAATCTAAAACAAGGGAGCTACCTAATGCGATCAAACATTGGGTATTTGATTATAAGCCAATATTTAATCGAAAACACAGAGGTAAATTTTTTCTTTTTATTTTGATTGTTTTTCAAAAGTTAAACCATTTGACATAGAAGCTGCATGAAATCAATGGGTTTACACATGGTCGCCATTCACTGCTTGGCTCCACTTCAAATTATGAGGACCTTCTGTGTGCAGCCCAGTCAACACGACTCACTAACCCACTGTTGGTACAATCAAGGGGCCACCATCTGCAACACTAGCCCACTATTCAACCAGCATTAATTTGATGAACTGACCCAACACTGTTTCAACGTCGGCAGAACACTGAAAATGCCGTGCCGTCACTGAAACAGCACCCAGTCAGTGCTAGTATGACTGGGCAGTACAGACTGACTGGGCAGGTCATGTGGAGTGAAAGAGTAATTCCCAACACTCCAGCAACATTTGCCCAATGTCTGAGCACCTAATTTTTTTTTTTTAAACGAGAAAATATTGCTTTTCCGAAATATCAGTTATTAGGGGAGTTGATAAATCACACTTTTTTCATTGATTTTAGACTCATTGTGTTATTCTGCTATTTTCGTTTCAAAAATAACCCTACTAAAGCAGGGCTACAAAAATTAGTCTATAGACTCATTGTGTTGTTCCTCTCCACGGAAATTTTTAGTAAAAGGCGAAAGATTTATGCGTGGTTTGAAGAGAAACCAGAGTGATGTGACCACCATGATCAAGACAGCTCTATTCGGAGCACAGCATCTAAATTATGGTTCAAATGAACAAAACGAAAAACCTTAAAATCTAAAACAAGGGAGCTACCTAATGCGATCAAACATTGAGTATTTGATTATAAGCCAATATTTAATCGAAAACACAGAGGTAATTTTTTTCTTTTTATTTTGATTGTTTTTCAAAAGTTAAACCATTTGACATAGAAGCTGCATGAAATCAATGGGTTTACACATGGTCGCCATTCACTGCTTGGCTCCACTTCAAATTATGAGGACCTTCTGTGTGCAGCCCAGTCAACACGACTCACTAACCCACTGTTGGTACAATCAAGGGGCCACCATCTGCATCACTAGCCCACTATTCAACCAGCATTAATTTGATGAACTGACCCAACACTGTTTCAACGTCGGCAGAACACTGAAAATGCCGTGCCGTCACTGAAACAGCACCCAGTCAGTGCTAGTATGACTGGGCAGTACAGACTGACTGGGCAGGTCATGTGGAGTGAAAGAGTAATTCCCAACACTCCAGCAACATTTGCCCAATGTCTGAGCACCTAATTTTTTTTTTTTAAACGAGAAAATATTGCTTTTCCGAAATATCAGTTATTAGGGGAGTTGATAAATCACACTTTTTTCATTGATTTTAGACTCATTGTGTTATTCCGCTATTTTTGTTTCAAAAATAACCCTACTAAAGCAGGGCTACAAAAATTAGTCTATGGACTCATTGTGTTGTTCCTCTCCACGGAAATCTTTAGTAAAAGGCGAAAGATTTATGCGTGGTTTGAAGAGAAACCAGAGTGATGTGAACCACCATGATCAAGACAGCTCTATTCGGAGCACAGCATCTAAATTATGGTTCAAATGAACAAAACGAAAAACCTTAAAATCTAAAACAAGGGAGCTACCTAATGCGATCAAACATTGGGTATTTGATTATAAGCCAATATTTAATCGAAAACACAGAGGTAAATTTTTTCTTTTTATTTTGATTGTTTTTCAAAAGTTAAACCATTTGACATAGAAGCTGCATGAAATCAATGGGTTTACACATGGTCGCCATTCACTGCTTGGCTCCACTTCAAATTATGAGGACCTTCTGTCTGCAGCCCAGTCAACACGACTCACTAACCCACTGTTGGTACAATCAAGGGGCCACCATCTGCAACACTAGCCCACTATTCAACCAGCATTAATTTGATGAACTGACCCAACACTGTTTCAACGTCGGCAGAACACTGAAAATGCCGTGCCGTCACTGAAACAGCACCCAGTCAGTGCTAGTATGACTGGGCAGTACAGACTGACTGGGCAGGTCATGTGGAGTGAAAGAGTAATTCCCAACACTCCAGCAACATTTGCCCAATGTCTGAGCACCTAATTGTTTTTTTTTAAACGAGAAAATATTGCTTTTCCGAAATATCAGTTATTAGGGGAGTTGATAAATCACACTTTTTTCATTGATTTTAGACTCATTGTGTTATTCCGCTATTTTTGTTTCAAAAATAACCCTACTAAAGCAGGGCTACAAAAATTAGTCTATAGACTCATTGTGTTGTTCCTCTCCACGGAAATCTTTAGTAAAAGGCGAAAGATTTATGCGTGGTTTGAAGAGAAACCAGAGTGATGTGAACCACCATGATCAAGACAGCTCTATTCGGAGCACAGCATCTAAATTATGGTTCAAATGAACAAAACGAAAAACCTTAAAATCTAAAACAAGGGAGCTACCTAATGCGATCAAACATTGAGTATTTGATTATAAGCCAATATTTAATCGAAAACACAGAGGTAAATTTTTTCTTTTTATTTTGATTGTTTTTCAAAAGTTAAACCATTTGACATAGAAGCTGCATGAAATCAATGGGTTTACACATGGTCGCCATTCACTGCTTGGCTCCACTTCAAATTATGAGGACCTTCTGTCTGCAGCCCAGTCAACACGACTCACTAACCCACTGTTGGTACAATCAAGGGGCCACCATCTGCAACACTAGCCCACTATTCAACCAGCATTAATTTGATGAACTGACCCAACACTGTTTCAACGTCGGCAGAACACTGAAAATGCCGTGCCGTCACTGAAACAGCACCCAGTCAGTGCTAGTATGACTGGGCAGTACAGACTGACTGGGCAGGTCATGTGGAGTGAAAGAGTAATTCCCAACACTCCAGCAACATTTGCCCAATGTCTGAGCACCTAATTTTTTTTTTTAAACGAGAAAATATTGCTTTTCCGAAATATCAGTTATTAGGGGAGTTGATAAATCACACTTTTTTCATTGATTTTAGACTCATTGTGTTATTCCGCTATTTTTGTTTCAAAAATAACCCTACTAAAGCAGGGCTACAAAAATTAGTCTATAGACTCATTGTGTTGTTCCTCTCCACGGAAATCTTTAGTAAAAGGCGAAAGATTTATGCGTGGTTTGAAGAGAAACCAGAGTGATGTGAACCACCATGATCAAGACAGCTCTATTCGGAGCACAGCATCTAAATTATGGTTCAAATGAACAAAACGAAAAACCTTAAAATCTAAAACAAGGGAGCTACCTAATGCGATCAAACATTGAGTATTTGATTATAAGCCAATATTTAATCGAAAACACAGAGGTAAATTTTTTCTTTTTATTTTGATTGTTTTTCAAAAGTTAAACCATTTGACATAGAAGCTGCATGAAATCAATGGGTTTACACATGGTCGCCATTCACTGCTTGGCTCCACTTCAAATTATGAGGACCTTCTGTGTGCAGCCCAGTCAACACGACTCACTAACCCACTGTTGGTACAATCAAGGGGCCACCATCTGCAACACTAGCCCACTATTCAACCAGCATTAATTTGATGAACTGACCCAACACTGTTTCAACGTCGGCAGAACACTGAAAATGCCGTGCCGTCACTGAAACAGCACCCAGTCAGTGCTAGTATGACTGGGCAGTACAGACTGACTGGGCAGGTCATGTGGAGTGAAAGAGTAATTCCCAACACTCCAGCAACATTTGCCCAATGTCTGAGCACCTAATTTTTTTTTTTTTTTTTTTTTTTTTAAGATATGATACCTAGCTGAAAATAAACGAGAAAATATTGCTTTTCCGAAATATCAGTTATTAGGGGAGTTGATAAATCACACTTTTTTCATTGATTATAGACTCATTGTGTTATTCCGCTATTTTTGTTTCAAAAATAACCCTACTAAAGCAGGGCTACAAAAATTAGTCTATAGACTCATTGTGTTGTTCCTCTCCACGGAAATCTTTAGTAAAAGGCGAAAGATTTATGCGTGGTTTGAAGAGAAACCAGAGTGATGTGAACCACCATAATCAAGACAGCTCTATTCGGAGCACAGCATCTAAATTATGGTTCAAATGAACAAAACGAAAAACCTTAAAATCTAAAACAAGGGAGCTACCTAATGCGATCAAACATTGAGTATTTGATTATAAGCCAATATTTAATCGAAAACACAGAGGTAAATTTTTTCTTTTTATTTTGATTGTTTTTCAAAAGTTAAACCATTTGACATAGAAGCTGCATGAAATCAATGGGTTTACACATGGTCGCCATTCACTGCTTGGCTCCACTTCAAATTATGAGGACCTTCTGTGTGCAGCCCAGTCAACACGACTCACTAACCCACTGTTGGTACAATCAAGGGGCCACCATCTGCAACACTAGCCCACTATTCAACCAGCATTAATTTGATGAACTGACCCAACACTGTTTCAACGTCGGCAGAACACTGAAAATGCCGTGCCGTCATTGAAACAGCACCCAGTCAGTGCTAGTAGGACTGGGCAGTACAGACTGACTGGGCAGGTCATGTGGAGTGAAAGAGTAATTCCCAACACTCCAGCAACATTTGCCCAATGTCTGAGCACCTAATTTTTTTTTTTTTTTTTTTTTTTTTTTAAGATATGATACCTAGCTGAAAATAAACGAGAAAATATTGCTTTTCCGAAATATCAGTTATTAGGGGAGTTGATAAATCACAATTTTTTCATTGATTTTAGACTCATTGTGTTATTCCGCTATTTTTGTTTCAAAAATAACCCTACTAAAGCAGGGCTACAAAAATTAGTCTATAGACTCATTGTGTTGTTCCTCTCCACGGAAATCTTTAGTAAAAGGCGAAAGATTTATGCGTGGTTTGAAGAGAAACCAGAGTGATGTGAACCACCATGATCAAGACAGCTCTATTCGGAGCACAGCATCTAAATTATGGTTCAAATGAACAAAACGAAAAACCTTAAAATCTAAAACAAGGGAGCTACCTAATGCGATCAAACATTGAGTATTTGATTATAAGCCAATATTTAATCGAAAACACAGAGGTAAATTTTTTCTTTTTATTTTGATTGTTTTTCAAAAGTTAAACCATTTGACATAGAAGCTGCATGAAATCAATGGGTTTACACATGGTCGCCATTCACTGCTTGGCTCCACTTCAAATTATGAGGACCTTCTGTGTGCAGCCCAGTCAACACGACTCACTAACCCACTGTTGGTACAATCAAGGGGCCACCATCTGCAACACTAGCCCACTATTCAACCAGCATTAATTTGATGAACTGACCCAACACTGTTTCAACGTCGGCAGAACACTGAAAATGCCGTGCCGTCACTGAAACAGCACCCAGTCAGTGCTAGTATGACTGGGCAGTACAGACTGACTGGGCAGGTCATGTGGAGTGAAAGAGTAATTCCCAACACTCCAGCAACATTTGCCCAATGTCTGAGCACCTAATTTTTTTTTTTTTTTTTTTTTTTTTAAGATATGATACCTAGCTGAAAATAAACGAGAAAATATTGCTTTTCCGAAATATCAGTTATTAGGGGAGTTGATAAATCACACTTTTTTCATTGATTATAGACTCATTGTGTTATTCCGCTATTTTTGTTTCAAAAATAACCCTACTAAAGCAGGGCTACAAAAATTAGTCTATAGACTCATTGTGTTGTTCCTCTCCACGGAAATCTTTAGTAAAAGGCGAAAGATTTATGCGTGGTTTGAAGAGAAACCAGAGTGATGTGAACCACCATAATCAAGACAGCTCTATTCGGAGCACAGCATCTAAATTATGGTTCAAATGAACAAAACGAAAAACCTTAAAATCTAAAACAAGGGAGCTACCTAATGCGATCAAACATTGAGTATTTGATTATAAGCCAATATTTAATCGAAAACACAGAGGTAAATTTTTTCTTTTTATTTTGATTGTTTTTCAAAAGTTAAACCATTTGACATAGAAGCTGCATGAAATCAATGGGTTTACACATGGTCGCCATTCACTGCTTGGCTCCACTTCAAATTATGAGGACCTTCTGTGTGCAGCCCAGTCAACACGACTCACTAACCCACTGTTGGTACAATCAAGGGGCCACCATCTGCAACACTAGCCCACTATTCAACCAGCATTAATTTGATGAACTGACCCAACACTGTTTCAACGTCGGCAGAACACTGAAAATGCCGTGCCGTCATTGAAACAGCACCCAGTCAGTGCTAGTAGGACTGGGCAGTACAGACTGACTGGGCAGGTCATGTGGAGTGAAAGAGTAATTCCCAACACTCCAGCAACATTTGCCCAATGTCTGAGCACCTAATTGTTTTTTTTTTTTTTTTTTTTTTTTAAGATATGATACCTAGCTGAAAATAAACGAGAAAATATTGCTTTTCCGAAATATCAGTTATTAGGGGAGTTGATAAATCACAATTTTTTCATTGATTTTAGACTCATTGTGTTATTCCGCTATTTTTGTTTCAAAAATAACCCTACTAAAGCAGGGCTACAAAAATTAGTCTATAGACTCATTGTGTTGTTCCTCTCCACGGAAATCTTTAGTAAAAGGCGAAAGATTTATGCGTGGTTTGAAGAGAAACCAGAGTGATGTGAACCACCATGATCAAGACAGCTCTATTCGGAGCACAGCATCTAAATTATGGTTCAAATGAACAAAACGAAAAACCTTAAAATCTAAAACAAGGGAGCTACCTAATGCGATCAAACATTGAGTATTTGATTATAAGCCAATATTTAATCGAAAACACAGAGGTAAATTTTTTCTTTTTATTTTGATTGTTTTTCAAAAGTTAAACCATTTGACATAGAAGCTGCATGAAATCAATGGGTTTACACATGGTCGCCATTCACTGCTTGGCTCCACTTCAAATTATGAGGACCTTCTGTGTGCAGCCCAGTCAACACGACTCACTAACCCACTGTTGGTACAATCAAGGGGCCACCATCTGCAACACTAGCCCACTATTCAACCAGCATTAATTTGATGAACTGACCCAACACTGTTTCAACGTCGGCAGAAAACTGAAAATGCCGTGCCGTCATTGAAACAGCACCCAGTCAGTGCTAGTAGGACTGGGCAGTACAGACTGACTGGGCAGGTCATGTGGAGTGAAAGAGTAATTCCCAACACTCCAGCAACATTTGCCCAATGTCTGAGCACCTAATTTTTTTTTTTTTTTTTTTTTTTTTTTTTAAGATATGATACCTAGCTGAAAATAAACGAGAAAATATTGCTTTTCCGAAATATCAGTTATTAGGGGAGTTGATAAATCACAATTTTTTCATTGATTTTAGACTCATTGTGTTATTCCGCTATTTTTGTTTCAAAAATAACCCTACTAAAGCAGGGCTACAAAAATTAGTCTATAGACTCATTGTGTTGTTCCTCTCCACGGAAATCTTTAGTAAAAGGCGAAAGATTTATGCGTGGTTTGAAGAGAAACCAGAGTGATGTGAACCACCATGATCAAGACAGCTCTATTCGGAGCACAGCATCTAAATTATGGTTCAAATGAACAAAACGAAAAACCTTAAAATCTAAAACAAGGGAGCTACCTAATGCGATCAAACATTGAGTATTTGATTATAAGCCAATATTTAATCGAAAACACAGAGGTAAATTTTTTCTTTTTATTTTGATTGTTTTTCAAAAGTTAAACCATTTGACATAGAAGCTGCATGAAATCAATGGGTTTACACATGGTCGCCATTCACTGCTTGGCTCCACTTCAAATTATGAGGACCTTCTGTGTGCAGCCCAGTCAACACGACTCACTAACCCACTGTTGGTACAATCAAGGGGCCACCATCTGCAACACTAGCCCACTATTCAACCAGCATTAATTTGATGAACTGACCCAACACTGTTTCAACGTCGGCAGAACACTGAAAATGCCGTGCCGTCACTGAAACAGCACCCAGTCAGTGCTAGTATGACTGGGCAGTACAGACTGACTGGGCAGGTCATGTGGAGTGAAAGAGTAATTCCCAACACTCCAGCAACATTTGCCCAATGTCTGAGCACCTAATTTTTTTTTTTTTTTTTTTTTTTTAAGATATGATACCTAGCTGAAAATAAACGAGAAAATATTGCTTTTCCGAAATATCAGTTATTAGGGGAGTTGATAAATCACACTTTTTTCATTGATTATAGACTCATTGTGTTATTCCGCTATTTTTGTTTCAAAAATAACCCTACTAAAGCAGGGCTACAAAAATTAGTCTATAGACTCATTGTGTTGTTCCTCTCCACGGAAATCTTTAGTAAAAGGCGAAAGATTTATGCGTGGTTTGAAGAGAAACCAGAGTGATGTGAACCACCATAATCAAGACAGCTCTATTCGGAGCACAGCATCTAAATTATGGTTCAAATGAACAAAACGAAAAACCTTAAAATCTAAAACAAGGGAGCTACCTAATGCGATCAAACATTGAGTATTTGATTATAAGCCAATATTTAATCGAAAACACAGAGGTAAATTTTTTCTTTTTATTTTGATTGTTTTTCAAAAGTTAAACCATTTGACATAGAAGCTGCATGAAATCAATGGGTTTACACATGGTCGCCATTCACTGCTTGGCTCCACTTCAAATTATGAGGACCTTCTGTGTGCAGCCCAGTCAACACGACTCACTAACCCACTGTTGGTACAATCAAGGGGCCACCATCTGCAACACTAGCCCACTATTCAACCAGCATTAATTTGATGAACTGACCCAACACTGTTTCAACGTCGGCAGAACACTGAAAATGCCGTGCCGTCATTGAAACAGCACCCAGTCAGTGCTAGTAGGACTGGGCAGTACAGACTGACTGGGCAGGTCATGTGGAGTGAAAGAGTAATTCCCAACACTCCAGCAACATTTGCCCAATGTCTGAGCACCTAATTGTTTTTTTTTTTTTTTTTTTTTTTTAAGATATGATACCTAGCTGAAAATAAACGAGAAAATATTGCTTTTCCGAAATATCAGTTATTAGGGGAGTTGATAAATCACAATTTTTTCATTGATTTTAGACTCATTGTGTTATTCCGCTATTTTTGTTTCAAAAATAACCCTACTAAAGCAGGGCTACAAAAATTAGTCTATAGACTCATTGTGTTGTTCCTCTCCACGGAAATCTTTAGTAAAAGGCGAAAGATTTATGCGTGGTTTGAAGAGAAACCAGAGTGATGTGAACCACCATGATCAAGACAGCTCTATTCGGAGCACAGCATCTAAATTATGGTTCAAATGAACAAAACGAAAAACCTTAAAATCTAAAACAAGGGAGCTACCTAATGCGATCAAACATTGAGTATTTGATTATAAGCCAATATTTAATCGAAAACACAGAGGTAAATTTTTTCTTTTTATTTTGATTGTTTTTCAAAAGTTAAACCATTTGACATAGAAGCTGCATGAAATCAATGGGTTTACACATGGTCGCCATTCACTGCTTGGCTCCACTTCAAATTATGAGGACCTTCTGTGTGCAGCCCAGTCAACACGACTCACTAACCCACTGTTGGTACAATCAAGGGGCCACCATCTGCAACACTAGCCCACTATTCAACCAGCATTAATTTGATGAACTGACCCAACACTGTTTCAACGTCGGCAGAAAACTGAAAATGCCGTGCCGTCATTGAAACAGCACCCAGTCAGTGCTAGTAGGACTGGGCAGTACAGACTGACTGGGCAGGTCATGTGGAGTGAAAGAGTAATTCCCAACACTCCAGCAACATTTGCCCAATGTCTGAGCACCTAATTTTTTTTTTTTTTTTTTTTTTTTTTTTTAAGATATGATACCTAGCTGAAAATAAACGAGAAAATATTGCTTTTCCGAAATATCAGTTATTAGGGGAGTTGATAAATCACAATTTTTTCATTGATTTTAGACTCATTGTGTTATTCCGCTATTTTTGTTTCAAAAATAACCCTACTAAAGCAGGGCTACAAAAATTAGTCTATAGACTCATTGTGTTGTTCCTCTCCACGGAAATCTTTAGTAAAAGGCGAAAGATTTATGCGTGGTTTGAAGAGAAACCAGAGTGATGTGAACCACCATGATCAAGACAGCTCTATTCGGAGCACAGCATCTAAATTATGGTTCAAATGAACAAAACGAAAAACCTTAAAATCTAAAACAAGGGAGCTACCTAATGCGATCAAACATTGAGTATTTGATTATAAGCCAATATTTAATCGAAAACACAGAGGTAAATTTTTTCTTTTTATTTTGATTGTTTTTCAAAAGTTAAACCATTTGACATAGAAGCTGCATGAAATCAATGGGTTTACACATGGTCGCCATTCACTGCTTGGCTCCACTTCAAATTATGAGGACCTTCTGTGTGCAGCCCAGTCAACACGACTCACTAACCCACTGTTGGTACAATCAAGGGGCCACCATCTGCAACACTAGCCCACTATTCAACCAGCATTAATTTGATGAACTGACCCAACACTGTTTCAACGTCGGCAGAACACTGAAAATGCCGTGCCGTCATTGAAACAGCACCCAGTCAGTGCTAGTAGGACTGGGCAGTACAGACTGACTGGGCAGGTCATGTGGAGTGAAAGAGTAATTCCCAACACTCCAGCAACATTTGCCCAATGTCTGAGCACCTAATTTTTTTTTTTTTTTTTTTTTTTTTTAAGATATGATACCTAGCTGAAAATAAACGAGAAAATATTGCTTTTCCGAAATATCAGTTATTAGGGGAGTTGATAAATCACAATTTTTTCATTGATTTTAGACTCATTGTGTTATTCCGCTATTTTTGTTTCAAAAATAACCCTACTAAAGCAGGGCTACAAAAATTAGTCTATAGACTCATTGTGTTGTTCCTCTCCACGGAAATCTTTAGTAAAAGGCGAAAGATTTATGCGTGGTTTGAAGAGAAACCAGAGTGATGTGAACCACCATGATCAAGACAGCTCTATTCGGAGCACAGCATCTAAATTATGGTTCAAATGAACAAAACGAAAAACCTTAAAATCTAAAACAAGGGAGCTACCTAATGCGATCAAACATTGAGTATTTGATTATAAGCCAATATTTAATCGAAAACACAGAGGTAATTTTTTTCTTTTTATTTTGATTGTTTTTCAAAAGTTAAACCATTTGACATAGAAGCTGCATGAAATCAATGTGTTTACACATGGTCGCCATTCACTGCTTGGCTCCACTTCAAATTATGAGGACCTTCTGTGTGCAGCCCAGTCAACATGACTCACTAACCCACTGTTGGTACAATCAAGGGGCCACCATCTGCAACACTAGCCCACTATTCAACCAGCATTAATTTGATGAACTGACCCAACACTGTTTCAACGTCGGCAGAACACTGAAAATGCCGTGCCGTCACTGAAACAGCACCCAGTCAGTGCTAGTATGACTGGGCAGTACAGACTGACTGGGCAGGTCATGTGGAGTGAAAGAGTAATTCCCAACACTCCAGCAACATTTGCCCAATGTCTGAGCACCTAATTTTTTTTTTTTTTTTTTTTTTTTAAGATATGATACCTAGCTGAAAATAAACGAGAAAATATTGCTTTTCCGAAATATCAGTTATTAGGGGAGTTGATAAATCACACTTTTTTCATTGATTATAGACTCATTGTGTTATTCCGCTATTTTTGTTTCAAAAATAACCCTACTAAAGCAGGGCTACAAAAATTAGTCTATAGACTCATTGTGTTGTTCCTCTCCACGGAAATCTTTAGTAAAAGGCGAAAGATTTATGCGTGGTTTGAAGAGAAACCAGAGTGATGTGAACCACCATGATCAAGACAGCTCTATTCGGAGCACAGCATCTAAATTATGGTTCAAATGAGCAAAACGAAAAACCTTAAAATCTAAAACAAGGGAGCTACCTAATGCGATCAAACATTGAGTATTTGATTATAAGCCAATATTTAATCGAAAACACAGAGGTAATTTTTTCTTTTTATTTTGATTGTTTTTTAAAAGTTAAACCTTTTGACATAGAAGCTGCATGAAATCAATGGGTTCACACATGGTCTCTATTCACTGCTTGGCTCCACTTCAAATTATGAGGACCTTCTGTGTGCAGCCCAGTCAACACGACTCACTAACCCACTGCTGGTACAATCAAGGGGCCACCATCTGCAACACTAGCCCACTATTCAACCAGCATTAATTTGATGAACTGACCCAACACTGTTTCAACGTCGGCAGAACACTGAAAATGCCGTGCCGTCGCTGAAACAACACCCAGTCAGTGCTAGTATGACTGGGCAGTACATACTGACTGGGCAGGTCATCTGGAGTGAAAGAGTAATTCCCAACACTCCAGCAACATTCGCCCAAAGTCTGAGCACCTAATTTCTTTTTTTTTTTCAAGATATGATACCTAGCTGAAAATAAACGAGAAAAGATTGCTTTTCCGAAATATCAGTTATTAGGGGAGTTGATAAATCACACTTTTTTCATTGATTATAGACTCATTGTGTTATTCCGCTATTTTTGTTTCAAAAATAACCCTACTAAAGCAGGGCTACAAAAATTAGTATATAGACTCATTGTGTTGTTCCTCTCCACGGAAATCTTTAGTAAAAGGCGAAAGATTTATGCGTGGTTTGAAGAGAAACCAGAGTGATGTGAACCACCATGATCAAGACAGCTCTATTCGGAGCACAGCATCTAAATTATGGTTCAAATGAACAAAACGAAAAACCTTAAAATCTAAAACAAGGGAGCTACCTAATGCGATCAAACATTGAGTATTTGATTATAAGCCAATATTTAATCGAAAACACAGAGGTAAATTTTTTCTTTTTATTTTGATTGTTTTTCAAAAGTTAAACCATTTGACATAGAAGCTGCATGAAATCAATGGGTTTACACATGGTCGCCATTCACTGCTTGGCTCCACTTCAAATTATGAGGACCTTCTGTGTGCAGCCCAGTCAACACGACTCACTAACCCACTGTTGGTACAATCAAGGGGCCACCATCTGCAACACTAGCCCACTATTCAACCAGCATTAATTTGATGAACTGACCCAACACTGTTTCAACGTCGGCAGAACACTGAAAATGCCGTGCCGTCATTGAAACAGCACCCAGTCAGTGCTAGTAGGACTGGGCAGTACAGACTGACTGGGCAGGTCATGTGGAGTGAAAGAGTAATTCCCAACACTCCAGCAACATTTGCCCAATGTCTGAGCACCTAATTTTTTTTTTTTTTTTTTTTTTTTTTTAAGATATGATACCTAGCTGAAAATAAACGAGAAAATATTGCTTTTCCGAAATATCAGTTATTAGGGGAGTTGATAAATCACAATTTTTTCATTGATTTTAGACTCATTGTGTTATTCCGCTATTTTTGTTTCAAAAATAACCCTACTAAAGCAGGGCTACAAAAATTAGTCTATAGACTCATTGTGTTGTTCCTCTCCACGGAAATCTTTAGTAAAAGGCGAAAGATTTATGCGTGGTTTGAAGAGAAACCAGAGTGATGTGAACCACCATGATCAAGACAGCTCTATTCGGAGCACAGCATCTAAATTATGGTTCAAATGAACAAAACGAAAAACCTTAAAATCTAAAACAAGGGAGCTACCTAATGCGATCAAACATTGAGTATTTGATTATAAGCCAATATTTAATCGAAAACACAGAGGTAATTTTTTTCTTTTTATTTTGATTGTTTTTCAAAAGTTAAACCATTTGACATAGAAGCTGCATGAAATCAATGTGTTTACACATGGTCGCCATTCACTGCTTGGCTCCACTTCAAATTATGAGGACCTTCTGTGTGCAGCCCAGTCAACATGACTCACTAACCCACTGTTGGTACAATCAAGGGGCCACCATCTGCAACACTAGCCCACTATTCAACCAGCATTAATTTGATGAACTGACCCAACACTGTTTCAACGTCGGCAGAACACTGAAAATGCCGTGCCGTCACTGAAACAGCACCCAGTCAGTGCTAGTATGACTGGGCAGTACAGACTGACTGGGCAGGTCATGTGGAGTGAAAGAGTAATTCCCAACACTCCAGCAACATTTGCCCAATGTCTGAGCACCTAATTTTTTTTTTTTTTTTTTTTTTTTAAGATATGATACCTAGCTGAAAATAAACGAGAAAATATTGCTTTTCCGAAATATCAGTTATTAGGGGAGTTGATAAATCACACTTTTTTCATTGATTATAGACTCATTGTGTTATTCCGCTATTTTTGTTTCAAAAATAACCCTACTAAAGCAGGGCTACAAAAATTAGTCTATAGACTCATTGTGTTGTTCCTCTCCACGGAAATCTTTAGTAAAAGGCGAAAGATTTATGCGTGGTTTGAAGAGAAACCAGAGTGATGTGAACCACCATGATCAAGACAGCTCTATTCGGAGCACAGCATCTAAATTATGGTTCAAATGAGCAAAACGAAAAACCTTAAAATCTAAAACAAGGGAGCTACCTAATGCGATCAAACATTGAGTATTTGATTATAAGCCAATATTTAATCGAAAACACAGAGGTAATTTTTTCTTTTTATTTTGATTGTTTTTTAAAAGTTAAACCTTTTGACATAGAAGCTGCATGAAATCAATGGGTTCACACATGGTCTCTATTCACTGCTTGGCTCCACTTCAAATTATGAGGACCTTCTGTGTGCAGCCCAGTCAACACGACTCACTAACCCACTGTTGGTACAATCAAGGGGCCACCATCTGCAACACTAGCCCACTATTCAACCATCATTAATTTGATGAACTGACCCAACACTGTTTCAACGTCGGCAGAACACTGAAAATGCCGTGCCGTCACTGAAACAGCACCCAGTCAGTGCTAGTATGACTGGGCAGTACAGACTGACTGGGCAGGTCATCTGGAGTGAAAGAGTAATTCCCAACACTCCAGCAACATTCGCCCAAAGTCTGAGCACCTAATTTCTTTTTTTTTTTCAAGATATGATACCTAGCTGAAAATAAACGAGAAAAGATTGCTTTTCCGAAATATCAGTTATTAGGGGAGTTGATAAATCACACTTTTTTCATTGATTATAGACTCATTGTGTTATTCCGCTATTTTTGTTTCAAAAATAACCCTACTAAAGCAGGGCTACAAAAATTAGTATATAGACTCATTGTGTTGTTCCTCTCCACGGAAATCTTTAGTAAAAGGCGAAAGATTTATGCGTGGTTTGAAGAGAAACCAGAGTGATGTGAACCACCATGATCAAGACAGCTCTATTCGGAGCACAGCATCTAAATTATGGTTCAAATGAACAAAACGAAAAACCTTAAAATCTAAAACAAGGGAGCTACCTAATGCGATCAAACATTGAGTATTTGATTATAAGCCAATATTTAATCGAAAACACAGAGGTAAATTTTTTCTTTTTATTTTGATTGTTTTTCAAAAGTTAAACCATTTGACATAGAAGCTGCATGAAATCAATGGGTTTACACATGGTCGCCATTCACTGCTTGGCTCCACTTCAAATTATGAGGACCTTCTGTGTGCAGCCCAGTCAACACGACTCACTAACCCACTGTTGGTACAATCAAGGGGCCACCATCTGCAACACTAGCCCACTATTCAACCAGCATTAATTTGATGAACTGACCCAACACTGTTTCAACGTCGGCAGAACACTGAAAATGCCGTGCCGTCACTGAAACAGCACCCAGTCAGTGCTAGTATGACTGGGCAGTACAGACTGACTGGGCAGGTCATGTGGAGTGAAAGAGTAATTCCCAACACTCCAGCAACATTTGCCCAATGTCTGAGCACCTAATTTTTTTTTTTTTTTTTTTTTTAAGATATGATACCTAGCTGAAAATAAACGAGAAAATATTGCTTTTCCGAAATATCAGTTATTAGGGGAGTTGATAAATCACACTTTTTTCATTGATTATAGACTCATTGTGTTATTCCGCAATTTTTGTTTCAAAAATAACCCTACTAAAGCAGGGCTACAAAAATTAGTCTACAGACTCATTGTGTTGTTCCCCTCCACGGAAATCTTTGGTAAAAGGCAAAAGATTTATGCGTGGTTTGAAGATTAACCAGAGTGATATGAACCACCATGATCAAGACGGCTCTATTCGGAGCACACCATCTAAATTATGGTTCAAATGAACAAAACGAAAAACCTAAAAATTTAAAACAAGGGAGCTACCAAATGCGATCAAACATCGAGTATTTGATTATAAGCCAATATTTAATCGAAAACACAGAGGTGAAATTTTTCTTTTTATTTTTATTGTATTTCAAAAGTTAAACCATTCGACATAGAACCTGCATGAAATCAATGGGTTTACACATGGTCTCCATTCACTGCTTGGCTTCACTTTAAATTATGAGGACCTTCTGTGTGCAGCCCAGTCAACACGACTCACTAACCCACTGTTGGTACAATCAAGGGGCCACCATCTGCAACACTAGCCCACTATTCAACCAGCATTAATTTGATGAACTGACCCAACACTGTTTCAACGTCGGCAGAGCACTGGAAATGCCGGGCCGTCACTGAAACAGCACCCAGTCAGTGCTAGTATGACTGGGCAGTACAGACTGACTGGGCAGGTCATCTGGAGTGAAAGAGTAATTCCCATCACTCCAGCAACATTTGCCCAGTAGTGTAGTGGTTAAGCTCCCATAATGAAACCATTGTGCATTTTATGATTAAAGCATGAAACTTCCACCATTATTAGTACATATCCTGGGGTTTATTTTAAGATGTGGAGGTAAGTTGTATTTGCCCCTGGTTACCTCTAGAGATCATTGACCTCGAAAGATCAAAATATCCAATTGCGAAGCCAAAAAGTGGTGGAAATTGTGTATTACACTATCTATAACATGTTTTTTTAAATTCTAGAAGTGTGCCAAATACTCTAAGAGACTGATGTTAATCATAAACATAACACCAAGGTCATGTCAAGGTTACTTTAGGGTCATTTGGAGGTCGAAATGGCAACAAATAGCAAAAATATCCACTTTTAATCAATTAAAACAATACTAGTGGTGCAGTCATCTATTACAAAGGATTAGTTTTGACACAGTATTGGTCATATATCTTTTCCATGTACATTTTAGGAGATTGAGGGCAGTATCTAACTTGTCAGGGGAAATACACCCTTAGTATTCCCCTGACTACACCCCTTCCTCAATGTGTAATTGGACGAGCAAAATTACAGTGTGCAGCAGCTGTTAAATATCAGTTTGGGATCGCATAGCAAACTATTGATACATAAATCGGCTATGAAATCTGACATGGGTTGGGATTATGTTTTACTGGGGTACCGTCGAAAAAAACGTTAAGGTCATATCAAGGTCAATTCAAGGTCACACTGTCAAAAATCATTGAAAAAAATGTATTTTTACTTTCATACCGGATACCAGAATTAATTTCTTGGCTGCATCATTTTTTTCAGAAAGTTCGGCAAAATACATAGTGTAGTGTTTAAGCTCCCATAATGAAACAATTGTGCATTTCATGATTAAATCATGAAACTTCTAACATTATTAGCACATATCCTGATCTTTATTTTAAATTGTGAGGTAAGCTAGATTTGAACCCTAGTGACCTCTAGGTGTCATTGCCATCGAAATGAAAAGACACACCCTTGAAATGATGTAAACTTGACCTTGGAAGCCCAATCTCAGGAAGCCGAAGGACGCCATCTTTATATGTCAACTGTAGCCGTCTTGTACATCGATTGGTTTATACAAGAGTGCGAGGAAACGTTAATCAGAATTTTAAAATATACAGCGATGTGATGTTATTCCCAGTGTTATAGTCCAATACTAGTATGTTTTCGTGGTATCGTGACTTAGGGCTATACCACACATTTAAACCAATATGTATCCTTTTCGCGAACGTTCCGAATTTGTTACCAGCGCTTACAAATACTGTGTTTCGAATTTTGAGCGAATTTCAACGATTTTCATTCATAAGCACATTCGCTAGCATAATTGCCTATGTGTGAGAGGGGGGGGGGGTATATTTTACAAACTCGAGCAATATATTTATTTCAGTTTGTGTGTGGAGATATCTATTTACTTCACTTCCTTATATATTTTTTCTGTTTGCAAATTTGGATCCCAAACTAAGCCTAGCCTTCATCTGGAGGTCATTTAACGATGCCAGATAAATGAGGCTCGATTTGTTTAGGATTAATAAATGATGTTGCTCACAAGCTGAAATAATTATTTATTTCAAATTTAAACATTTAGTTACAACATCAGACAATTATTTATTTCACGAAAATTTAGTTTGGAAAAATACTCCTCCCCCCTCCCTTGTAATTGAAGGTGCCTCCCTTATGTAAGATGCAAGTGAACAAGTAGATTATTACTGTTGATTGTCTTATGATGTGCCATTAATTATCACGGCGTGTAATGCTCTGAGAGAGGGATTTTGAAGATAAGAAGAATTGGCAGAGGCATAATAATTTCGGCGATTTCTTGGCAGCAATTTTTATTAATATTATTATTTTCTACATACGCCCAGATATCAATACGGGCGTGGGTAATTCAAAGCAAAATAACTATATCAGCTAAAACAAAATATTTTTATGACAATAAGACTTTTTTTATGGCAATAAGATTTTTTTTTCAATCTCTTATATCATCTACTAATCCGTTATAACGGTATACTAATCCGTTGTAACGGTCTACTATTCCGTTATAACGGTCTAGTCTTTCGTTATAATGGCGTACTATTCCGTTATAGCGATATAATATTTCGTTATAACATTCAACTATCCCGTTATAGCGGTCTAGTATGTCGTTATGACGGTCAAGTCTTCCGTTATAACAGTCTACTATTCCGGTATAACGGTATAGTATTTCGTTATAACGGTCTACTATCCCGTTATAACGGTCTAGTATTTCGTTATGACGGTCTAGTATCACGTTATAGTGGTCTACTATTCCATTATAACTGTCTACGCATCCGTTATAACGGTCTACTAATCCGTTATAACGGTCTACTAATGTGTTATAGAGGTCTACTATTTCGTTATATAACGGTCAAGTTTTCCGTTAAAACGGTCTCCTATCTTTTACAACGGTCTAGTATTTCGTCATAACGGTCTACTATCTCTTTATAGCGGTGTTGTATTTCGCTATGACGGTTAAGTCTTCAGTTATAACGGTCTACTATTCCGTTATAACGGCCTCCTAATCCGTTATAACGGTCTACTAATCCATTAAAACGGTATCGTATCTCGTTATAACGGTCTCGTATTCCGGTATAGCAGTCTATTAATCCGTTATAGCAGTCTACCAATTCGTTATAACGGTGTAGTATTTTGTTATAACGGTCTACTAATCCGTTATAACTGATTAATAGACCGTTTGGCCTATAGCGGAATAGTAGACCGTTATAAATTCTCAAGGATAAGAGCATCCGCCCAGATAACAGGACAGATATGGATAATTCAAAGATAAAAATCTATATCAGCCAAAACAAGGTTATCTACGGAAGTGGATTTATTTTCTAATCTGTTTAAACAGTCTAGTATTTCGTTATAACGGTCTACCAAATTTTTATAATGTCTACTATCCCGTTATAGCGGTCTATTATTTCGTGAATCTGGTCTTGTAGGTCGTTATAAAGGTCTAGTATTTAATTATGACATTGATAACGGTCTAGTATTTAGTTATAACGGTCTACTATTTTGCTATAACGGTATATAGCAGAATAGTAGACCGTTATAACGAGATACTAGACCGTTATAAAAGGATAGTATACCGTTATAGCGGATTAGTAGACCCTTATAATGGATAAGTGGACAGCTATAACGGATTAGTAGACCGTGGTAATGGATTAGTGGACCGATATACCAGATTAGTAGACCGCTATAACGAAACTCTAGACCGTTATAGCGAAATAATAGACCGTTATAACGAAATAATATTCCATTGTAACGAAATACTAGCCAGTTATAATGGAATAATAGACCCCTATAGTGCAATAATGAACCGTTATAGCAAAATAGTAGACCGTTATAACGGATTAGCAGACCGTAATAACGAAATACTAGACCGTTATAACGAAATGCTTGACCTTTATAACGGGATAGTAGATAGTTATAACGGAATATTGGACCGTTTTAATGGATGATTAGACCGTTATAGCGAAATAATGTACCGTTATCTCGAAATTCTAGACCGTTATATCGAAATAGTAGACTGTTATAATGGATTAGTATGTCGGTATGACAAAGTACTATCCCGTTATAACAAAATACTAGACCATTATAACGGTACATTAGATCGTTATAACGGATTACTAAACCGTTACAACGAAATGTTATATCGTTATAGCAAAATGCTAGACCGTTATAACGGAATAGTATATGTGGAAAGTAGTTAATATTATATATCCTATTTGATGGCTATGAAAGGTTTAGTCTAGTAATAGTGAAATTGTTGCCGACAAGTGGAGGAAAAACGCCATGTCCTAATAGAAAACAATGCAGTTTATTCAGTAACAATTGAATACAGAACGATGGAATAATCGGTTTTATATATATCATGGTGACAGGGTCTTAATTTAACGAGAAAATTTTGCAGTCATGACATCGCTATTTTGTCGATCTTTATGAAAAATTGATGTAGTCTAGAAATTAATTCTAGTATCCTGTATGTTTAAAAAATAACCTGCAGATGTCCATATCGTGGAGAATTTGATTGTAAAATTTGACTAATTTCTTACAAAGTTTGAGTTTTTGCAGCCACAATAAATTGTGAAGTTGATTTTTGGCGGCCATTTTAAATTTCAGAGAAATTTGGTTAATTTCTGATTAAGGTTTTGAGCTTTTGCGCTTACAAAAAATGTTGATTTTGAACTGCTGGAGATATTTTGGTAGCATGTTTAATAACTCACTTGCACATCCATAAGTTGTTGAGAATGTGATTTAAAATTTCAAAAAAATGACCGCTACTTTTTTAGTTATAGCACCCACAAAAATTAAGTACCGCCTGATGCCTCACGCTTGATAGATCCCGGCGCGACTAAAACCCCCCTTCCTCCACGGACGTGGGATAAAAACCAGCTCACCACTTCTACTAGGATATTAGGGTCACGCTAAGAATATATATATAATTCAACGTTCTAAGCGAACAGTGAGAATCAGTATAAAAGGCCGTCATTTTCTCTAAATTAATGTGGTATTCTAACAACGTCCAGCTACCTGGAACATTAGGCATTACCGCCATACCCATGGCTCACATGGCTTACACTATGCATTTAGCTATGCCTATAGATAATGATGTGGTCCCGAATTAGAAGGCACTGCTTTGTTGACCAAACTTATTGAAGGAGACATGATTGCTACATGGATGCTAGTAAATGTATAACAAATATGCCTAAACCCAATTACATTAAGGGAAATTACGATAATAAAACTGAGCTGTCTTTGAATTATCAGATATGGCTCATCAACTTATCCCCCAAATTAAACAATTTTAACACTGCAAACGTATATTCATGAGACACCTTGTCAAAAGCCTTCATCTGGTCAACAGAAAGCAGAGAAAAAGAGTGCTGCTTACTGTTGACCAGATCAAAAATATTACGTAGTAAATGTAAATTGTCCAATATAGATCGACCCTTGATATTGCCGGTTCGGCCTTCATGTACAATGGTCTCCAACACTTGACCTAACCGAGTTGCCAATACTTTGGTAATAATTGTAATGTAATTACAAAGTAATGATATTGGACGCCATTTTTTTAAAAGATTTCCATCTCCCTTTTTCTTAAAAATTAAAGTTATAACAGCCTGGGTAACATCGATAGATTTTAAAATAAACAAATTGTTAAAGACTTGAGTTAAAATAGGTGAAATCTCCTTGTAACATATTTTTTTAAAATCAATTGGGATACCATCTAATCCTGGTGATGTATTATTTCTACTGTCTAATATAGCTTTTTCTACTTCACTAATTTCGACGGGTTGTTCCAAAAATATGTTATCTGTGTCAGCAAGAGAGGGTAAATTGTTTGCAGAAGAAATCAACGAGAGAGTTGTCAATCACT
Source organism: Flabesymbios commensalis (assembly GCA_964017125.1). Lineage (NCBI taxonomy): Eukaryota > Metazoa > Annelida > Polychaeta > Terebellida > Flabelligeridae > Flabesymbios > Flabesymbios commensalis. The sequence goes on from OZ024916.1 coordinate 13,729,737, forward strand.
GGGACCTTGAATAAATCGGTATAAAAAGTTATGTTTTATTCAAAATATCTTCAATGTCTGTTAATTCAACACAAGTATTAGAGGTTAGACTAAAAATACTATTGCGAACAGCTTTTTGTTTATCTTTATGCAGAAACAATTTAGAAGGTTTATCATTTCCATTATTATTTTGACATTTTGATCTAAACATTGAACCTTGAAGTTTCTTTGTTATTAAATTATCAATTTCTTCACCAATTTTCGTTAATAAATTTTGATCCCTGGGAAATAATTCAGCTGTTTGTTATATTTTTTTTCGAGGGCTTTCAACATTATTCTATGTGTACAATTTAATCAAAAAGCACGACATTTTAATAAACTGCAAATTTTGTCTTTTAAAAAGGACCAGCGATCAACATTGAATGGCCATCTTTTAAAATAAAAACTTAAAAATAAAGATGCCTTTGAAAAAAAATCATCTTTTATGATAGTAATGTTTGCTTTCCAAAAACCCTTCCCCCTGCAGTTATCTGAAGGGCAAAGGTTTAAAGAAAAACTACAATGATCAGAATATGGACAAAAATCAAATTCGGAACAAAATTTTATAATGTTTTTGGAGACATTTTTCTCTATCAATCCGCGACGCGTTGGTCTTGTCTGAACTCCACTATCTTTGATAATTTGTAAACTTTTGTACCATACTGACCTCCTTGTTTACTAAAATAATTACTGTTAATCCCATTAAATATATTACTTTGTGGATCAGACTTGCATTTAAATTTATTTGGAACAACCGTCCTGATAAAGTTAAAAGAACTTGTAGGATCCTGACATCGCTTAATCAATGTGGCAGTCATCCCCAGATTCCTGGACGCAGCCTGACAGAGATGACCGCCTCGTTGTCATACTGTGGTGACGTGTGCACGCAGAGCAGCGTGGTGCGGCTCGTGGTATTTTGCCCTCACTTGAAGCGTGATACTCAGCGACTGCGGACGTGCCGCAGCTCGCTCTCGCCAAGTCCATTGAGACGTGCCGTGCGCGGATGGTTGTGCATTGTTGTTATCGCATGTTAATCAATTAAACATGACAAGAGAGAAGACAGTTTCCTGGTTTATTTAATACCGTTGATCGGACGGAGAAGGAAGTTATTTGAGTTTGATGGCAAGATTGGGAGGAGTCCTTCGTCGGCCATTATGACCCATAACGGAACCCCGGTGTAAGCTTCAATTCGCCGTATTGGTAACAACGACGTCATCCCACACGCCATATTGGTGACCTCGACGACTGATTGTTCACGCAACAGTGTTTTCACCTAGACACCGGGTGAAAACTGCTGTTTTCAAGGATAGTTTCATAATTTTAGGGGATTTTTTGAAAAAAATCATCCGCATTTTTTTCACAAGGTACGTGAAAGCTGTGGGTCAAAATATATGTATGCCAGTTTTAATTAGTTAGAAAGTGTTACCAGACGAGAAGCACGTTCTTTGCGTCGAAAACGGCGTAATTTTCAAAATTTTTGGTCGAAATTCCACGTGTTTGGCGCCTTTTCAAGATGGCGGCCTTGCCGATTCTCTAGAAGAATCCAGAAAATTACTCTTATAGACATAGTCTATCATTTTTTATAGTAAGAGTTTGTTTAACGCCTTCATCCTACTAATGCCACTGTAGGCGAGTAGGAGGGGAGTATTTTCTATAACTTATTTTTATCGTTGATTACCATAATTGGGCAACTCGATCTTAAAGTCCACAGACGAAATCTCGTCAAATTTTTTCACGATTTTTCTAAAAGTCGACAGAAATTTTTACTACCGCTTCGACTCGGGTAACCTTTAATAGGTTTAGGGCCAAAATAAATTGTTTCCCTAAGTGAATGTCAATAAACGGTCTTATTTGGTCTGCTAAAAATATTCCCAGGACCGTAGGTCAATATTTTGTACTATTATCATATGTTATTTCAGAGAATGCTGAATATTATATTTGTATTTGGTAGGTGAGCGCCATCTTGGTCGCTGGTTTCCCTAACTTAGCTCAAAGTTCGTCGTGGGCACCCACGTGTTCCCCCCCTACCCGGCATGCATCGGGACAGTGAACCTGTGTCGCCGCACCACATTAGCATAAAGTAAGCCGCCATTTTGATTTGGTGGAGATTATTAGTCACGTGTTCCAAATTTTACACGGACAATTTGTAATGAAAATTTTTTTTAATTGTTAGTAAATTTTCTTTTTCAACACGATTGAGGGAGAAAATGTGTAAATAAGTCGTTTCGAAAACGAAATTATATCACTAATTGGTGAGATTTTTTATTCACTTTGAAACGCTTTTGGTGTTTTGTAATCGTGCTAGGCTATTCAGCGCCTTATTAGGGCACGCAGTAGCTGATGAATATGCTAATGTGAGGCGAGACAGGGATGCTGACTGTATACTATGTACGCATCGCTCAAAGCTTACCGTTACAGACTATAAGCCACACGCTGCCTGCCGTACAGGCTGTGAGCGCTGATCATACACACACACACCCAACACAAGCGACATAAACCAACCGCCATCGAACACAGTCGGTTTATACGTCAATCGATGAATCGATGCAAGCGATTGATTCGAACGTTTATGAAGTGATTCGGTGATGAACGTACCATTATAAAAAAAAAAAACGTGGAATGTTCATCACAGATATCATTTTTCAGCGAAATGATACAATTTATCATTTATCAACATAGACTACTGTCAGTCGAGTTTTAGATACTATTCTTAAATCACAAATGTCACTGTTTTTCTTCGCAGTCACATTTAGTCTATCAGTTTGAGAACGAAATTTTCTCATGATAGTTATTTCTGAAGCTTAAATTTTTATATAAATACAGAAATATTCGATTTGACAGTTGCGCTATCGCGAAACATTGCAAATATTTGAATGTGTTTTTCGACTTGTGTGAAATTTTTTTTTTCACCCAGGTCGATTTACAAAAACTATTATAATAGCTTAGCATAGCTTATCACAGTTATATCTGGCATATTGTTTTTATGTACCACTGCGACCTACGGTTTTCACGCTACCATTTTGCATGTGTGTGACTCAGTGAAAACGTTTTATGTCTCATATAGACCTACAGTTTTCATTTTAATTAATAAATACCTTTTGTGAATTTGTGAACAGCACTTAGGCGAAATTTCAACGACACATATTTCTGCAACTAATCTGCAACCCCCGTTTCTCGCACCATGCGACATAGCATGAACATTTGCTAAAGTCTACACTTCTAACTTCAACATATTACAGACATATTTCATCTGATTTTTACGGCATTGCACAACCTGTCCGCGCACGGCGCGTCAAAAATAGTTGGCATGTGTTAATACGACATGCCATTTTAAACACATTTGGGGTAGGCACAGAGCCAATAGGCCAGCTACCCCAGGTGCTTCATTGATTAGATATTTTCACAAACACTATTTCATCATGTCTAAGCAGTACGACAGCGAAGGATTCATGTCATCGCCTCTAGAAGGTGCGGGTGCTAGACCAAAAGATAGCTATCATCCTGACAGTTAAGACAATGAGGTTCAATTCCGAGCAGCTGATGAGGAATATCAACGCCTTAAAGCCGATTTTGCCCGGATTACTCGTGATAAACGTTTGCATTCCCACTCGAGGAGTGACTCGTCACGGAGTTCTTCACCGCTTGGTAGACAGCCGCAGAAACGAGCTACGAACCTGCCCAAATTTAGAATTGCAACATTCTACGCCTCTGATGTGGAGCTCTGGTTTAATCAAATCGAGACGCAATTCGCCCTCCACCAGATCGAAGATGACGACGAGCGTTATAGCCTAACCTGCGCTGCACTTTCTGGGGAGATAGCATCAGACTTGAGAGACGTATTGCTGCAGCCTTTCAGGTCAAATAAATATGACAGCCTGAAAGCCATACTAATTGAGAGGCGAGGACTGACAACACCTGAAAGGGTTAATAAAGTTATCTCTGGCGAGAAGATTGGAAGCGACATTCCCTCGCGGTTCCTGAGACGTCTGCAGAAGACTGCAGGTTTCAGCACCAAAGCTGTTGTTGGAAAGGCGGTGATTCGACAAACGTTCATAAGACAGATGCCCGCTTCCATCAGAGCCCATTTGGCGACGCAACCAGACAGTGCCTCCCTTGAGAGTTTGGCCGTTTTGGCTGACAGGGCAATAGCTGCAGAACAAGACGTTGAAGAGAGTAAGCCGGGGGTCGCAGAAATCAAAGTCGACGAGACCAGCAAATTAGTTGGTTTGTTAGAAGATCTATCCAAACGCATCAAGAAATTAGAGACAGTAACAACTTCTGAGAGGAAACGGAATAAAGGACGTGGACGAGATAATAACTACGCTCACGCGCCTGCATTTGTCCCTAATGTACAGGCCTCAGGTTTCATTGGTAATCAACATAGCCAATATAGAGATGTTCAACATAATGCTCGACCTTCCGCTCCGCCGACGAATTCGCAAACAACCGCTCGACCTTTCGTTCCGCCGCCGAATGTACAGGCCAATGAGTTTGTTAATAGGCCTAATTCAAATAATTGTACTAATGCACCACAAAATGTTCGCCCTTTCGTACCGCCGCCGCAAACGTCGCAAAATAATGTCGCACAACCGACCGACACAGCCACTCCACAGGTTTGCTATTACCACCACACTTATGGTGAAAAGGCGCGCTTGTGCAGTGAACCCTGTTCATACTATGTTTTATTAGGTCAGCGCGAAGTAGCTAATATCGCGTTATCACACTCTAAGTTATTATATGTCACCGATAAAGGACACAAATGCAGATATTTGATCGACACGGGTGCAACTGTCAGTGTTCTGCCAAAATCTTGCGCTAACAGGATTTCGGGCGCTGACAGTCTCCCCCTGGTGGCAGCTAATAATAGCACTATAAAGACTTACGGCAATTGTAAACGTGTCGTCGACGTCGGTTTGAAGCGCGAATATCCGTGGACGTTCATAGTGGCAGATGTACAGCAACCCATAATCGGGGCTGATTTTTTAATCCACTACAATTTGCTCGTAGACTTGAGAAGCAGATGTCTTCGAGACATGCGTACAGGCTTAGCCATTGCCGCTTCATTATCTTCGATTAAACCTCTGTCATTGAACAGAGTCGATACAGTTCAAACCGAATATACTAAACTCCTCGGCCAGTTCCCGGAACTGACACACCCTACGACAAAGGGTGAGCCCGTCAAACACGGCATAACTCACAAGATTGTGACTGAAGGTCACCCGATTTTCGCTCGACCAAGACGTTTGGCTCCCGATAAGTTGGTTACCGCTAAACGCGAATTTGATGATATGATTAAATTAGGGGTCATTGAACCCAGGGACAGCGAGTGGTCCTCAGCGCTTCACATGGTGCCAAAGAAAAACGGCGATTGGAGACCATGTGGGGACTACCGTAGTTTAAATGCACAGACCGTACCGGACTGTTATCCGATTCCGCATATTCAAGATTTTACGCAGCGGTTAGCCGGATCGAAAATTTTCTCGAAGATAGACTTAGTCAGGGCTTATTACCAAATTCCAGTGGAACCGTCCGACGTACACAAGACCGCGGTTACCACACCTTTTGGCTTGTTTAATTTCACTAGAACCCCATTTGTTCTGAGAAATTCAGGTCAAACGTTTCAGCGATTTATAGACCACGTGACACGCGGACTTGATTTCGTTTTTGTTTATTTGGATGACCTACTGGTAACCAGCCCAGATCATAAAACGCACAAGAACAATCTACGAATTATTTTTGCTCGACTATCGGAGTACGGAATCATTATTGGTCCTGAAAAGTGTCAGTTCGGAACGTCTGAATTAAGTTTCTTAGGTCATCACGTTTGCGCCGAAGGAATTTCGCTGTTACCTAGCGCCGTTGACGCGATCGTTAATTTCATTAAACCCGAAAAGCAACGAGCATTGTGTAGGTATATGGGAATGGTAAATTATTACCACCGTTTCATACCGCATTGCGCCGACAAGCTGACGCCACTTAATAATTTACTGACTGCTGCCAACGAAGGCCATACCAGATTGTCACCGAAAGCAAATTTCGATTTGAAGTGGAATGAAGAAGCAGAGTCAGCATTTTCTGAGTCGAAGCAGATACTGGCAAACGCTACGCTTCTGGGGCACCCAGATTCGACGGCTTAGCTTAACATCACGTGTGACGCTAGTGATGTCGCCGTCGGTGGCGTTTTGCAGCAATTGTTAAATGGCATGTGGCAGCCGCTTTCGTTTTTCAGCAAGAAGCTGAACCCAGCAGAGACACGATATAGCGCGTTCGATCGTGAACTTTTGGCAGTATACGCTACAATTAAGCATTTCAGACACAATTTAGAAGTTAGCGTTCATTGCTGAATTCACTACCGATATTATATATGTAAAAGGAGAGACAAATTTCGTCGCTGATGCGCTGTCACGACCATCAGTGTCAGCAATACACGATGGCCCAGTGATAGACTATAAAGCGTTAAGTCTCGATCAAGCTAATGACGCGGAATTCACACGTTTGAGACATTCGACTACGTCAACTATGAATTTCAAACTATTGAAATCACTTGATAATCAATTGATCTGGTGTGATGTGTCCACGGGACACAACCGGCCGTACCTTACCGCGAAATTTCGCCGAAAAGTTTTTTCAAACTTACACGGTTTAGGCCATCCATCGCATAGAGCCACCAGACCTTTGATTAATACCCGATTTGTATGGCACGGCATGAACATAGATATTGCTAGATGGTGTCGTACCTGTAAGGGTTGCCAGACCACTAAAGTTTCACGTCATAACACTCCTGTTTTCGGAAAGTTCACTGAACCTACCGAGCGATTCGATCATGTCCATGATGGCTTTAGATATCTACTGACTTGTGTCGACCTTTTTACACGTTGGCCCGAAGCTATACCTTATAGATATTAGAGCCGAAACGGTCGCCGATGCCTTCTTCAGCGGGTGGATAGCATGTTATGGTACCCCGGCCACTATCACCACTGATAGGGGCGCTCAATTCGAGTCCAAATTGTGGGATAGTTTATGTAACCAATTCGGGATTATTCGGAATCGTACCACGAGTTATCACCCTCAGTCGAATGGCATGGTCGAGCGTTTCCACCGTCAATTGAAAGCCGCCATTATAGCGCACGAGTCACCGAATCCGTGGACTATCACGTTACCGGCCGTACTGTTAGGAGTTCGTTCAGCCGTGAAAGAGAGGCTGGGCAGGTCAGCTGCTGAGATGATTTACGGGACAACCCTTAGACTCCCAGGAGAGTTTACTAAACAGTACAACGTCGACGCTAACACCGATTTGGAGAATTATTCAGACAAGCTACGCGTAGCCATGTCGCGTCTCCGTCTATGTCCGCCACGTGACACACAACAACACAACATTTTCCAATTCAAGGAAATCGCTACATGTACTCATGTATTCTTGCGCAGAATCGCAATTGCACCGCCTCTGACCGCCCCTTACGACGGACCATACAAGGTCGTCGCGAGGAGCGGCAGAGTTATGAAAATCCTAGTTAAAGGCAAGGTTGAGACGGTCTCCTTAGATCGCGTTAAACCCGCTCACATGGAGTGCGAGCCTACAACAGGTACGCCAACACAGCGTAAAACGCCAAGCAACTCACGGAAGTCGACGGCTGCCAGGGTATCTAGTAGGAATCCACAGGGTCCACCTAGACCTGGTAGTGCGGACACTCCGACGTCCAACGGGACGAGAGTCAACACAAAAAAGTCGACGGCAGTCAGAAGCAATAAAAAAATCGGCCACAGTCCCAAAGCAAATAGATGTTAAAGTAAACTTGTCCAACAGAGACAGTGCTTACGTAGCGCCGCATTCGCGAGCCCCTGCCGCGTCCCGCGCTAACGGGAACGGCGGTGGTTTACGAACGTATTCCCGCATACCTTTACATCTTCGGGGTAAAACCCCGGGTGCTGCTGACGCCGCAATCGACTCGACAAAAAGCAAACATGCGAATATCGGTAATCGCGAAAAGATTCCGACCGACCAAACAGTGCGAAAAACTAGAGTCGGACGCACGATCCAGACTCCTGCTCGATTTGTGCAGATGGTTCACGCCATAGTCGCGCCCAATGACGTCTATGGCGGGCCCAACCGCATACCTCGTAATCATAATGTTGTTAAATTGTAAATGAATATGCCAGGCCAGGCAGAATTGTGTACAGATATGTAAATGTAAAGACATTTTCTTTTAGCAAGTGCATTGCTAAAGCATTAATAGCAATTCTGTTAATTAAATGAATGGGTTGATAGCAGATGGCAGCACGTGAATAATATATCAAGGACAGTTGGAGCTAAGAGGATCGGACAATTCACGTATAGTGCTGCGCTTTCAACCACCCACAATGTAACCGCACCCGCTATATTTTTTTTTAAGAATAATATGCTTAGTATAAGAGGTTACATAATTGACAACCCCGCTACTTGCACGAAGCAGTCTCCTACACGTCAGTTTGGTACTACGTTGTCACTCAGCCGGGGGTAATGTAGGATCCTGACATCGCTTAATCAATGTGGCAGTCATCCCCGAATTCCTGGACGCAGCCTGACGGAGATGACCGCCTCGTTGTCATACTGTGGTGACGTGTGCACGCAGAGCAGCGTGGTGCGGCCCGTGGTATTTTTCCCTCACTTGAAGCGTGATACTCAGCGATTGCGGACGTGCCGCAGCTCGCTCTCGCCAAGTCCATTGAGACGTGCCGTGCGTGGATGGTTGTGCATTGTTGTTATCGCATGTTAATCAATTAAACATGACAAGAGAGAAGACAGTTTCCTGGTTTATTTAATACCGTTGATCGGACGGAGAAGGAAGTTATTTGAGTTTGATGGCAAGATTGGGAGGAGTCCTTCGTCGGCCGTTATGACCCATAACGGAACCCCGGTGTAAGCTTCAATTTGCCGTATTGGTAACAACGACGTCATCCCACACGCCATAAACTGTGTCAATGACACCAATTTCGAAGGGTGGACTTGGTGTGATTGACATCAAGTTTAAAACTGAAGCCATTATGTTGCGGCATTTGCAAAGAGTTTTACCGGGCGCTTCCGTTGATTGTGATGGAGATAGAAAACAGACAATCTTGTGGTGCAGGAATAAGTCTTGGACAACAAGTTTTTTTTATAAATCATCAGACATGTTATTTCTTTTTAAAAATAGACTAAAATCACTTGTTCTTTCCGAGTTCCAACAAATGAATAATGAACAATTTAATAAAAAGTGGCACTGTGTCAACAGCATTGTGGAAATTGTGCAAAAAAACAGACGGTTTTTATTTTAATATCCTGACTTTCTGGATTTGTAAATAGCTAACAACCAGTTTTTGTTGCAGAAATTTGGGACACTTTAGAAACCCAGGACGAGGAAAAATTTTATATTGTAAACAATTTGTGTAAATATGTAAATATTTACTGTATATATCTATGTAACATGTCTGATATCAATAAAAAAGTACAAAAGCCTTTTACTAAAGATTTATGTTTACTTTGATATGGAGGACGCTTCAGGAATTGATGGCATTACGCATTTGGTAGCGGAACCGCAGCAGCAGCAGCAGCAGCAGCAGCAGGCTTCAAGTGGACCCCTGGTGATCGGACAATAGCGGCATGAGCATATTTCTGGTGGACCCCTGGTGATGGAGCAGCAGCAGCAGCAGCAGCAAAAGCAAAAGCAAAAGCAGCAGCAGCCTGGTGAACCTTTGGCGCAGTTGATTAAACAGCAATTTAATGAATTCACTGATAGTCAACTAGTTGATGCTGCGGAGCGACACCTAGTAGGGGATGGTGACAAGAGACCTCTGGTGAATGGAAACATAATCACGCGATCATGGGCAGAAATTAAACCAGCAATCACCAAGAAAAACAAGGTAAGGTCTCGGGGGGGGGGGGGTAAAGGGGTTAAGGAAGCAAACCCTTCCTCATCCCAGCCCGGTACCTTTACAAAAAATGGGATCCTCGATCGAACAGTGATTTTTAAATTTGATCCTCATGATGAATTTATAACCAGAAAAGGCCTCATCGATATACTCGATAACACGATAGGTTTTCAAAACGTGGAAGCCACGGGGAACTGTAGTGAGTAATTCTCTATGGCACGTAACTGTGGCGAATGCGTATAAAGCACATACGCTTGCTAACATTGGAAGTGTTAAAATCCAGGGCGTAGAAGTGTCCAGTGTCCTGATGACGCCAGTTGTACACATTGGAATTGTTTGGCTCCCGTACTGGGTGGAGAACCACCAGTTGGCGGAATATTTGAGTAGCTTTTGTAAAGTCCTTGAAATCACACACAAACAGTGCACTGTAGACAAACTCACGCACACCAAAACCGGTGTAATACGGGCCAAACTTTTGTCCCTATGTTTCAGATGCAATGTGAGGGGTCACTATAAGAACGAGTGCACCGCCACAGAATGTGGGACTTGTTCAGAAATAGGACACACAAAAAATGACTGTATGGTTGCGCTACAACACATGCTATAATCGTTAGTCCGTTTCAGAGGCGAAAGTCCCTTTCTGAGACTTTGGAACGCCCCATCAGAGCTGAAAATCGTGTTTTTTTATGAGCACCCAACGCAAATGAGCCACCACACAAAAGTTAATTAAATAGGTGTTATAACAAATGTTTTATCCAACCGAGAATGAAATAAAGAATTAGATGATACCTTTCTGAAAGCTCTACATAAAATACAGCTATCTAGAAGCTCGACATAAGTCGACAAATGTGCTATGATGTGTTTTCATTGCCAGTAAGTACACTTTATTCAGTTATCCAAGCCATAACCTCATTAATAAGTAAACTAAAGGTCGCAATGTATATATCCACAACACTTTATGAATTTAGTTTTATTTTGCATGTTGAATCCATGGCGAAAACAGTAATTATGGGGACCATTAGTCAAATATCACTAGGCAACTCCTCCTCGCAGACAATGGGAAATCCCTTTCACAGTCTGCAAATATACTGACACCTTCCTTTTTGTGTGAATACGTATTATATAGCATGTAGTTCGGCATATACGACATATTGGCGAGACGGTGAACTGAAGTTGCAACTGATGATGGGCCAGCTTCGAATAGGGTGTTTCAACATTAAACCAGCATCCTTCTCGGACCCCACGGGTCTCAAACTAATATTATAGCCGGATTCACACCGTGGTGAATGATTTTCTTTCATTTCTAGTCAATTCTCAATCAATTATCATGATATTGTCTAGTCATGGGGCGACTACCACGAAAATGTCATTGAAATATATTGTATAGCCCTACTTTTAAAGTTAGTCTATTTAGCATGTAGTATTTAATAAAAAATGTCGCCCTCTATAAACCCATTAGTTTCGTCCAATAATTTTACTACGTGTCAAGGGTGTCAGTCACTTCGACACAGGCAATCTCGACACAGTGCAATTTCGACACAAAAACTTGTTTTTGTCCAAAATGTAGGAGTCATTTCAACGCAGGTTTGGACGTTTCGACACACTTCCTGATAATGTAATTTTATTCCGTGTATTTTGTCAAAGGTGATTTTAAAATTCCACAAACCCATCTAATTTGCATAAATGTGCATCAATTAACCTAAATTAGCATATTTAAAGCCATCAATCTTAAAAATGCTCTAACTTTTCAAGCAAGTCACCCACAGAGGTGGTTCGGGTGTTTATAACTAGGTTTTCCACAAAAAGGAAGTCGTTTCACCACATTTTGAAGACAACAGCACAACCTAATTTGCATAAATTACCATAAATTAACATAATTCAAGCAAAACAACTAAAAAATGATCTATCTTTCAACCAAGTCACCAACAGAGGTGATTTTGGTAGCTATACCTATGCTTTTCACCCCATAGAAGTCGTTTCACTAACTTTTGAAGACCTTGTGGATGTCAGGCGTGTGCGTGATATTTGGATTATCATAATCAACATGTTTTAACCCAATAATACCAGTATTCAATATGCATGACTTATCATCGATACTACTTCAACCTATATTGCTGAGTTGATGGTAGAAAGCTTCTCGCTATGCTTTCTAAGAATGACGGAGGCTTCTCATGTGTTGAAACTCATGTCTTGGCAGACGAGAGCCACCCGTCCTACTCAGAATAGTATAGCATAGATGGTTTTTTCGGCTGAGCGACGGTTATGCGAGCTGACACCAACAGATGCAATTTTGACTAATCAAAGTAATTTTATTTTAAAAGGAATAACGTTATGTACGTGACGAGAGTTCTATTTAATACCACATAGTTGTATTATGGTTTTTAAAAATACTCTTAATATAGTATAGTTTTATTGTATTATTATAATATTATATGGTATTTGGCCCGAGTGCATAATGAACTAAACTTGTGTGGTGGCTCAGGGCACCCTGGTCACCTTCTATTTGCTTAGCAGTCAAGGAAATATCTACAACGTTGAAATTGTGAAGACTTTATAAAACTCATAATTCATATTAATATGTAGCTATTTCATCTCTGGTTTTAGCGCGGGGCACAACAATTATGTATAATATATTTTTTATTTAATTTTACTTTTAAGTGTAACTACCATGTGTAAAGTTGCATGCTTTTAAAAATTGTTCTACTTGTAGTTATTTTCTACGCTTTCCAGAGGTTTTTTTGCTACTTTTATACTAATATGTAGTTATTTTATCTCTGATTTTAGCACTGGAAACAAAAATTATGTATAATATATTTCTATTTAATATTATTTTTAAGTGTAATTTTAAATGTAATTAGCATGTATGTAAATTTTATCTTGGATGTCGAACTTAGTCAGCGTACTTGTCACCTGTATTCGACATCCTGATGTACACAATTTTACTTACAATTGCATATTTGTACGATTATTGTATATATTTGTGTATAAAACGCCTAATAGATAAATAAAAATAAATAGCCTCGGATCAACCTAATTTGCATAAATTAGCATTAATTACCATATTTAAAGCCAAAAAAACTTTATAGAACTCAAATAATGATATTATTATAAAGTTGCATGATTTTCCAATTGCTCCACTTGTAGTTGTTCTGTAAGTTTCTACCCTTTCCAGGTTTTTTTTGGCTACTTTCATATTAATATGTAGTTATTTTTTCTCTGGTTTTAGCGAGGGACACAAAAATTATGTATAATATATTTTTTATTATTTTTACTTTTAAGTGTAACTACCATGTATATAGTTGCATGTTTTTAAAAATTGCTCTACTTGTAGTTGTTTTATAAGTTTCGACGCTTTCCAGAGATTTGTTTTTGCTACTTTTATACTAATATGTAGTTATTTTATCTCTGATTTTAGCGCGGGAAACAAAACTTATGTATAATATATTTCTATTTAATTTTATTTTTAAGTGTAATTTTAAATATAATTACCATGTATATAAATTTTATCCTGGATGTCAAACTTAGTTAGGGTACGTGTCACCTGTTTTCGACATTCTGATGCACACAATTTTACTTACAATTGCATATTTGTTCGATTATTGTATATATTGTGTATATAAAGCATAATAAATAAATAAAAATAAAAACCTCGGATCAACCTAATTTGCATAAACTAGCATAAATTAAAATATTTAAAGCCAATAACCTATAAAATGATGTAACTTTATAACAAAGTCACCCACAGTGGTGTGTTTGGTGCCTTTACTCGGGGTTTTCACCCCATGGAAGTCGTTTCACGGAATAAAGACCTCGGATCAATCTCATTTGCAAAAAATGACATAAATTAGCTTAATTAAAGTCAAAACCTATATGACTTCGCATGGCTATGGTCAATTGTCTGAGCAAAATGTCATGAAAACTAATTCAGAATGGACTGACGAATCAGCAAAATTCATTCGCTCTGGTTGACGCACATCATTATGAGAATCACAACCGTGGCATGCTATGTTATTCAGCAAAATAACTGTGTGTGCGCAAATCAATCAGGTATGTGTACTTGTACTTACAAAATAATTTATCACCGTGTATTTCGTGCGTTATTACTACACATTATCTTGAGCACTGTCTTTAGTACCCATGTTAAAAAACTATGGTTTCATTGCAATACCATATTTGTGTTGCTTTACTGTATGGAGTACCATCTAACAGTTTCAAGAAATAAGCGAGACGATATATTATTCATTGGAAAACTGTCTTCTGCAATTAATTTGTACAATGTATGGGATTCCAGAAGGCACTTCGTCTGCAACATTTTCTAAAACTGTCGGTAATACGTGTTTCATGTTTTATACGATATCATCTGTTATGTTTGTTTGTTTCTGTTTCATCTGCTTGTACTCTGATGTTCTTGGTGTTGAAATGAATGCTTGCTTCTTATTTTGTAGAATGTTATGTGTGGTCATGTGTAATGTTTGAAGCTTTAAAGTGGTTGGTGAATTCTCAAATGTAGAAATATATGTTTTAGTTTTTTTTGCGTATGTTGATCCCCGGGCTTGGCCTCTTTTCCGACGATGTCCAGAATTCTGTGTTTTTTTCTGGCTGCCCCATCGCTCATCAGTTTCAGCCATATTGATGTGGCCAAACGTTACTGTAATGAGAAAATGCGCGTTTCCAGTAGGCACAAATAATATATTTATTCAGGTAAAAACTTTTTAAATATACGTTAGAATAACAGATTTTAAATAATGTAAGTATTATTAGCAGTGTCGTTGTGTAATTGAGTATATTAAAGTATTCCCATAATAGCATCGTGTACACATGTAGAGAGAGGAGGCGTTGCCATAAACTACGACGAGGAGTTGTCAAAATATTTCACTGTGGATACCTGTATTTTATTGAATTCTGATATTAAACGATTATTCCCGACATATTCCTAAGATTGTAAATATTTACTGATGTTGTATATTTGTAATAATTGTATCTGGGCAATTCTATTGAATAGTATGAACGTACAAAAGGGAAATAGAATAGGTAGTATACTAAAACTATTACCGATTTTCAATGTTTACATTAAAAACTGCATGTTGTCACTGCTTATGTCGAGTCCACAGCTTTGAGTGGACTGCACGAGGGGCATATATTAGGCTTTTTAATTGCAATATTTGTTCACAGTTGGATAAATGCAAAATGAAAGATAAATACCTGCTCATTTGCTGAAAATATGGGTTTTTAATACGTCACCTCGTGTTTTAGGACTCGGAGGCGGACGTTTATCCTGCAAAAGGGATGTTTCGCCTCTGAGACGGACTAACGATTATGGCATGTGAACAAGCCCATGTACTATCACCCCCTGTACAAATATCTGTACAACCAGCCCACTAGGCCTACCTAGTGTATGTAAAAAATGATAAAAGCAAAACAAAAAAAATACAGAAGATAATATCTGTGTTGAATAGCAATGTGAAGTCAGTAAACTCTGCGATGGAGACAGAAGTGTCCCAGCACAAAACAGTCTCTGTCACAGATGATGTGGAAAACATAAGGAAACCATCTGAAATTCCCCAGCTATGGCAGAGTCTGTTTTGCCTGTAAGTAAACCTGAACCTGCTAAAAATGTGGTTGAATAGCGGGCTAGTGTTGCAGATGGTGCCCCCATGATTGTACCAACAGTGGGTTATTGAGTCGTATTGACAGGGCTGCACACAGTAGGCCCTGATAATTAGAAGTGGGTCCAAGCAGTGAATGGAAAACATGTTTATTTCATGCAGCTTCTATGGCCTAACTATTAAAATACTCAATCTAATTCAATATTACAAAATTCAAAATTACATGGTAAATAATTGAGAATTGACTGAGAGATCAGCGTATTTAGACTCAGAATCTCATATCTAAAGTCGTCAGATTCTGACGTCTAAAGTCGGCTGTTATTATTCAAATAAACAAAAACGGAATTATTTTACCTCTGAGTTTTCAGTTGAATATTGGCTTATAAACAAATACTTTGATCGTATTGGGTAGCTGAATTGTTTTAGATTTTAAGGATTTTCGTTTTTTTCATTTGAATATAATTCAGCTGCTGTGCTCTGAATATATCTGTCCTGTCCTGTCTTCGAGCCAAATATTTTGCCTTTTACTAAACATTTCCGTGGAGATGAATAACACAATGAGTCTATAGACTTATTTGTGTAGCCCTGCTTTAGTAGGGTTATTGTTGAAACAAATAATAGAGAAATAACACAATGAGTCTATAATTAATGAAAAAAGAGTGTTTCATCAGCTCCCTTAATAATTGATATTTCGAAAAAGAAATATTTTCTCGTTCATTTTCAGCTAGGTACCATAACAACACAATAAGTCACCAATTATTGTCAATATACCCACGATTTTCAAATAATAAAGTATCACCATAAGAAATAATATGATAATTATTAACGACAGTTTTTAAATTAAAGTTATGGTTTCTACAAACCAATAAGTTTAATTTTATCATAAATAATAAAGTTAATTTTTTCAAAAAATATCATTACAAATGTCATGCTTCCATCATAAAGTGCACACTTCTCTTACTTATCAGTTGTACTAGAATGTACTAGTTTTAACACTAGCGTGAAATCAGGCCATCTACATTTCAGCATGTAATTGCCACCTAGTGAGTACTCTGAATCTATTTAATATATTACAGTTAGTGGATTATCTGATTCATGACTGTGAGGCTACACTTTGAAGATACATTCCCCATCTCAGCTCCTGTCTGTTAACTGAATATACTGTTTAGCATTGAGTTTTAATGATATTTTCCATAGAATATGTCCCTGTTCACCGTTGTTTTTACTTTACCATATGGTAAAACAACTACCTAGAAATTTAGGTAATTATTCAGTCTGTGAGATTTGAATTATTTTCTGAACTATTTGTTTCTAAGTTCATTTTGGGTTGGGGTTGATAAGGTGAGCTCCTCAGGTGTGCAAATATACGATTCTTTGATGTAGTTATTATTCATTTCTATCTTTTTAGCATAGATTAGTTATATCATTATAAATCGTCCGGGATACATGCATATGTTCAGTAGATAATCGCTGCTCCATCCTTGCCGCTCACAAACATTTGTGATGTCAAAATCCACTCAACCAAATCACACGTAATTTTATATGTATAGGCACTTAACTGTATGACCGTAAAATTGAATGATTTTAGAAAATGACTGCTTATGAACGCCAGATCAAAAGTACCACTAATACGATTTTTATATAGGTTTACGTACTTCTTTACCAGGAGATAAAAAGGTTGTGGTCGAGTTTCAGCAATTTAAAAAATGAATGTTGTGAAAACCGCTTCACAGAATTACCTGTGAGTAATAATAATTAGACACTTAAAAAACGGGAGATGAAATTTATTTACAGTCGCATAAGTGTTTACAATGAAAAACTTCAGCTCACAATAGCTGCGTATATTTAAAATAGGATGTACACAAGAACATTGGTATTATAAAAACTGGATATGGCTTTGTCTCACATGATAAGTATGCCAATACATAACTGGTGAACAGCTCCCTTCCATTTTCCTCTTCATCATCGTTCTCACATTTCTAGTATTTTATTCATTTCGCCGTATCCTCCTCCGTTTCCTTCATCTCACTCTTGATTTACTTTCGCCACCTTGCTTCCTCCTCCTTTCCTCTCCATTCTCCTCCTTCTAGTTGTCCCCTTTATTTCTCCTCTTTATCCTCCTCTTCACTTCCTTCTGATCATCGTATTCTTCTTTCTATTCTCATTTCTTCTCTTCTTCTTAGTTTTCTATATATCCTGCCGTACCTTCTCATTCATCTACTTCTCCTTTTCTTTCCCCTTCTTTTTCTTCTGCGTTCACCTTTTCTTTCTCTTCCTTCTTTTTTTCCTCCTTGTCCCCCTTCCTGCAGTCAGAGACCCTCAGTTCCTCAGACGAAGTTGGGTACTAATGCACTTTAGTCCGCTATTTAGACATTTTTATATTAGGTACACATTATGTTTTACTGGGAGTGCCTAATGTACACAAATGTTACCATTTTTTAAAAAGCCGTCTCCAAGAAAGATTTGAATTAGTAGTCTGCTAATAATGACTTCCTTACACTCTATGCAGCTGGTAATTATACATCACACACAAAAACGTAATTTTATAGTAAGTAATGCAAGAGAAGGAAGCTTGAATAGCATAACGTACATAACGCATAAAAACATAACGTACGGGATGGATCACGTATGTCTCCATGGTGACGATACTCTAGTATCCCATAATGCTCAGTAAAGGTGGAAATATCCTTCAAACACCCTTCTAGTGTGATTTTAAGCACCACCGGTTGATATTTTTTTAGAAAAACAATGATTTTGTGCACTGGAGGCGTAAAAATAAAATGTACACATATGTGTACAGTAGGCACTAAAGGGTTAAGCTAGTAAGTCAAATAAATACATAAATTTCAACGACTTGTGATACAAATATGATAGGGCAGGAACATGTAAAACAGGCAGTTTGGTTGACTAGCTTCTACAAATACCGGAAGCTTTGAGTAAAAGCATATAAAGGTGACACGAGAAAAAAAGACAAATAACAATATAAAAGTTAAGATATAATATAAAAGTTAATAGATATGAAAAGTTTATAGGTGATACTAAAATAGACACCACCATTATATAATTTTATTTGTACATACACACTCAGAAATCAGCAATTTAGCACACTGGAGGGAGTGAGAGACTGGACGAACGGAAATGTTGATTGGAAAAAATTCTAATAATAATCTAGTTCTGTACAGACCAGTAGCATAGGCTTTCCTGAAAGAAGGACGATCATATAGTGTACGAATTTCCTCTGATGGATTTTTCTATATATTTGGTACCAAGAATGGAAATAAATTTGTTCCGTGATAACTCTGTTGCAAAATGATTTTTTCAAAGTTTTTACAGAATTATTTTCTAAGAATTCGGGTACAAGTCCGCGGTATGGTCAGATCCTGCAGATTTGGTGGCGAAAGGTTATTCACAATTTTGAATGTTTGAATGGCTATTTGTTGCCGTCGCCCATCTTTCATGGCAGGCAAACTGGTGTGACACAACAAAGATCTGTAGTCGGATTTATAATCGTCTGTGACATACCACAAAAACTTTTCTCGATTTTTGACTCTATTTTTTTCAGTGTGTCTTAGTGAGCAATGCTTCCATATTACTGGGCAGCACACTGAAAATTGCTCACGATAACAGGTTTAAAAACGGCCATCCTCAAATCTTGACTGACTTGTCTGGATTGACTTTCATGCAGTCTATATCTAACCACCAGGTGCATTTTTGTGCTTCCCTTTCCAGGTGTAATTAGACAAATTGGAAATTGTTATTTGATGGGAAATAGTGTACTCATCTGCATAAATTTTAAGCAGGACAGTTTTGACAAAATAAAAGAGTAGTCTGAAAAGCACCAACTTACTTACTTACTTTATTCACAAAATTATGTATGTCAGGAAGCAACTCGTTTGAGTGTAAAGGCAACAATCACATTATGTCAAAATATGGTTTGAATGAATCTGAATCAAATAATTATGACTCATGGAAAATCATAAGAAATAAAATAATTAATGTTTCTGGGTCACAAGTAAAAGATGAAGCAAGAATAACTGCAGGTAACGCTATAGATTTGTCGACAATGCGGGAAAACTGTGACAAATGTGGATTCTCGCAAGACGAATTAAATGATATGATACAGTATGTTTGTACAGAATGATTGTTATATGGACGCCTGACACCAGGTCAATTAACTTTTTTTTATTTTTTTTATAATTGTATAATTTAAAATGTGCTTTGAACGAATAAAGATTTATTATTATTACTAAAAACATTGAAAAGCATAGGACAGATAACAGATCCTTGTGAAACTCCTTTGCTGGAGGTTTGCCACAAATTGCACACGCTCATGTCTGTTGAAAAGATATGATAAAATAAATTTAGACAATTTGGGCTGAACCGCAGGATTCCAGCTTTGACACCAGCAGCTCGTAAGGCATACTGCTTAGATCTATTAGAAGAGCTCCAATTTGCTTGGATCTAAGCAACATGAAAATGGTTTGGTCGCATTTCAGTGCTTTTCAAGAAAATTGCAGCCATTTATCATTTTTTATAAAAAGTTTTAGCTAAAATCTGTTCATTTTGGCTGAACAAATTTGATGACAGTAACATTGTAATTATCAGTATAACGTAGGCCCACATCAATAAGCAGATGATATCTTGGTTGTACTAAAATATGGTGATATATTTCTAGTTGTAACCTTCTTATGGTCACGAATATTGAAAGAGGTGGTGATGTCCATTTTTCGTCTATCGTGATAATAATAGGCCTACTGCCAGTTGACACTTATATGCCTATGTCGTGCATATTTACTTATCTACATTATTACCTCCTCCACAAGAGGTCATGGTTTTGTCTTGTTCGTTTGTTTGTACGTCAGCAGGATTATTTACAAAGTATTGAACGAACGTGCATAAAACTTTTACCACAGGTGTTCTCGGGCTAGGGAACAATACATTAAATGCTGGGGATGATTTTATTTATTTATGAGGGATGATCGGATTACGATACAGATACAGGTTTGCAGTCTCTGAACAACTGTGTAGTTCACATTATCACTGGTTGATTACACTACCAAAGATTTTTTTTAAAGTGATTAGCCATCACATGGAAAAACTGGTGAAATGGCAGCGGGATCACACCGGCACACGATGTTGGATCAACGTCAATGACGTTAAGTCAACGTTGCAACAACTTGGTGTGCCTTGCACTATGTCTTATTGGCATAACCAGAAATTATTCTGCACTACATTTCTGGAGTCTAACATATATAATGTGACGGCAATGATAATGAGCAAATTCAAAAAAACCGAGTCAGTGAGTATTGCTTTACGTTTTTTAACATTTTGACAATGTCGCGACAGAGGTAAAGTAAACCCCAAAACGAGACTATGCCTTACTCTTATCGAATGACTTTTTCATAGGATTTTTCAAAGGATTTTTTATATATATAAGCCAAACGGCTTGGACAGGATTTGAACTCATTACCTCTGATTATCGAGTATGTGAACCAACCAGAAAAATACATGACCAGGATAATTGTTTAACAATTGACTTTACCAGTCAAACAATTGGAGCGTTTTGGCATTTTTGACCAACCCTCGTTAGCCGCTCTAAATAAACAGGCTAATAAAATATTTCCATTATCGTACAACCATTACCTAGAAGAGCAAAATAAAAAATAACAAATGTAATGTGATATTGTGACATAGTGGGAGGTCTACGATATTTCAATGTGAGATTAATGATATTTGGCGATCAAACAGCCTATGATATTAATTACCAGAATGTAAAACTATTGCTCCGGAATTAATTTAAAAGTGACAATTTATTGTACTTTGGATGCAATCTGAACGGACTGATCTGGCGATCTGTTTAGTGTTAGGAAATAGTATATAATCACATATATGATCTGATCAACAATAATTGTTAGATGTTTCTTATCTCGTGTGATATCATTTAAATATGATTTCTGCATTTTCCATCAGCTCTCGAGGCTTCAGGGGATGAAGAAGAAGTTCTAGATCAAGATGTGACAGTTTGGAAATAAGCTTTTATTCAGTAAATGATCCTGGAATAAAACATGGTAACAACATACTGACATGAAGAATAAACTGGCATGAAAACAAGGTAAGTTATTAAGAAGCGGCCATGCTACTTCATTCACGCAGACAATAGTCTATTGTCATCAGGGGTGATCTCAATACTCAATACAGGTGGTTAAAACTGCAATTCTGCACACCATCACAAACAGAAAAATATATACAAGCAATCAATTATATACCTATTATCAGAAAACCATAAAAGATATTCTCTTATATTTTTCTGAAAACGATTATTAAAAGGTTATATCAGCCGTCAAATATGTGATGTGGTTGATATAACATTCTAATCCAAACGCTGTCGTACAAAAATCAGTTCACTTTTTTTGCTCTAGCAATTATCAACATGTTGGAGCAAAAATTATACGAAATCGTCGTTATGGAATGAAAAGATTGTATCTTCTCCATACCATGTGATGGATAGGTCTACGACGATTTAACCCAAACGTGATGAAATTACATGTGGAAAAAATGTACACTATTTAGTCACCATTTTTCATTAGGTCATGCATGCCTGGCATGAACTCAGACTGAAACTGTCATGCCATGCCAGTTTCAGTCTGAAGGTACTGCAATGACATCGACGCTTAATTTATCTACCCCCACTCTTAATCTAATATGGAATTAGAGTTTCATACGATACTGGTTTAAAGACATTTTGGTGCATTATTTTGTCTTTATAATAGTTGGGATAGAAAAGATGACAGAAAAAAAAAATCCGTTATGAACGTGATAGCGAGCTATAATCATTAATTTAGTAAATTAAAAATAAATTAGAAATATTTGTCCATAGTCCATGGGGACCAAAGGGTTTTTTTCAATTTAAAAATCATCATAAATGTCTTAATTAGCTGTTTCCGATACATTTGAATACCTATGTTATGGGGTCTACGGCCACTATAAATATTGTTATTCTTACAGTGTGGGGATCGAGATTTAGACGTCAGAATCTGACATTCGCAGACGTCAGATTCTGACGTCTAAAGTCGATCCCCGCGCTGTAAGAGTTAACTATCTCAAAACAAAAAGTATATTAATTTAGTAAAACAAACACTTGTCTGTTGACGTAACACTAGCAGTTGTGGTAGCGGTAATTATATGTATGCACGTGTATTTATATACTAATTTTGTTAAAAGGCAAATACGGAAGACATAGAAGAGCAATTTGACATGTCACAATCACTTTACAAATGATACATCAAACCAAGATGCATAAATTATATACATATTTGCAAGTATATACATACATTTATGTACCCTAATTGCGCAGTACATCGCATTCAAAAACAATTTTAGACAGACAGACATTGAATTACACAAGAGTTATCTGGATGTTATCCCATTGTCTCCAATGCTTGCCCAGTATCAAGCCAACTTTCAGATCGACTCCATCTCGATCCTCTTGGATTTCGGTTATATAACAGTGTGTAGCATCTGTCCAACATTCAATCATAGGCACAAGAGTTTCATTGAAAGTAATAAATCCCAAATCACAATGGTTACAGTTATAAATAAAATGAACAATTATCGGCTAACATGGCTAATAAGTTTGTCAACTGGTAAAATGTGTCTAGTTGCCAGATAGTGTATTCGGGTAATTCGAATGTAAATGCAATTTAGGATTAAAAGAATTTTAGTCAAATCATTTCTAGTAATCAATTACTGCACAAGGTGACTGTTTCTTATTGATGTACACACTTGTGTGTCTTTGCATCATGGAAATATAATTACATTATTTTATCTATCTACATTTTTCCCACTGAAGTGATTGAAGCTGCCAAAAACGACGATAATTGTCAGCTGTACCTTTAAGTAAATGAGTAGAAAACAATTTGTTCGTGCTCAAAATAGTTAATTTGTTTTAAAAGAATTAAAAGTTGAACTATTATAAAATATTCAGCAGTTTGACGTAAGGCATGTAAGAACTTCAATTCAAACGATGAGATTAGCAAGATAGTATACATACAGTAGTAAATAATAAGTAAATGAGACACTAAATTCATTTTCTTCTGCACAGAATTCAGTGATAAAGCAAAAAAATCCGGGACAAATCAACAGCATCAGTCTTTAGGACCATGTATTGAATCACTGCAATTATTCTTTTAGAAGAGTGATACCATTTTTTAAAAGCAATAATGTATAACTTTATAACATTTATAACATTTTTCATAAACAATTATGTTTATCCTTGTTAGTCGAGATTAGCTATGTCATTATTGACATTGTTGTTCTTCAAATGAATATGGAAACTGACTTACTGTACTGACAGAATTAACTGTTGTATAATTGCAATCTAACCAAGTGCAGAATGCACCAGACAGACAGACTGAATGAAATGCCAAGGCTTGGTTGAAACATATATTGATGTTCCAAGGCAAACAGCAGTAACAGATTTACCTTTCGTCGACAGTATGTTTAGCCCAGGGTACAAATTAAGCAACCGCGTCCGTAATCAAAGAAGCAGTGTGTTCGATTGCTTGATTATCAGCAAATAACAAAATATCAACAACAACCAAATTAATTCAGGGTAAACACAACGAAATAAATACAACGGTATATAGGTAGGCTACGTCTACAAAATGGCAAATACATCGTATCCTTAGATATGAAAGAGTGTATCTACCACTTTGTAAAGTGGCAGATACACCCTTTCATATCTAAGGAGACAACATATCTTGTTGTCCTTCAAAATGATAACGAATATCTTGCAACCAGAGTGTGGATTATTCAATACTCATAAGTATAAAACATATGAAAATGAAAAGGAATCTGAATCAATTCAATTTTGTCCCTTCAAACATATGAAAAAAATATTCTGCTGTTTGCAGGAGGTATGCTTAAAGAATTTTCGGTATATTTTCTTATACGTTGTATTATTACTCATTGTAAATTAAACGTTTCATTCAATTTTCTGTAATCGTCTAATGTTCATTATACACAGACTAAATGATATATAACTGTTTCATATGTAATGTTATTTCATATGGTTTGAATCTAAACCTGTTTTTTTATTTAATTGGAAATCATTATAAATTTCTAGGAATCTGACGTCTGTAGACGTCAGATTCTGATGTATAAAGTCGATATCCGCACTGGAAGAGTTCATAGTAATACAAAAGCCTTATAAATATTACATATAATAAAATAATAATTTGTAGAGCTTAAGATATATATCCTTGGTGAACCGCATCTAAATAATGAACAAATGAGCCGCAGCTGCCCTATAGCTTCACTAATCATGAATTTGTACGATATATTCATACAAGAGACCCCTCATATATCTCACCCCTTATCTAAACTGTACATCTTAAGTAAGTTATCAAATATATCAGACAAAATGGAAGTAACACCGTTATCACAAGTGTAGTTATAGAAATAGTATACACTAAGTATAGTAACAAAATAGTCTTGGTAGTCAATACAGTAGTCGATAAAACATCAGTGTATTATCCAACGCAGTACTCTATACAGTAGTCACACCAGTTACCATATAGTAGTCAATGCAATAGTCAAAACATTATCGAAGTTATGGGTCAATACGGTAGTCAATACGTTAGTCAATACATTAGTCAGTACGGTGGTCAGTCCGGTAGCCAACACACATTACTAGTCAATACGTTAGGTCCTAGTCAATAGAGTAATCAATATGATAGTCAATATACTAGTCAGTATGGTAGTCAATCCGGTAGTCAGCACATTAGTCAAGACGACAGTCAATATAGTAATCAATATAATTTATTCAATACGTTATTCAATACTATAATATCAGAAATACATGCTTTTCTGATGTTAATGCATATATTGTTATTAACCCTCTGAGAACTGGGGAAGCCATGCTTCACATATAAAATAATGTACCCAAAGCTAATATCTGTTGAATATATAATATTGGCTCCAGTTCAGAGAGGGTTAACAACTTCGTACGTTGTTGTACGTCATGATATCAATATAGTGTGAAATGGAAAACACATGTACGTGTACAAAAAGGCACCCATATGAAATTAATGTTAGCAATTAGATAATTATATACACGCAAACATAATATATGTATTCCGTCACTGCCAATTCCTCTTTTTTCTAATTTTGTTTGCTAACATAGTCACATGGTAACCATATTCAACCTGAATTGTGAAGGTACCTGCAGTATACGATGGAATAATGTTGTTTTCAATTTTATTTATTTTGCACTTGAGCTTTGGGTTTTGTCAAGCTGAAAAAAATAAAAAATAAAGGTGAAATTTTGTGTTTTTTGTTGTTGTACATGTTTTTTCTCGTTTTTTTTTATTTTTTATAACTTGACAAGACCCCTAAACATGGTTAGCATGAATGTAATCTTAACATGGATGGATCTAAACTAATAGGTCAGGAATCTGGCAGTGATGGGTCATCAGTATTAAAAGATGAGTAGAAAGGCGAGAATGGTATCAGTGCAATGAGGGAAAAAACAAGTTCAATTATTAAATAATCACATCTTCTTCAAAATCAAACATTAGCTGTAATGCAATACTGCTGATCAAATAACGTTCACTTCCAGTCAAAGTAGCACGCTGGGAAACATTTTTTTCCAAATTGGGACGTGTAAAGCATCGGTAAATGAAATACCATTGTTTTGCAACATAGTTCGTCCCCTTAGATATGCAAGGGTGTATCTGCCACTTTACAAAGTGGCGGATACACTATTTCATATCCAAGGGGGAGATTTGTTACTGGCTTGATTTGTACATTACATCAGCATCTCCCACAACACACTGGCACTGTGATTGAGCAGTTAGTCGCTAGGTGGAATCACCTGCAAAATGGACAACTACACTATAATCTGTTATCCACGGCTTCAGAGGCTGTTGTTCTTTAAGAATGAGTCACGTAGAACTTAAAGGGCATTCGTGTTTAGAACTCACATGATCAGGGTATTTCATAACGCTCATCCTGACGTTATCATATGTTTTAAACTTGACTGACACTTCAAGGAAACAAGTGCATCCGCCACTTCTTCCCTAATTATTTGTAGGAATTGAAGAGTTGTATTAACCATGCAGTTTATTCATTACCCCTTTAATTAGAGGACAATGCGTTCAGTGGTAGCAGAAGTACATTTTTTTAATAAGCCAGTGAAGAGGAGATTTGGAAATGTCATCAGCCATATCACATCTTGCTCTGGAGTTTTGCTGGGGGACCATCGTGCAGGGTAAAAACGTGAAATACCACTAGGAGTGAATCTGTGCAAGAGAGAGGAACAGGGAGATCATCGTGTGACAATCTAAGAAAATATCAAGTATCGCAAACAGCCCAAAGACTCGAACCGAGCACCAGCTGCCATGCAAACAGTGCGTATGTCAACCCTGAATACAGGGCTATTCCGCCCGAGCTGTAGTTTGGGCGGAATAGCCTTGTATTTAGGGCTATGCGTACGTGCATGCAGTCATTGGCACTAATGGTATGCAAGTGAACGCAACCTGAACGTATGAGGGCTAGGCTGGCGTACCAGCCGTGAGCATGTGTGACGTAACCGGAAGTGTGACGAAGACGAGGCTGCAGTAGCGCTACCTGGTGAGTATTCTATGGGTCATCATGGCGGCCGTTAAAGTCAACAGGAGCATGCCTATCTGATGCAGTGGCGCCACCCCGTGACTATTTCCTGTATTACACAGGGGTGAATCACACGTGCAGCTGACCAGGGTTTTGCCCGCGTCCTCGTCTGAAACACATCCTATGGACTTCTTCATTATCTTCTGTGAGAAGCATGATCTAATCACCGACTCCAATTTTCCTAAAACACACAACACAGGGTTAAAATACAAAGACAGAAAAGGTGATTGACCTCATCGAATACTCCAGCTTCTAAGTTAACATGTATAGTAGATAGTACTATAACTGTTAACAAAATTAGGGAGAGGTATATGCATGAAGGCCTTCCACTTCCCTGGAACATATATCGCAGAGATAAAATACTTGCTCAAAGACTTCGCGAAGTACTTCGCCTTCTATTAAACAAACATCGCTGAGTAAAATGTCCTGTGCGCTAAGCAATGTATAGGTTGAGTTACATGTACGTACCAGAAATATTTTATTTCGCATATGACAATGATTTTTAAGAGAATTAAATCTAAATATTGATATGTCTACTCAGGAGTTTGATGGATCTTAATATAAAAAACATCATCTTTTCGAGAGTCACAAAACGTAGATATTTCTCCACAATGTTGTGTCAAGCGAAATGGGATGTTTTTGTTCAGGCTAATCTATTTGTTAATTAAATGTATATTAATGAACGTAGCTTGCGCCGTTCTGTGCCGTTCTCTTCAGCTTCTGAGGCCTAATTAACTAGCTTCGCCCCTGCAGAGCACAGGTCAAAGCTAGTCAACATATATATGTGTAGAGGAAATTGTGAACATCAAAACATTTCGTGTATCCGAAAATAAATTAGTGAATGTCGCTATAGATTTAATGTGAAATGATCACATATTATTCGACAATTTTTAGGATGCTATGCTCATGGACTTACGAATCATCCACTCATAGATATCCTCATGACTATAGGAATTAGTGGATTATCCCGTCATGAACAAGATAAATGTTTAGTTATTATTATCCAATTGTACTCATGCATGGCAATGATAAAAGAGAGTGAGTCCGCGAGTAGTCCTGAATACAAGTCAATTACGCCTGTATTATGCAGCTCGGGCAGAATAGTCTTGTATGATGATAAAGAATACAACACGTTAACAATGGCGGCTGTTAAGCTCCCAGCAGGTGATCTGTTAATACATGCCACACGGCTTAATCCTTACAACGCTAAAATATCCGTGCATAAACCGATGAAGACCAAACTTGTTTTTTACAAAATTTCAAATCATCATAAATGTCTTAGTTAGCTCTTTTCGCTTCATTTCAATATCTACGTTATCATGGTTATGGGTATACGGCAATTGTATTTTTTTAATTCTTCTAGTGCAGGGACCGATTTGAGACGTCAGAATCTGACGTCTATAGACGTCAGATTCTGACATCTCAAATCGGTCCCCGCACTGAAAGGGCTAATGTCTGCTACATGGCTCACTCTATATTAACACTTCTCTCACAGACACCAACTAAGCAGAGAAATCAAGCTCTGGGAACTCAAATCCTGCGGTATGTGAGATAAAAACTCAACAATTAGCGGTGGATCCAGAAGAGGGCAAGCCTATTTTATTAAGGGTTGTAGAAAATGGTTAATCGTCTTACAATTGCCTGCGTCGACACACTGCTATTTTGTGGTTATTGATACCACATGAACTGCAGCTCGTTAGAAGAACAGAGAAAGTGACATCTGGCGACCAACATGAGAACCAGACAGTAAACAGGCGCGCACAAGAAAATAGTTTAAAAAGTGGGCTGTTAGCTCTGCCAGACAATGATACAGCTTATCTCCTATTGAACACAGAGAGTATCTCACCTACCCAGATGCTGTGTGCTACAATTAGGAACTGTGCCAGTACTGAGCCAGTAGAGGGCCCGTACAGGGCCAGAGTGTTATTTATGTTTCTCAGGAGGTGGCCAGATGTAACTAACAAACCAGATACGCTCTCCAGACTCAGTAAACACGAGACATTCAACCAATGTTGGTTCAATAGTGGTTCGCCGTCTACGACGTCGGCCCAGCATTTAACCAACATTGGCATAATGTCTCGTGTTTGCAAAGTAGTCTTATTCCAGACACGTAAAATGCAATGCAAAGGCAAAAAGCAGTAACCGCTTGCATGGAAATTCAGTAGTTACTGTTGTTTTCTCTGGACAGCAGTGCTTACCTGGGGCAAAGGTGGGAAACAGAGGGAACTATGGAGCTAATGAGGGCACAATTGGTATGTCTGTGTAACCAGGTAACCATCAGACCCAAGGCATGCAGACTAAGGATGAGGGAAGGGTTCAATTTCGACAATATTATGGTGCTTCACATAGATAAATGGCTTCAATCTATGTCAACACTGTTCACGTATTTTACAATAAACATATTGTTTTTAAAATTGAAAGAGTGTTAAAAAAAATTATAATTACAAAACTATAATTATAGATACATTAATATTATGCACAGATCAACTTTTAACTTTGCATTTCAAGATCAGATAATCGAAATTTAATCTCACTGTAACGATCCATAATTTTGAGTGTCAGAGCGCAAATTTGTTAGCTTTGTTTCGAGCGGGGTTCAGTTAGTTTTACATCCAATTGATAACGCTTTTCCTATTCTAAAAATGATTGAAAACGATAAAACTGTCATTAAAAATAATTCCAAATATTTTAAATTACACAATGGCAATGCATGTATGGCATATATAAAAAGTGGTATCAATTAGCGTTCTTAGGTAAGGAAAAGTGTACGATGCAAACTTATAGCTGATGATTTGTACCATATATGCCGAAAGGTCAAACCCGGCGGTTAGCTCAGATTATAGTTTTCGTCAAATACCACTAAATCACCAGTACAGACATCCACGTCACATGAAAGTACCTATCTTGGCAAGAATTACAAAAAATGTTTCTACAATAATATGATATTGCTATAGACACCTAAAATTAAATTATTATTCCTGAACAAATTGCATTACCTGAGCAGAAATGGTGTATTGGCTTATTTGACTAGTTACTGAACAGCAAAGAAAAAAAAATCTAAAAATGTAAAAAGTGGAAGCATTTTACAAATAAAAGAACCCTTGTTATTAGGAAAACCAGAAAATATTATATTTCAAAGGAGAATGAGGAGGAAAAGCAGATTGGAGCAGCGAAATTAAGAACACTGCTGCACACGAAATTGTACATGAAACATAAAAACTCCTGTAGTTTACTGTCGTATCCTTATTCAGAATTTTCTACTCATACTAAAAATAGCGTTTTTAAAAAAGCCCCTTGTTGTGTATCGTGTCCCTTGTCCTTATTCTAAAAGTGTATATCCCTGTAATCACATATTTACAGCTGTGTGGGTCACAAGGTGCATCGCATCTAGGTGAGCAATTAGTGATCTATTCACCAGGTGCTTGTAACCTGTCAGAGAGGATGAGACAGATCATAACTCACAAACAGGCTGCCAAATATAAGTATAATCACCTATAGCTGTATCCAAAATGTACACCATGTCTGCCAGCTGGCTTTTTTATGCCACTGCAAGTGACCCTTTCAATACTCAATGGTCATAAACGCACAGCGGAACATATGTAAAAATGACAAGATTCCTTTTACTTGGATATTCTTTATTAGGGTCCAAATAAGCACCAGAAAAAAAATTGCACTCCCATAAGTGAGAAATAAAAACAAAAAATGGCCACCAATGCATTTGATGGATTCCATCACAACGAATTCAATAACTGAGCAAAAACTAACAACAGTTATCTTGTCATTGAAGGGAACCAGTGCAGATATATAGTGCAAAATAAAATGAAATGAAATGAATCGTGCTTTAGGCCACCTTTGTGCACATATAGGCTAAACTGGGCCAGGAGAACCTCCTGAGGATGGTGAGATGATTGAGATGACACTGTCCTCCAGACACAGGATTCGAAATTCGAGCCCTGGCGGTCTGAGGCCGAGCACGCTACCTCTCGGTCACGGAGGCTCCCCACAATACTAACTTTCACACGTGGATGGGGAAGAAACAATTTTGTTTCTTTCAAACCGCGAGACCGGGAACCGAGCCCCGGCGTGAAAGGCAGCGGTGCTAACCACTACCATAGGGCCCCCGCCCAGACATATAGTGCAAAGCCAAAGGCAATATCCGCTTACTTTACAAGTAAGCAGCTACTGCCTTTTGGCTTTGCTGAGCACTGTAGAAGCCACTGTGCAGTACCATAGGGATGACATGTTGACCTTTAGCTGTAAGTGGGTCATGCCCAGACTTAGCCCCTCTGGATCTGTGTGTTTTGTGGATCGCTGTCACTTCGTGGATGGATCACATCCCTCAAAGAAGTACATACTAACCTTACAGCGCTGAAATAGCTTTGTATAAATCACGGAGAACAAAAGGTTTTTTTCAATTTGAAATCATCATTAATGGACTTTAGACGTTACAATCTGACGTCTACAGCTGACGTCTGTAGACGTCAGATGCTGACGTCTAAAGTCGATCCCCGAGCTGTAAGGGTTAAAATTAATGAAACTTCTCACAATGATGCTAAAAATAAAACAATTGGGGCTATACGCATTGTATATGTTGAGAGTAGTCCATCTGAGCGATGTTAAAATTATTTCTGGAATAAAATCTCTTTATAGGTCACGTTTCGCCCCGATGTGTAATACCAGACTGCTGACTGCAGGGTAATTATATGCCGATTTGTGGCACTTGTATATATCTTGAGTCCCTAACAATATTAGATAATTGTTTCGTTCCGATTTGTGGCACCTGCATCGCACCTCACAGACTGGCTGATTTCCTGCAGGCGGATGTCAATCTGGAATCAATTTAGTTGTAGCCATCTTTATATCAGCTGCGAGGAAAGTCAGCATTCATGTACAGGTGGTATTCAGAGAAAACCGACTGGAGTAAAATTGCAGAAGTCCTGGCAGACCACAATCACACGTGGAAGCACAAAAATCAACCCTTAAAGCGCTGAAATATTTTTATACAAACCAAAGGTTTCTTTTAATTTGAAATCATCATAAATTTCCTAGTTAGCTATTTCTCCTTCATTTGAATCCCATGTTATGGGTCTACGGCCGTTATAAATAAAATGAAATGAATCGGGCTTTAGGCCACCTTTGTGCACATATAGGCTAAGCTGGGACAGGAGAACCTCCTGAGGATGGTGAGATGATTGAAATGACACTGTCCTCCAGACACAGGATTCGAAATTCGAGCCCTGGCGGTCTGAGACCGAGCACGCTACCTCTCGGTCACGGAGGCTCCCCACAATACTAACTTTCACACGTGGATGGGGAAGAAACAATTTTGTTTCTTTCAAACCGCCGAGACCGGGAATCGAACCCCGAGCTCTGGCGTGAAAGGCAGCGGTGCTAACCACTACCCTAGGGCCCCCGTCCATCTACGGCCGTTATAAGTGCGGGGGACTACTTCAGACGCCAGAATCTGACGTCTATAGACGTCAGATTCTGACGTCTAATATCAGTCCTCACGCTGAAAGTGTTAACAGACACATATAAGCCCACAATATGTATCTTCCTTACATCAAGGCTGGAATATTCCAATGATTATCCAGTATGTAAGCGATATATATGTGGATCAACGCGAGTCAGTCTGGTAACAAGCGTGCTATTTATATAATGGAGCGCGCAGCGCGTCACCACCCCGCGCGAAAATAACTTCGATACACTGCTTTCAACCTTGACCGACGAGGACGCCATTAATGTGATCACCCAGTCACATTGAGAAGGGAGAAGGGTACCGTTTATTCTATGGCCGCCACAAAAGAAAAGAATTAACACTTGTCCTGCTAGGTCTGTATTATCGGTTTCAAACATATTTTACATAAATCGAAATATTACTAATTTTGATAAATAGGTCTTGGTAGATGCCTAGTTCATGCAATAATTCAATATTGGAGATATCATTTTTCTAAATATAATATTTTTCCTAATTTGAAGCACGAAATTGCATTAGCAATTCCAGCTTCAAATGACTGTAGAATAGAAAAAATCATTATTAGAGTGATTAAAACTAGAAAGACAACTGTGTCGAGCAGTTAAAAGATATCAGCGGCTTCACGACTTGACTAAACAGACCACACACCCTCGTAAAATTGCAAAATGTATGTTAACCCTTCCAGTGCGGGAGCCGACTTTAGACGTACGGTCCCCGCACTTAAATAATTGAAATATTTATAACGATTGTAGACCCATTAGGCCTTCAACATATTATTCAAATAAAGCAACATAGGTATTCAAAAATATTGAAGCGTTGCAACTTGCAACCCTGGTTAACCTGCAGTGAGCTGTAATGAGAAACATCCTCTCTCAGTATGTCTCGCGCTTAGATCACATAAAATGCAATATATGGAAGGGGAAAAATATTCGTACTAAAATTAATTAGCATAACCTACCAGATGGATGCTACATCATATGTGTTGCATTGGGCGGGTGCCCTAGGGTAGTGGTTAGCACCGCTGCCTTTCACGCCATAGCTCGGGGTTCGGTTCCCGGTCTCGGCGGTTGAAAGAAACAAAAAAAGTTTCTTCCCCATCCACGTGTGAAAGTCAGTATTGTGGGGAGCCTCCGTGACAGAGAGGTAGCGTGCTCGGCCTCAGACCGGCAGGGCCTGAATTTCGAATCCTGTGTTTGGAGGACAGTGTCATCTCAATCATCTCACCATCCCAAGAGGTTCTCCTGGCCCAGTCTAGCCTATATGTGCCCAAAGGTGGCCTAAAGCCAGGTTCATTTCATTTTTATGTGTTGCATTTAGCTGAAACGTTCTTAACGTTTCAAAAATAAAAAGGAAAATTTAGAATAAGAAAAAAACCTATCATGCAATAGATGTTTTTGGAAGTGCACTAAAGAATACAAAATGTTCTAAAAAAAAGTGCATAGAAAAAACAAAGCATATATATATATAGATAGAGACCTTCACAAATTCAAGGTTTTTGAATGTTTATTAAAGTTAATGTAAATAGGTTTATATTCTGATATCACGTCCAAACGGTCCTCCAGCCGACTTTACACTCTGATCACGGGACCTGTTATTTCATGTGCCGGGAGCATAAAGGACACAACCCCGAAACAGCGTTGGGAGCGGAGAACATGATATCTTCCTGAAAATCCTGCACCAAGCGCGTATTGAACTTTGTATCTGGTGAAATATGTATTTTACTGTCAGAAGACATCCACAAACACTTGACAATGACCAAATGTTGGGTGTGTGTAGTATTATTGTGTTGTAGTATACGTTGTAGTATAAGTTGTTGCAGCGGGGACTGTCTTTATATGTCAGAATCTGACATATGTAGACGTCAGATTCTTACATATAAGGATGGTCCCCACATTGAAAGAATTAAAACATTTATAATGGCCGTAGACCAATAACATAGGTATTCAAATGAAACGGAAAGAGCTAACTAAGACATTTATGATAATTTAAAAAGCTAAAAATTAAAAAAAACCTTTGTTCTCCATGGTTTATATAAAATTATTTGAGCGTTGTGATGGTGAACCATCATTGGTAACGTGTTGACTCTGGATCTCTAGATGCCAGCAGGTGGTTGGAGTGGATTGCTACAATATACACGTGTTTACAGGAGGGTAATTGTCAAATATCCCCAGATCAGAGGTGGAGACTTGTCACAGCATGATCCACATCCATCAACCTACGGCTGTCTGAGATGTAACACATTTGTAAATAACACCGTCTGATTGGCCATCCGTCACACCTACACACCAACAGCCAATCAGACATGCAGAATAAAGGCCGTCAGACGAGTGATAGTTTTTTCCAAAGTGTTAATGTTAACATCCCACTGTGAGCTTAATTGATGACTGAATGACTGATGCTAAACTCACATGGGTGTTCACTATCAGCAGAGAAAAAATAGAGAATCAACAAGTAGGCCAGCCAGTCAGCTAGTGAGCCAGGCAGATAACCGTCAGTCAGTCAGTCAGTCAGTCAGTCAGTCAGTCAGTCAGTCAGTCAGTCAGTCAGTCAGTCAGTCAGTCAGTCAGTCAGTCAGTCAGTCAGTCAGTCAGTCAGTCAGTCAGTCAGTCAGTCAGTCAGTCAGTCAGTCAGTCAGTCAGTCAGTCAGACAGCCAGTGTGAGCCAGCAGTCAACTGGTATGAGCCAGCAGCCAGCCATCCAGCTAGTGAGTCAGTCAGCCTGCCAGTCGGACATCTATCCAGCCAGATAGTGAGCCAGCTAGCCACATAGCCAGCTAGTGAGCCAGTCAGCCACCAAGCTAGCTGGTGAGCCAGCCAGTCACCCAGCAAGCCAGCTAGTGAGCCAGTCAGCCAGGCAGAGGGTCTGCGAGCGAGCCAGTCAGCTAGTGAGCTACACCAAACTAAGACGTCACACTTTGCATGGTAGGGAGTGTACTAGTGAGCAAACCAGCCAGCTAGTGAGATGCCAGTCAGTCAGCAAATGGTCCAGTCAGCCAGCCGGTGAGCTAGTAAACCAGTCAACCAGCCAGCATGTCAGTCATCCTGCAAGTCAGCTATTAAGCCAGCCAGCCAGCCAGCTAGTGAGCCAGTGAAGCTGCCAGTGAGCCACAGTGGACCACATCATTACAACACTTGGTATATGGCTCGCCACTGCTGGGAATATGTTTACAAACACCTTTAGTAGTTAATAAATTAAACAAATGCATAATGTTTAAAAATTGAACAATACAAAAGTAATGTGTCATGATGTGGATAACCTTTTTAACTTTGAAATGATATACATCGTATATATGTGACATATTGTGTTAGTATATTTACCCTTCTCAATAAAGCTCAGTCATGACATTAACAGACTATGTGTTTTCTCAGATTGTGTATATGGTAAACATGATCAATACAAAACCAGAAGTTTCTTTATGTACAGCACGGTGACTTGATAAAATGCCGCGCGCAGTCCGGCAGTTGTGTTTATATACTAATTAGGAGGTGTGGACACTAATTTGACCAAAAAAATCACTTATATAACATATACATCACACATTTCAATAGCTCTCTCTCAGGGAATCATGCTGTAGAAACTGTTCTTACACATATAAATCTATACGATGATAATGATACGATAATATTTCTCTTAGTACCGACTGGAGCTCGTCTACTAAATAAGATGGCTACACTGACGAACGGATGGGTCCGCAATATTCGATGAAAATTGCTTTCAAAAAGAATGTTACATTGTCATTCAGCTGCAGAGATTTTACAAATTATGTTCTTTGAATAACGCTGATCATAATAGTATATGTTATATAAGTGATATTTTTTTTGTTCAAAATAGTGTCCACAACTACTAATTGGTATATATTATAGACACAACTGCATTGTATCAAGTGGCATTGTATCAAGTCACCGTGATGTAGAGAACGGTGGATGATCAGTCGGTTATCAACTGACACTGGTGTATTACAACTCACAGCACGGTGAAAAATAAAATAAGGAAGGAAATAGGAGCAAATTGTAGCAATAATATTAACCCTTGAAGCGCTAAATTAAATAATTTAATTTTTTACCCACCTGAAGTTGTGTCTCGCTACCGCGACCCACAACATCAAGTGGCTGACAATTACTGATATTTGTTTAATTTGTGACCAAATATTTGTAAACCGTGATGTATAAGCTCACATTCCATTCCCAATTACCATTATTACAGTTATTTAAACGGCTCAAAAACGACTATAGTCGTGCTTAGCGGTATAAGGGTTAAATTGGGCCATGAATATGCACCACCACTTGAATCAACCCTTTAAGTCCTCACGATACATTGAAGCATCATTTTACATCCCTGGAAATAGAAATAATTTTCCTACAACTAGGTCTTCCAGAATGAAAAATTTCATGAAACTGGTTTACCAGTACAATACTGGTTCACCAATAGTGGATGAAGATGACAATGGTGAATTCAGGCTTGAAAGGGTAATTAGGTAATTTTATCTGAGGCCTTGTGAACCCGTATATATGCTTTCAACAATACGTGTGATCTCACCTGCTCTCCATCCTTCTTGTTTAAAACACTGCAGACAGTTTTTACTGCTGATATAGTTATTATCTACGGGAATAGCGTCTCCAAGTTGACACTCCTTGGAGAGTTCTGGTTCTGCTATATCCCATGTACAGCTGTAGCAGTCCAGTAAGGTCTCTGTAACACATAGGAACAAACGTGCATTAGCAGATTAGAAACATTTTAGTAACACATAGAAAAAACGAGGATTATCAG
Source organism: Flabesymbios commensalis (assembly GCA_964017125.1). Taxonomy (NCBI): domain Eukaryota; kingdom Metazoa; phylum Annelida; class Polychaeta; order Terebellida; family Flabelligeridae; genus Flabesymbios; species Flabesymbios commensalis. The sequence continues at coordinate 13,767,159 of OZ024916.1, forward strand.
ATTGGAAACACGCCATAGCTTTTGTAAAGCTATGTTTAAAAAAAACATTCCATTGAAAAACATAGTGGCATTGTTCTTGCATAATGTACAAACTGCCATGAAACAAATTGGAAGACGGTTCTCTCGCTGAAAGGGATGAGGACGAAATTGAAGAACCAAAGTTTCGTTCAAATCGTAGGGAGTGAGTGCAGCATCAGGAACAATCTCATAAATGGTAATTGAATCCCATACAAGTCAGGTTCAGTTACAGTTCCGTGCATGTGTATGTGTCTGTGACATGTATGTGTCTGTGTATTTCCACATGTTATGTATGCGTCTGTGGAAATTTGTTAACTAAACCCCACAACGTAAAGCTTTCAAACAACTATATATTTGTATCTCGTCACTGTTACCCTTTCAGCGCGGGGACCTAGTTGGACGTCAGATTCTGACGTCTAAAGTCGATCCCCGCACTGAAAGAGTAAAAAGCTTATAATGGCCGTAGACCCATAACGTAGATATTCAAATGAAGCAGAAAGGGCTGAATAAGACATTGATGATAATTTCAAATTGAAAAAAATCTATTTAATCTCTATGGTTTATATAAAAAATATTCCGCGTTGTAAAGGTTAATGCTCAGAGTGTGGACAGCCCTCTGAGAAGTCAGCCTGCTCTCAAGCTAGTACCCAATGTATAACCAAACTAATGTGCATGGCCGCCGTCATTCATTCTTCTTATGTCCTCTCGCCGCCAGTAATGACGTCCCGAGACTTCCCCGGTAGAACAATAAAGGTCAAAGGTCACCCAAGAATGTCCTGCACATCCATAAACAAGGTTATAAAGTAAGAATGAGGTAAGTAATGGAATGCCGTTAAAATGACCTAAGGCATAGCAGTCATAGCATTGTGTGCTGATGCATATTACATCATGAAACATGTGTGTGTTTTTTTATAATACTGCATCACCGTTCTTTGTAAATACATTGATAACAGCAAATTTTGCGAAGTATTTTTCAGCAACAATTTCTTTTTTTTTTGATAATTTATAGCGTCGAAGGAAAAGTGTAACGTTATTTAAGAGACATGGGACTTTCAAATGGAACGGTTTAATTTTTAATGTATTTTACCATCACCGGAAATAGCTCTAGCAACGGGTGGTCATGTCCTGTTTGGTGAGACATAGAGATAGATTTATGGATGGTATTTGTGACTGTCATAGGACATCTAGTCTCCTGAAGGATTTATGACGCAGATAAATGATTCACTAAGACATAAAACGCCCCTATGTTGCTACCAAGGAAAAAATGTCAGTGTAACAAATATTGTTGAAGCATTACTATGAACATATATTGCCAGGGTTAACAGTTTACATCCGGTGAGTTGCATAATAATAAAATTGGCTTTGTCACAAAGAATGGCATAGCATTTGTCATTAATCATTAGGAGGCCACCATTCAATTACTAGGAAGGTTGTGTGGTTTTTAAACTGGACAAATTATTTATTTAACTTCTTGTTATTATTGTTATTAGGCTTTATATACACAAATATATACAGTAATATTGTTCAAATATGAAATTGTAAGTACAATTATTGTGTACATTAGGATGTGACCAGCACCCTTACTATGTTTGACATCCAGGTTAAAATTGTATATATTTATTATATTTTTATACATTTAATATAAAATATATGTTTCCCGCACCAAAACTAGAGATAAAACAGCTATATATTATTGTAAAAAGTAGCAAAGTAGACGTTATGGGAAGCGTTTAAACCTTTATTTCACTTTCTTAAAAAAGAACCAAACAAAGTCTTGTAGAGTGTGTGTAGAAACGCCTTCTATGACTGTAGACTGAGGCAGAGCAATATTTAGTGGCGGTCATGAATTCAGACGACACGGACCAGATATGACTAAGGAGCTTTACGCAGGCAGGCTGAGGGTATCCCCCGGGGTATCCCCTGGGGAATCCCTAGACATATTGCCTGTCAGATTGTAGATTCAGGGATACCACAGAAGCGCAGAGGCCAGGAACCTTCTCCGCTGGGCACACGACGTTGATGCGACGTTGAATCAACGTCAATGACGTTGATTCAGTGTCGCAGCAACGTCATTTCCCAGTGGGTCTCCGCTGACAGACACCTGCATTATACCAGAGTCTTCACAGTAACAACAAAAACAATGCTGGTTAAATGTTGGCTCAGCATCACAAACGTTCGCCCAACTCTTAACCACAATTAAGGTAATGTACCATGTTTACTGTTTTCCAGCCCTAGCTCTTAGAATGCTGAATTATTTTTGTAACAAACATGGAGACCAATTTTTTTTTCAATTTGAAATCATCATAAATGTCTTAGCTAGCTCTTTCTGATTCATTTGAATACCTATGGTTTTGGGTCTACGGCCATTATAAATATTTTTATTCTCACAGTGCGGGGATCGATACCCGCGCTGTAAGGGTTAACCCTTAAAGCGCTGAGCTATTTTAATATTAATCAAGAGAACAATGAGTTTTTTTTTGTTTTTTTATATTTTTCACATGTCTCAGTTAGCTGTTTTCGATTCATTTGAATACCTATGTTATGGATCTACGGACGTAATACATATTTTACTCTTTCATTTCGGTGATCGATTTTAGACGCCAGAATCTGACGTCTACATACGTCAGATTCTGACGTTTAAAGTCGGTACCCGCGCTGAAAGGGTAAAAGGCCTTCCTTCTGGAGAACACCATCAACAAGATCAAATACACCGCGAAGTAATAATGCGCATAATTTGGGGATATTTTATTTTAATTACAACATATTTTATTCCATTTGAAGCTGGACATTGCTTTAGAAATTCCAAGGTTTAGATGCCGAAGAATTCCACTCAGCAGACGAAGAGTCAAGAAAAAGCCAAATATGCAAGAAACTGCCTCCTCATCGCCAAGGTGACGTATGAGAGCTATTATTTTTGGGGCGCGGCTTTCTTTTTTATGTGATGCCAACTTCCCCAGACACAGACGGGATGATAGCGGCCTACCCTGCTCTCAAAACACAGTGCGTCATTCATAACCCGCGGAAGGCGCCACCATTTTAATATTGCATGAGTTTAAAAAAAAAATGCATTATTATTTAACACGCTATCATTACCGTGGAGATAGTAGAGCTCAGAATGATTCTCTTTCAAAATAAAATAAACACGTAAACTATCCTAAATATTGAAACGTGGAGCCCTTTTTGACTGCATCGCATTGCATTGCATTGCATTGCATTGCATTGCATTGCATTGCATTGCATTGCATTGCATTGCATTGCATTGCATTGCATTGCATTGCATTGCATTGCATTGTCTTGCATTGCATTGTATGTGCATTGTATGTGCATTGGATTGGATTGGATTGGATTTGCATTGCATTGCATTGCATTGCATTGCATTGCATTGCATTGCATTGCATTGCATTGCATTGCATTGCATTGCATTGCATTGCATTGCATTGCATTGCATTGCATTGCATTGCATTGCATTGCATTGCATTGCATTGCATTGCATTGCATTGTATTGCATTGTATTGCATTGTATTGTATTGTATTGTATTGTATTGTATTGTATTGTATTGTATTGTATTGTATTGTATTGTATTGTATTGTATTGTATTGTATTGTATTGTATTGTATTGTATTGTATTGTATTGTATTGTATTGTATTGTATTGTATTGTATTGTATTGTATTGTATTGTATTCTACACGTCACATCACGTCACACAACATCGGACTTCCCAGCAAACACAAAACATTTGTATTACATTTGGATGGCATCATGCACTAGTGGGCTAACCCACATTAAAAAAACAATGAAAATATATGTTTTGATAGCAACAACTTGACCAACATACGAGTTTTACATTCAGGGTTAGACCATTTGGTCACTGATGTTGTTACATTGTTGTGTTAATTTGTATTTATTCCTGTTATCCTGTACTTCATGTTGCAGGGCGATTTTTTCTCAAAATCGTCAAAATGTGGGTTGGACCACTTGTGCATGATGCCATCCATTTATACAACGTCAGCCCAACGTCTTCTACATTGGTCCAGCATTGTATGAATGTTATACAAATGTTTCGTGTTTATTTGGTTATTGGCAGTGAAGAATGAGTCATTTCTGACATAAAGATCGCGTGCCTTATTTAGTCTGGTAAAAATGGGAAGCTGAGATAAATGTAAAAGCAGCCGCCCCAAAGATGATTGCATCTTCAGCATCTTCAGGCGGTGGTGATGAATAATAACCTGAGGACTGATAAGTAATATCCGCTTTGTAATGTCGGATTCCTAAGATCGACGTCATTATGGCTGCTGTCGGCTCATTTGTCAGTGCATGCTGAACAAGTGTTGGTTTAATGTTGGGCCACCGTCTGCGACGTTGGCCCAACATTATACCAACACGTGGTTCAACGTTCCGTGTGTGTTTGCTGGGTTGTCATTAGGGACAGGAAAATATATGTGACATTGTGAAAGCTGGATGGAACATATTACTAATATACAGATATAACGTATCCAGGTTTGATAAAGGACCAGATCGACTGGTGACCCCCGACAGATCCTTAATCCGGGGAGGGGGGGTAGCGAGTAGGACAATGCAACACGTGGGTGTTATCTAGTAACAGGTCTGGGGGATTTTCCAACTGGGACTTGAAGCCAAAACAAATACACTCAATGACATCTATAAACTGATGCCTAATTTTAATTACACTTCGCTTCAAGAGGATCATGACACCCGATACATCTCACCATCCTTAGAAAATTATCCTGGCCTTATTTATATGGGCACAAAGGTGGCATACAACCCCATTCATTCATTCATTCATTCATTCATTCATTCATTCATTCATTCATTCAGTCAGTCAGTCAGTCAGTCAGTCAGTCAGTCAGTCAGTCAGTCATTCATTTATTTTTTCATTCATTCATTCTTTCAAAAGGATCGCCCTGCAGTATTTTATTCAAATATTTCACATTGAAATAGTATATCAGCAAATGTTATACCCGTCAAATGACAGGCCTACTTTAAATTACGATTGTAGGAAATGTTCTCTTTTTTTGCCGCATTTACTGTGGTATTCTGCATTTATCACAAAATGGATATTACCGACGTAAATTCTGAATACAGACGAAATAAAATATTTTTCACCTTAAAAAGAGAACGTAATAAAAAAATTCTGAAGTCTTCTTTATATACAGTGATATAACGCAATGCAAAGAGATTTTGGCTTGATATCAAAAGGTCAAGTGATAGGTCATAGTCTGATGTCAAAAGATATCTGATATCGAGCCTGGAGATTATTCAGCTGACAGTATTTATATAAATTCCCCGGGCCGAAAGGGTTGATATGACAAGCTGGAGCTTGTGTGGATATAATTTCCTGGTTCCAGCGCGAAAAAGGTGAATGTCTCTGGCTGGAGTTTGTCTAGATATGATTTCCCTTGAGTGGAAAAAGATAGCGACGATACCGACCAAGATTCAACAGGGGGCGTTGTCACAACGCCACAACGCTGCTTCCCGGCAAACACGAGGCATTCACCCAATGCTGGTTCAATGTCGGGCCACGGTCGAATGGTGGCCCAACATTGAAACAGCATTGGGTGACAGCCTCTTGTTTTTTGTGTTTATTTGTTTGCCCTATGTCCCCATGCTGCCTCTATCCTCTCTTACCCGGCTTTGTCCTGTGTACCTTTGTTGCTCTTCTCTGCTAAGCCAAAAGGCAGTAACTGCTTACTTTTAAAGTGAGCAGTTACTGCCTTTTAGCTTTGCACGGCGGTGCTTTCCACCTCCCATTCACGACATTCCGCGGGAATTTTAAGACCTGATGTGTAATGAAGTAGACAAAGTCACGCATAAAGACTTATCTTGGATCATGTTATGCCAGACTACGATTCGAAAAAAACGGGCATCATTAACATTCACATTTCGTTTCTACAAACGCTACAAACATTTGGTCCAAAGTTTGCTCAACATTGAATTAGACATTTTCAATTAACAACATTTTTACGTTTGATTAATCAATGCGTTTTTACAGGATAGCTATCAATACCCCGGATCCCCTTTATATTCACTGCCAGTTATTTATAATTAGAAAGTTAACAAGAACACGCTGTTTGAACATACCACTACCCATCAGTAAACACGAGACATTTAAATAATGGTGGGTTCATGGCCCAGCGTCGCAGACGATGGGCTAACATCAACCAAACATTGGTTCAATGGCTCGTGTTTGATGGGCATGGGATTTTGCGGCGGCAGACGACAAAAGTATCAGCTATTCCCGAGGCAATTATAAGTGTTGATGCCTGCTCACGGATGCGCATTCTGTTTTTCTGATAAGCCACACCTTTTTGTGTATTATTCCCCATCTTACAGGTGTGACGGGATTGTGTGTCTGGATCAGCCGTCTTAATTAGCATACGAGCGCCGTGGTTCCCAATAAGCGGACAAACCCGCAGGTAAAACTAGCAGTTATTAATTTCCGGCATTAGCTGGGAAAGTAGGTGGGGGGGGGGGGGGGGTTCAGGAGTAGAAAGACAACGACAACATCTTGATTGAATCTGCACAGATCCAGGTTCCCTCTCTACCTATAAGTGTGAATATTTGATGTATTCACTATACTCCGGAAACAAACACAGGCTACTCAGAATTGATTTAATACAATAAGAAAATGGCTTAATAATAGTTATTAGTTATTTGTTGTATATATAGTTGTCCTGGCCCAGCTTAGTCTGTATGTCCGCAAGAAGGCAAAAGAACCATTCATTTATTCATTCATCCATTCATTCATTTATTTATTCATTCATTCATTCATTCATTCATTCACTCATTCATCCATTCATTCATTCATTCATCCATTTATTCTTTCATTCATCCATTCATTCACTCAATCACTTACTCACTCATTCATCGATTCATTCATTTATTCAACCATTCATTCATTCATTCATGCATGCATTCATTCATTCCTTCAATCATTCATTCATTCATTCATTCATTCATTCATTCATTCATTCATTCATTCATTCATTCATTTATTCATTTATTCATTAAGTCAATTCATCCATTTATTCATTTGTATTGTGAAACATACGCTACATACATTTGGAACTATTTTCTTCGGAAAACACTTGGTGAACATATATCCTTCAATGAACAATGTGGCAGGTGCATCCTTGAATAACTTGTCGACCACATGTACTTTATCTAACATAATCAACATAGACAATAGTTGTGTAGAAAATAAGGATAAATAGATTTCGAGCCGCCCAAATACAGCGCCCAGAACCATCAACTCAACACTGTTAATCTTTAAAGCGTTCAGCACGCCTGTAGTCTACCGCGACCAACAACGTCAAGTGGTTGAAAATTACTCATATTTGTAAGAACTTGAGACCAAACATTTGCAAATCATTTGCAAATCAACACACGATTCATTCCCAATAGCTGTAATTCAGCCTGCCAATAAGATATTAAAACGACTATGGTCGTCCTTAGCTGTGAAAGGGTTAAGATTTCACTTTGCCGCGAGCGAATTATCCTCAATAGACAACCGCTCTATCATAGCCCGGCAGTCCAGAAAAGATGGATTACTTAGTATTTGGTTAGTGATTGTGCGCGATTATCATTCATTGTAATGTATCAATAGATGACAGTGAGGGAAGGAGATATACCGGATTACAAGCTTACACCACAGATGATACGATTAGCCCTTTCACCGCCGGAGCCGAATATATTCGTGTTTTTTTCATTTTTTAGAAGTACATAAAATATCAGTTTAGTAACATATTTAGGAAAAAAGTTGACTTCGCTAAACATAATTTTTAAATTGCTGACCTCTATTTTGTCACAGACGTCACAGACCCAGCAGTAACCCAACATTATACCTTAGTCGTTTTTAATCTGTTTTTTTAGAATGTAATATCACTGATATAGGGTATGAAATGTGTGCTTAAACATTAAGATTTACAAAATTGTCAAAATAGTCGAATTAGATATAATATATCACATATATATAATAAAAACACATGCTGAGGTTATTGTGCTTTTCAGGGTATATTAACTTTTACATTAATAAAATCAATTAAGGAATGCATTTTTTTATAGCGTCAAGACACGATACGGTGATATCACTGAGCATTCGAGCATTCTACACACTAGAAAGTGAAGGTTTAGCGCACGTAAAATGCACGGCAAAAAGCGAGAATATCCGAGAAGTGGCAGGACAGGTGCAACTTCCTGCCACAGTGAGTTGAATCTATACAACGGAACAAGCACGGAAATATCCGGTGCGTGAAACCACCTGACACCCGGCTAACAACAGATCTACTTATAGCTAAATGCTCACTGAATGTCCGCTGAAGGTTACCTCGAGGTTATATCTCAGTAGATGAGGAAAATACTGATTTTAAACCAAACAATATGACACTGAAATGGATAATATAGTTTGTGGTAGATGCTCAGTTAGTCAAATAATCAAACGTAGGACATGTGTATTGTTTTCAAATATAAATATGTTTTTTGTTATTTGAAGCTGGTTATTGGGTCAGTAATTCCACCTTGAAATAACGAAAAACAGAACAGCTACAATTCAACAGGACAAAGACTGACCCTTAAAGCGCTGAAATATTTGTGTATAAACGATGGAAATCAAAGTTTTTTTTCTATTTGAAATCATCATGTATGTCTTAATTAACTCTCTTTCCGATTCATTTGAAAACCTATATTATGGATCTACGACCGTTATAAATATTCTTACTCTTACAATGCGGGGATCGACTTTAGACGTTAGAATCAGACGTCTACAGACGTCAGATTCTGACTACTATAAAGTCGATCCCCGCACTGTAGGGTTAATGTTGGCGATATTGCGTCAGCATCCCGTGTCTGCATGGTAACATATCTGACAACTTCACCTTGTATAAAGATCGCATCACATTATTGTAGATAGCCCTTGTACCATATGTACTGACACCACAGTTTTGTACAAAATGTTGGGCTAGCATCCTCGCAGCTGTTCCAACATTGATGCAGCCAGAGTTGGATGGGAAGAAATCTGGTTCTTGTTATGTCCAGTATCACCCGATACCGTAACACGTTCCCCCGAGTGACGTAACCTCGGCAAAAAACGATGACGTGTTACACAAATGGTGTCAAACACTGCAGGCAAACATGGAGAGAAAAGGGTTTGAAGGGAGCTATTTCAGGATAGATTATTCTGGGAACAAACCTGTCAGACATATCCCCCTGGCGACCAAACCTGTCATAACAACAAGCGCCCTCTGGTGAAAACACCAGCGCCTCTAGTGACTGTCGATTGAAACACATATTACAAAGAGGTACTCTCTTGCAATCTACTTGTAGGTTTAAATGTCGATTATTCCACGTTTTGGCGTTGTTTCAAGGCTGATTCATGCAAAAATTGACAAGTTAATGTCAAACCACGAGTTCTCCTCTGAGTAATAAGGGATTTCAAATCGCACAACTAGATCTGATACCCAGAGTGGATATCAGATCTGGAAAATTAACCTTTTAACCGCCGGTGCCGTCCATATTCGTTTTTTTTTACATTTTTTATTAGCACATTCCATGTCAGCTTTTAAACATGGTAAAGATAAAAAGTGACAATAATCAGCAAGGTTTTAAATTTGTCGACCTCCATTTTGTCAAATCTGAGTAATTTTAACTCACTTGAAGTTGTGGATCGCGTCAGCGAGACACAACTTCAAGTTAGTAAAAATTCCAATTGAATAATTTGGCAGTTAAAGGGTTAAAAATATTATGTTAATCAGCTCATTCCCCGTGCCACAACGTCAAATGTATATTATATTCAATAATAAAAACGTTTCACACGTAGGCTATGTATATATCGGTAAATAATTAAACTATGTATTTGCACATTCTCAACTGATCAATTTGATGTTGTGTTTAAATAGCAAATAAATTCTTAGTCCTATCACCCGGGAATAAACTAAAAATCAGTGTTTAATCTAGACGCAGGTTTATCCTGAGTTCAGCCCCAAGTTTACTCCTTGGTAGTGCTGATTTTTCATTCATGCATTTCAATATGAATTTTTGGCTGTACTAACTGATCATTTTCAGTGCATCACAACCTTCACCAGCAATCACAACTTTAACACAATGTAAGATTAATGTTTCTCCATCGTCTCCGACTTGGGATCAACCTTAACCCTTACAGCGCTCAAATATTTTCGTGCAAATCATGGAGACCAAAGAGTTTTTCAATTTAAAGTAATCATAAATGTCTTAGTTACCTCTTTCCGCTTTATTTGAATACCTATGTTATGGGTCTAAAACGATTATAAATGTTTTAGTATTTCACTGCAGGGGTGAGCTTTAGACGTCAGAATCTGACGTCTGTGGACATGACATTGGGACGTCCAAAGTCGGTCATCGTACTCTTACAGCGCGGGGATGGACGTTAGACGGAACTTGACGTCTACGTCAGATTCTGACGTCTAAAGTCGATCCCCGCACTTAATAGGTTAACTAACATTTGGTCAATATTTCTCGGGAGGGGGGGGGTCACTCAGCATGAAGGCCTAGGGATCTACCAGCTCCTCCTGGCTCTGTGCGGGCGGCTCGGGTCAGGGTTGATCCTCACTGAGGGTTGTTGCTAATAGCAGCGGGTGACAGTCGCACCCCACTGGGACGAGGGGCGCCCTCTGGCGACTGGTGAGAGAAGCTGGCTGCTCACGGGGTGATGAGATGACATTCATGAGGTCACCTTAAATGTCAAATAAAGGTCAAATTATCCCCCGTGATATACACGGACTTTTAGCGGTGGCCCAGTGGGTATCCCGGCAAACTTACAAACAGGTGCACCTATGTGTATTACATTGTATTAGTTGTATTATTATCATTTTTCGCAGTAAAAATCCATTCGATCTATATCATATGTTGCAAATGGTGTTCATTATAGTGCGATATAGAAAAATACAGCACTCGTCCAATAAATAAAGTGTGAGTCTTTAGGCGAAAAGTGTGTTCATTGGACTGTATATCACATATCACATATTACATAAAAAATCAACAACGTAACTTTGTATTTTCTCACACGATCAAGTCACACATCATCGCCATGCTTTGCAGTTCAAACTGCAGCTAGAGTGCGATATGGGCTGATACTGATATATACGTCTCATAGTGAAAACCACTGCACAGAGTATGAGCAAAAATAAATATCGAACTTGTTCAATTGATCATATGCTCGAATGTATTTTTTCGGTGTTTTGTTTGAGAGAAAATGACCAACGAATGTTTCAACTTGAATTAACCCTTTGCAGCTAAGTGCGACTATAGTCGTGTTATCCCTTTCTACTAGCGCAGTTTGTTTTTGAAACGAAATGGGTGTTCAAACATTAAGATTTGAAAATGTTTTGTTTCAAATTAATTAAACAAATACGAGTAATTTCCAGCCACTTGAAGTTGTGGGTCGCGGTAGCGAGACACAACTTCAGGTGGGAGAAAAATTAAATTATTTAATTTAGCGCTTCAAGAAATAAAGGGTTGCCTCTGCGAGGTAATAATTAGGTAGTACCTGCCGCGCTTTATGTCTCACAGAACACAAAAACTGTGAGGTAATTTTCGTTGTACTGTTTTTATCATTACATCACTTTTGACAGGCGTTTTTCTTCTTTGTTTTCGTCAAGATCTGATTGGTTCATTTTCTCGTCTTTGATGGAAAATGTCCACCACATCAAGTAGATATAAAAAAGGCACCACCGCACACTGCTGATAATGTGACAAAGAATAGTTTTAGCTTAACCCTTTCAGCCCGGGGACCGACTCTAGACGTCAGATTCTGACGTCTGAAGTCCATCCCCGCGCTGAAAGAGTAAAATATTTATGAAGGCCGTAGATCCATAACGTAGGTATTCAAATAAAGCGAAAAGATCTACCGAAGAAATTCATGATGCCTTCACAAAAAATATTTCGGCGCTTCAAGGGTCAAGTATCAAAATCGTGCGTTAGGCCTAACAAATCCATCGCCGGCGTATGGATAAGATATTTAATTTATTTTTGGCGTGTTAAATACACATTTAATCAAACACATTTTGCAAGAAAAATGATCGCACAAAGAGGAAATCGCGTGTTGGTTGTCATATGGAGATTCAATTCTGCAAATTAATTAGAGAAAACTGGGATTCATAAAGCAACAAAAACGATAGGTGTGTGATATGATGAGATAAATAAACACGGTACATGAACCCTTTGGGTGCAAGAGCCCATAGCTGATGCAAAAGCACGCCGAATAGAACACATCACATTTTATCTGTAAAGTTATATTCCTCGAATGGAATTGCTTTCGGCGAAAAGTTTTATTATTTTATTGTATTTCACATGGACAATTTTGCGGGTGCTTTGTGCAAGTTTCAGTAAACCGTACGGATGAAGAAACACAAATATCAGCTGCTTGTTCATACTGCGAAAGGTCACTCTAACTGAATAATTAATTATTCAAGTTGCATGACCAAAAAATGGAATATTGTGTTCGTGAAATAAAATCGTTAAAGGCGAGACGTAACGTGACCGGTAGCTGTAAACAAACATCTCCACTGAAAGCACAATATATTATATAAATAATGAAAATATATGCTGAGGTTAATGTGATTTTAGGATATAAAAACCTTTAAATTAATAAAATGAAGTGAAGATTTTTTTTATAGCGTTACTTTATTATATGACGTGACTGGTAGCTGTAAACAGCTCCATGAGAATTACCCGGCCAGAGCCCATTACTTTCTTTCCTTAAGAAAAATAAATGATTAAACATGTATTTCAGCTGCGGGATAATTAAGAAACTAAGCCACCGGTCGTAAATTGGGAAATTTAAGATGTGGTTTAACGCTCCAACTGTAAACTGGGTGATTTAAAATGTGGTTTAACGCTTTAACTCTGACCTAATATGTGGTTTAACGTTTTAACTGTGAACTAGGTGATTTAAACTGCAATTTAACGCTTTAACTGTAAACTGGGTGATTCAAAATGTGATTTAAAGCTTCAACTGTACATCAGGTGATTCTAAATGTGATTTAACGCTTTAACTGTACACTAGGTGATTTTAAATGTGATTTAAAGCTCTAACTGTACACTAGGTGATTTAAAATGTGATTTAAAGCTTTAACTGTACACTAGGTGATTTAAAATGTGATTTAAAGCTTTAACTGTACACTAGGTGATTTAAAATGTGATTTAAAGCTTTAACTGTACACTAGGTGATTTTAAATGTGATTTAAAGCTTTAACTGTACACTAGGTGATTTAAAATGTGATTTAAAACTTTAACTGTACACTAGGTGATTTAAAATGTGATTTAAAGCTTTAACAGTACACTAGGTGATTTAAAATGTGATTTAAAGCTTTAACTGTACACTAGATGATTTGAAATGTGATTTAAAGCTTTAACTGTAAACTAGGTGATTTAATATGTGATTTAAAGCTTTAACTGTACACTAGGTGATTTAAAAAGTGATTTAAAGCTTTAACTGTACACTAGGTGATTTAAATGTGATTTAAAGCTTTAACTGGACACTAGGTGATTTTAAATGTGATTTAAAGCTTTAACTGTACACTAGGTGATTTTAAATGTGATTTAAAGCTTTAATTGTACTCTATGTGATTTTAAATGTGATTTAAAGCTTTAACTGTACACTAGGTGATTTAAAATGTGATTTAAAGCTTTAACTGTACACTAGGTGATTTAAAATGTGATTTAAAGCTTTAACTGTACACTAGGTGATTTAAAATGTGATTTTAAGCTTTAACTGTACACTAGATGATTTAAAATGTGATTTAAAGCTTTAACTGTTCACTAGGTGATTTAAAATGTGATTTAAAGCTTTAACTGTACACTAGATGATTTAAAATGTGATTTAAAGCTTTAACTGTAAACTAGGTGATTTAATATGTGATTTAAAGCTTTAACTGTACACTAGGTGATTTAAATTTGATTTAAAGCTTTAACTGTACATAGGTGATTTTAAATGTGATTTAAAGCTTTAACTGTACACTAGGTGATTTTAAATGTGATTTAAAGCTTTAACTGTACACTAGACTAGGTGATTTTAAATGTGATTTAAAGCTTTATCTGTACACTAGGTGATTTAAAATGTGATTTAAAGCTTAAACTGTACACTAGGTGATTTAAAATGTGATTTAAAGCTTTAACTGTACACTAGGTGATTTAAGATGTGATTTAAAGCTTTAACTGTACACTAGGTGATTTAAAATGTGATTTAAAGCTTTAACTGTACACTAGGTGATTTAAAATGTGATTTAAAGCTTTAACTGTACACTAGGTGATTTAAAATGTGATTTGAAGCTTTAATTGTAAACTAGGTGATTTAATATGTGATTTAAAGCTTTAACTGTACACTAGGTGATTTAAAATGTGATTTAACGCTTTAACTGTAAACTGGGTGATTTAATATGTGGTTTAACGCTTTAACTGTGAAATAGGTGATTTTAAAAGTGATTTAACGCTTTAACTTTAAACTGGGCCATTTGATATGTGGTTTAACGCCATAACTGTGAACTGGGTGATTTAATATGTGGTTTAACACTTTAACAGTTAACAGGGTGATTTAATATGTCGCTTAACGCGTTAACTATAAACAGATTGATTTAATATGTGGTTTAACGCTTTAACTGGGAACTGCATGAGTGAATAAATATGCGGTACACATGTTTCTCTATAAAGTTCGATGAAATACTCAGGTTCAGAAAGGGTTACTTGGATGATTTCGCAACCACAGGGTGATTGTGAGTCAGCGGGAATGATCCAGTAGCTGAGGAAGATGTCCATGTTTTGATCCAGTTTGCTGGTAACCTGATTTGTCTGGCGGTCAGATCTAGCCACATACCGCATGTAGCAATGTTCTACATCTGATAAAATGATGACGGATGCCAAATATCCCCTGTGACATCGTCTGCACCTTAGAGGTCAAGGTCATTGTGCCAGGGATAACTGCATGGGGATTTAGGTCTGTTGAGTAATCAGCAAATAATAGTCATGTTTTCAACATCGTATTATCTCACATAAACAATCTCACCATCCTCAGGAGGTTCTCCTGGCCCAGTTTAGCCTATATGTGCACAAAGGTGGCCTAAAGCCCGATTCATTTCATTTCTCACATAAACAATAACCGAAGTAGACTCTTAAAGATGAATATCTGAACAAAATGTGGTGTGAGTTATAAATAACGAGGGATAAATTCCCATTTCTTCTGCATTAATATCGAGCAGTGACATACGCTGCATCACATCAAATTGTATTGTTACAAAAATGATGCAGTGATTAGCTGAATTATAGCAAATTGAGCATCAAATTGCTATAAATGGACAAATACCATGCATAGTACTTATGCGATTTTTTTAAAACACATTTTGTCTTATTATAAATTTTAAAACTACCTGTGGGGAAATTGATGTTGAAATTCAGACAGTAATGGAAGGTCCTAATTCATAAAGCTGCTTAACACTTAAATAACTAAATTAAACAATTTAAATTTTCACCCAGTTGCAGTTGTGTCTCGCTACCGCGATCCACAACTCCAAGGAGGGAGGGTGAAAATTACTCATGTTTGTTTAATTTGCGACAAAACATTTCCAAAGCTTGATGTTTAACCCTTTCAAGCCTAAATTTACTATTGTCATCTTCATCCACTACAAGCCGCGAATTGCTGTCGCAATTCTCGATTTGTAGTGGATGAAGGTGATCTGATGTGGTTTGAAAATTAAAGAAAATCGCCATGTTTTGGTAAACCAGTTTCATGGAAATATTCATTCTAAAACCCTTTGTTGTAGGGAAATTATGTCTGTTTTCAGGGATGATGCTTTAAAGCATCATGAGGACTTAAAGGGTTAAACACTCATTCCATTCTCAATAACAATGATTTGCACGTCACATAAAACAGATTTAAAACGACTATAGTCGCGATTAGCGATTAAAGGTTAACACAATCTGAACATTGCTAATCAATTTTAAATTTACAGAGCTTTAATTACCAGACATCTGTTTTATAATCAATAGCGTGCCTGGATATTAGTTCATTTATTCACAGGATGCTAAAATTTAATCGCTAATATTGACATGAGGGATTGACTGCCGTGTGCCTCATGTGAAATGTCAGTTTGTTTTTGGTGATTAGGGCCGAAGCAGACGGTAAATGATGCGCTGTTGATGAGATTGACGTGAGATGGGTCCTTCTATATTCCTTGATGGACGCACTGTGCCCACAGCACAGGCCTAATTATGCACAAGTAGCCAAATGCAAATGGCCACCATTATTTATTCATGGGTGCCATTTCCAGAGTGGGGCTGCCTCCTGCTCTGCGCCATTATGATCTAATCGCCAGAGGTCGCATTACCGGAAGCTAATGGCCGGGCTATATCCGGCTGGCTTATGTATCAGGTAATGGACGTATCGTATGTCCATAACCATTTTCTCATTAAATAAGAGTCCAGCAGACACGAGGCATTGAACCAATGCTGGGTTAATGTTGGGCCATCGTCTTTGACGCTGGGCAACCATTAAGACAGCATTGGTTTAATGCCTCGTGTCTGATTGGAGTCCTGTCATCCCCCAGAACCCACGTCCTGTTAATGACCCCTTATTAGACAGAGCCAGGTCACGGGATCAAACTTTGATCAACAAATAATGTAAACCCTATTATAAGATAACCATTTCAGCGATATAATTACGACTCTGAAATTTTAATTATTTTTAATTGGTTTTATTAGCAATGTAAATAATACTCTTTTTAATGTGCGGCGAACGTGTCTTTCTCAACAAGATTTGACAATTTTAGCAACTATCACTAACACACAAAGTACCAGTTTTTCAACATGCTAAAAAGTAAAACGTGACATCAATCAGAAAGATTTCAAAATCGTGGACCTTCAGTTTGTCAAATCTGAATAATTTTCGCTCACTTGAAGTTGTGAGTCGCGTCAGCGAGACACAACTTCAAGTGGGTGAAAAATTCAGTTAAGTAACTTAGCGATCAAAGGGTTAGCAAACTGGACTTGCCTCCCCATTTAATTTTGCGTGTCGTTGTCTACATGGCGAAGCCCTGTGAAAAAAAAGATTCAGTAATTTAGTTTCAAGATGATAACTTTGAAATAAATGTTTTGAGCATCTAAAGAAACTGACAGTCCCATGCCAAACAGATATCCAGCTTTTGAAAGGGTAAAAGAGTGTCGCGTTTTACAGCTTGTCTTTCATTGTCATCCTTTTAATCAGCCGTTTAAAGTTAGCGGGATTTCAATCGGTAAATATGAAAAATTCTACAGAATTATGTTAATAATGAACAGCGGATAACGGAAAGCTGCCTGAAAAGTTTCATTTACAAGAAAAAAACTGCAGTTTACATATCCATCGGTCATGTCCAGATGAAAACCTACATACCTGTTACATGGAAATAGAATAGATATATTGACAATGTAACCCTTTCAGTGCGGGATCGACCTTAAACGTCAGAATGTGACGTACATAGACGTCAGATTGTGTAGTCTAAAGTCGACCCCGCGCTGTAAGAGTAAACATATTTCTAATAGCCATAGACCCATAACATATAACATAGGTAATCAGAGGAATCGGAAAGAGCTGACTAAGACATTTATGATGATTTCAAATTAAAAACAACCTTTTGGTCTCCATGGTTTAAGCAAAAATAATTCAGCGCCATACGGGTTAACCCTTTCCCTTGGTCTATTGGTTTGTTTAAGAATATTTTATCGCTTTAAGAGTGAACATGTGAGGCAGCCAGGGATGGGGTCAAATACACTTGAGCAAATACAAATACAAAACAAATACGTTGTCTTAGAAATTTTCAAATACTAATACAAATACGACGCCGTAAAAAATCTCGAAAACAAATACAGTGTTTCAAATACAAAAAAAAATTATTGGAAGAATTGGGTTAAATCCGAAAAAGGTATGTTTTTACTTTTTATTATTTTACATATTCATATAGTCATATTATCGCTGCCTCAGGCAGCGATAATATGACTATATGAATATGTTGTATTTGTATTCATATATGAATATGCTGTATTTGCTGTTGGACCGGGAATCGAACCGATTGGTGGGAAGATTACAATAAAACAAACAACAACCCCTGTACAATACACTAGCACTATTTTGACCACCTAGCTGGTCAGTTTATACAGAGTCCTGTGTTTGATTACAATAATACAAACAACAGCCCCTAGCACTATATAAATATGTTGTATTTGCTGTTGGTCTGGGGATCGAGCTGATTGCTGGGACGATTACAATAGTTCAAACAACAAACCCTGAACGATACACTAGCACTATTTTCACCACTTGGACTGTTTATACCTGTGTCCTGTGTTTGATTACAAACACACAAACAACAACCCCTAGCACTATTTTGCCCACCTGGATGCTATTTTTATACCATTGAGGAATAACCTGCTGTGAAAACAAACGTGATCAGGTTTGTTGGCAATCGAGTCAGAAGGCTTTACCCATATTTCTGATGATTCTCCCTTTTATCCCGGTGACTGTGTGGCGTTGTCAACAATAAGGTCAGGGTCAGCCGGGCCATGCAAGTCGTGGGGTCAGCACTTGCTCCGTCACCCTGCAGGAATTGCTGGGTCTTATTGGCAAGTCAATTCCGGCGCCGCGAAAACTACAGCATTGATAGTGCTCTGTGGAATTTACAGAAGGATGTCGAGAGAACCAGAATATGGCGGGAGCCTTGTCCTGGGACAATCCATGTCCCTGTATATGTGGACAGTTATAGAAAGATGGCGATGTGCTGGAGGAAAAGTTCTACATGTACTCTCTCCATCTGTACTCTAGGCAATCTCGTGAAGGTTGCAATAAATGAATCCAATCCTCAATACAGTTTGATGCCTAATTCTCGAGAATGTGATCATCATAAATATGTGTAATGCACCTTTGAACAATTATTGCATTGTAATTTTTTGTTGGTTCTTTTGTTAACTGTTTCATAATTTTCAATATTTTATTCATGTGTCAACTAAGACTATATAGTTGTGACAATTGTGCTGGTAAAATATAAAAAAATGTAAAGTCGATCGTGCTTATAGAATTAATTCAATATTTCAGTTGTTATTTGCATGAGCATTATATGAGTGATCACCTTAGATTTATGTGACAACAGGTTTTCAGCATCAACATGTACATGACTGACAATAATCAGATAGGCATGTGATTTCTAATTGACTAGTTTCTTTCTTATCATTTCACTGAATAAAATATACAATACAAAATTGCAAATAAAATATTTTAAATAATTATCAATAAAGAGTAAAACATGTTATCATGATACTATGTTTTACTCTTTATTGATAATTATTTTAAAATATTTTAATATTATTGACCAGTAACACTATCTGTGGGGTGTAGTTTACACAGGGCTGTGATCACAGCAGATACAACAGGTCACATCTCAGCGAGCAACAAATCCTGCCACATGGAATAACATTACAACCACAATGTCATGGCAAGACAACGTATGTTATACATGTAATATTAAACACGATGTGAAAGCAAAATACGTCATCGCGCGGTTGATTCCCACACGAACTCATGACATCGGCAATTTGTGATTAACCGTATAAAACCAGAACATAGATATTCAAATGAAGCGAAATGAGATAACTAAGACATTTATGGTGATTTAAAAATAAAAGAACCCTTTGTTCTATGGTTTATATAAGGGTCAAAGTGACGTACTTGCTTTGTGAAATAGAAGATCGGTCTTTTAGATACCAAGACGACGAAATAATGTATTGGAACCAGAAAAAAACGAGAATGACGATGCCCTGTTCAGAGGACATTTCTGTGAGTCAGCATCATTGTACAAACACAATCACAAACACAGTCATTTGTTTATCCCTCAAAGCGCCAAATTAAATCATTTAAATTTTCACCCACTCGAAGTTGTGTTTAAGGGTGAAAATAAAGTTAATATGGAGTATCCACTTGGCAAACGACGTTGTTGCTACGTTGAATCAAAGTCAGTGACGTTGATGCAACGTCGCATCAACGTCGTTTGCCCAGTGAGTAGCTGCGACGCTGTTCCAACATTAAATCAGTTTGCTGAGTATATGTCGAGATTTTGCATCAGCAGCCCTATATTGTTCTGACATGAAGACGGTTGACAGCAACGTTATGCGCGTTCTTGCATGCAGAGGGTTAACTATCTTGGCACTAGGTCATGGTGTCACTGACTATGAATAACCTAGCCTGAGGAGGTATTGTCATAGAACAGTCCACAACTATATCACTTATGGGCGATATGCCATGGCTCCAAGAAGTAGCGCCCACGCATAAGCCCGTATTGTCGCACAAGTTACGATATATCGTAGGCTCCGGATTGGTCGAGATGGCCATCTCGACCAATCCGAAGCCTACGATATATCGTAACTTGTGCGACAATACGGGTCATATTGTGGATGCACACATCTGGTCACACACATTATTATGACATAGCATTATAAATCATATATTCGTTTCTGTTCGGCCAGCGCCGAAGACGTTGGCCCAACGTTAAACGATTGGTGCTTGTTGGCAATACTGCTGCATCTTGATTCTATGTCGTTCTCGATGAGGTTTGATACATTTATCATGCTATGGTGGAAATTTAGGAATCATGTATTCCTAGTCTTATCCACATACTTTTACGATAAGCCTATTGTCTTTCAGAAATTAAAGTCACTACGTATGCAATTGAAGTTATCACACCACACTCTCTTAAACATCTATTAAGTCCAAACGAAAAAGGTGTTATTGGAATAATCCTAACATATTCCATGATGAAGAGTGCACAACTGTTTTGATAAACTGAAGAAAAAACCACGTCACGTTGACCTTGACGATTTTTTAGTAACATACGATTCAATAAACACAGGTTTAAATAATGATGATCTACCTACCTGCGCCAAAATACCTGACATACACATTACAATATCACGTACCAATCATAAACAAACTGACTACACAATGACCGGACCGGATGTCTCAGTAGAATTTGAACTAGCTAATAAATTGAAAAACATTTTTATTGAAAAATAAGTCACGATGTTTGGACAGAGGTATATATTTCACAAAGTGTCAGTCTTCGTGACTTGTCATCGTGATAATCACTTCTGTGACATTTAGTCTCCCGCACGATACATTGGAAAATGTAAAATCACTTTATAAATTATGTTGAAACTACAGCGACATAATTCACACCTGCTGATAGAGGAACCCGCATTACCGGTCAAGCACATGGGCGACTCCGCGACGCTGACATGCTGACACAGGAACCCGCATTACCAGTCAACTACATTGGCGACTCCGCGACGCCGACGTGCTGACATAAGAACCCGCATTACCGGTCAATCACATGGGCGTCTCCACGACGCTGACGTGCTGACAGGGAAACCCGCATTACCAGTCAATCACATGGGCGACTCCGCGACGCTGACGTGCTGACAGAGGAACCCGCATTACCAGTCAATCACATGGGCGACTCCGCGACGCTGACGTGCTGACAGAGGAACCCGCATTACCAGTCAATCACATGGGCGACTCCGCGACGCTGACGTGCTGACAGAGGAACCCGCATTACCAGTCAATCACATGGGCGACTCCGCGACGCTGACGTGCTGACAGAGGAACCCGCATTACCAGTCAATCACATGGGCGACTCCGCGACGCTGACGTGCTGACAGAGGAACCCGCATTACCAGTCAATCACATGGGTGACTCCGCGATGCTGCATGATTCCTTAACCCTTTAACCGCCGGTCCGGTATATATTCGGGTTTTCATTTTTATTAGCACATTAAATACCACCTTTTAAAAATGTTACAGATAAAATGTGACATCAATCAGCAATATGTGGAAACAATTGACCTCCATTTTGTCAAATGTGAATAATTTTCACTCACTTGAAGTTGTGGATCGCATCAGCGAGGCACAAATTCTAGTGGGTGAAAATTCAGATTGGATAATTTTAAAGAGTTAAAGAGATGATACATTTTTATATAAACCAAGAAATCAAAGTTCTTTTTCAATTTGAAATCATCATAAATGTCCTTGTTAGCTCTTTCCGCTTCATTTGAATACCTATGTTATTAGTCCACTGCCATTATGTATATTTGATTTTTCAGTGCGGAAAACTCTTTAAACGTCAGATGACGTCTAAAGTCGGTCCGGCACTCAAACAGTTACTTTTAAATAACGATGTTGCTCTTCTCACCTGTACCTTTAAGATGTAAAATGAGTCTAAGATCATGACGATCAGCACGATTTAAAAAAAATACTTTTATCCAATTTCACAAATCTATATAATTTTCCCTCACTTCGGGTTGTGGATGAAGCGAGTGAGACACAACTTTGAAGTGGAAACTATGTTTAAAACTAGGAGGGGGTTTAAAAATATACATCACGATTTTTAGCTGGATTAAAAACCAACCAACATCCTATACGTAAGCGAAAATCAAATGTCGAGTAAATTAATACTTATATCGAACCCTGTTTTTCTTCGTCACGTCGTCACGACTAGTCGTGTTAATACCTAGATAAAGCATTTTTGCCAACTAACAACATAAGTTCAAAGCCTCACACAGATCCGATATGGGGGAGAAAATAAAATGGCGAGTAAAGTAATACCTATATGAATTTTGTCTCTGAAAGGAACTGTTTGCTTCGTCACGAATAGCCATGTTAATACCTAGATAACATAGTTTTCCCAGTTTCCAACATAAGTGCAAATGCTCATGCAGAACATGACTTGTCTTTTTATTATTGACTGAGGTTTCGAGTTACGCTCTAAATTGAAGACTTTTATCGTCATCTTAGATTTCAGAACTGATATTTTACAGGTCATTAAACATGTTTTATGTTGTTTATGCGTTATTCTTGAAGTTTTTTATGATTTGCAAACGTGGTCATTTGCGAAATAAAAAAATACAGTATGTCCAAGAACATGATGTTCACTCATCGTCTCTCAGGGAAAATGGGGAAATTGTCATTATTACAGAGCATATACATAATATATGGGAGTGAAAAAGACTGTCGGCCACATCATATCAAGCTGATATCAGCTGGTTTCATAACTATAGGATAAAGCCCGAGGAGCTTTTCTACAGCTAAGAATGTAGAGCCCCGAGGGTTTTAGCTGACTTAAAACACATCCGACCATAATGAGGATGTACTGAGTTGATCAACACTGGTTTTCCATTCCCGGCTTAGAATGTAGTGGTCGGTCAACGAAAATAATGTAGTGGTGTGTTTTAATTAAAGATAGCGCATAATGAGCTCAAGTACGCCAAATTTACCACTGATTCTGAATCTACACTGATGGTGATGTGCAAAAAAATGACGCAGATAAATGTTTGTATTGCTTGTGAAAGTGACTTTATGGACATTTAGAGACTGGGCCTATTATCACATTCCATTTATATACGATTCATTAAAGCTTACATTTCTCGGTTTTTTATCCTATCCATGTAATTTAAAGTGAGTTTGCTAACAGACGCCATGCCTGAAGACATTGCCCCCTTTAATCAAATGATAAATCAAATGATTACGAAATTTTCATATATTTCCTGTGTCTGGGTTTCTGTATTTTGATATAACCAAGGATACTAGAACACTTCTAGTATCCTTGATATAACTGAGAGCTCACATTTATTCATCTGGCCTCTAGGTCAGGTAATATGTGACGGAATGAGTGATAAGTCTGTTAAGTGGGAGTCTAAATGGGTCTAATTCTGACAGGATGGGCGATAATATATCATCATATAAACCTAAAAATCTGTAATGGACGCCACAAAACAGTGAGCGATAATGCCGTGAATAAGTGTTTCTTCAGTAGAAGGCGGGCGGACATTACCAGAGTCAACAGATCTGCTCGTCAAGGCTGAAAAGTAGTAACTGTTCACCTTAAAAGTGAGCAGTTACCGCCTTTTGGATTTTGTTCGGCATTGATAAACTCTGGCGGTGCGCACTCGTAAACAAGTGTAGTGCCGAGTGGGCGATAACACAGGGAGAAGTGTGCATGCTGCCCACTAAGCCGGGAGTTACTTATATTATCGCTCACCTTCAGTTTATCAGGAGATAAACTCTACAGGTATATGCCGTGTGATACACCTAATATCGCCCACCGAGTGGGCGATATTAGGTTATCGCACGGCATATTATGATGTGGAGGTTGATCACAGGTAATAAAGCAGTATGGGATGAGTATTATTCTGGTTCTGAGGCACGTCCACCTGATTTATCACATGAGGAAGTGCTGTATGTAAAGCGTCTGGGTTTCACCTGTTGACTTCATAGAGCGCTTGTTGGTCAATATGAGTCTGCAGCGAATGATCCAGAGGCACAATTCACTAAAAATCTTAACTTTGAAATGATCTTAACTTAAGTTCATTAAAAAAGTTAAGAAGGATCTCAGCTTACCTAACGGACATTAAATGTGAAAATCATGTCTATTTGTCTATCATTCAACGAAACCCAAAGTAAGAACACTCAGGCCAAACTGACAGGTCTTGACGGACACGAGTAGCCGTGAGGTATAATGACCACTAAGGGCGCCACCATTCAATTATTAGGGGGGGGGGGGAGTTTTCGACCTAGACGAATTATTTATTTCATCTTCTGTCTGCAATATTTTATTTATTTTCACGCTCTGCCTCAAGCAAAATATTTATTTCACTTTCTTATTATATAATTTATTTTGCTGTCGACAAAGTGAGGCAATTTGTTTTTTGATGGCCAGTAAATATTTATTTACGACATGTCCATGAGGGCAACAAATGTCAAACTGATCTCAAACCATCTTACCAGAAAGTTAGTACCTGTACTATATGCTTGGTGGTTTAGGATTTAGGACAATGTTTTGTGACAATGCTTCGTGATAAACCCCTGTGAGCTAGCCTGGGCATCGTGACGATTTTTTAAGACACAGGACAAAGTAATTTGATTTAAGTCTGGTGGTATCATGGTTAGGGGACTCTGAGCCCAATGGCCTGCTGATTAAGTATGGTCTTCTACCCCCTAATTTGTATAACAATTGAATGACGGCGGTGATTAGTCGATTTCGTCATGTGACAGACTAAGCCACTTCTCGATTGGTCAGGGTAGAATACTAGACTTGGTCCGGAGTGTCTAATTGTCTCACATCGTATCGAATTGTATATCTAGATCAACAACACACTATGGACCACCAACTAAATCAGTGGTATAGCATACGTCAACCAAAACATTCAACCTTAACCCTTTAACCGCCGGTGCCGCATATATTCGGGTTTTCATTTTTTATTAGCACATTAAGTACCACCTTTTAAACATGTTAAAGATTAAATGTGACATCAATCAACAATATTTGAAAACAGTTGACCTCCATTTTGTCAAATCTAAATAATTTTCACTCACTTGAAGTTGTGGATCGCGTCAGCGAGACAGAACTTCAAGTGGGTGAAAATTCAGATTAAATAATTTGGCGTGTAAAGGGTTAAGCCGCTGAAATAATTGTATATAAACCATGGAGACCAACGTTTTTTTTCAATTTGAATACTTATGTTGTGGGTCTACGGTCATTATAAATGTTTTACTTTGTCAGTACGTGGGATTGACTTTAGACGTCAGATTCTGACGTCTACAGACGTCGACGTCTAAAGTCGATCCCCGCGTTGAAAGGGTTGCGAATGTGGCCATTACAAACGTCAAGTGAAACAATAATAATAATATTGACCATACAAAGTGTCAGCAAAACTTGGCAACCATGGTAAATATTTGATAATGTTTCTTGATTATTGATAATGTTTGGCGTGGCTTACTGTTACATTGGTAAATATTTGACATGGCTGTTTATCACATATAGCATAATGTCACAGCTCACTATCACACCGATACATAATTAACAAAAGTAGGCCTTACTTAAACTCTATTTTGTAATTTGCTTCATGAGAGTCTTTTTTTCTCACATTTTTTTCTGTGTGAATTAACCACTACTACTACTACTACTAAGCCTACTACTACTACTACTACTACTACTACTACTACTACTACTACTACTACTACTACTACTACTACTACTACTACTACTACTACTACAACTACTACTACTACTACTACCGATCAAATCACTGTTATTGGGAATGAAATGTGTGCAAATGTGTGTCAAATTAAATAAATATGAGTAATTTTCACCTACTTGAAGTTGTGGGTCGTAAACAGCACTACCATAAAATATACGTAACGTACATGGACACGTAAATATTATGACGTTGTTGTAAACACATACTATGAGAGCGTACTCTATTTGTTCAAATTATTTCCGCCAGAGATGTGTTTTCTCTCTTAATTAATCTTATTATAATCAATCATTTCTGTGGCGTCCACATTAAAAGTGCTAATTTGCCAGATACTGAGGCTGGCGAGCGAGTGATAGAAGGTTTATCATGCCTATAACGATGCAAAATGTGTCTGTAATTCATGAAGACAAAAGGGTTTTTCTCGATTTGTAATCATTATATATGTATTAGTTAGCTCTTTTTGCTTCATTTGAATAACTATGTTATGGGAATACGGCCGTTAGAAATATTTGTACTCTTACAGTGCGGGGTTCGACTTTAGACGTCAGAATCTGACGTCTGTGGACGCCAGATTCTGACGACTGAAGTCGATCCCCGCGCTGTAAGGGTTAACATTACATTGTGAAAGGTGAGGCAATTCGCGACATGGCTGCCATTAACGTGATCGCCTACTCTGGACAGAGGTACACTACATAATCATCACTGTGGACAGCTGATAAATATTTTACATCTCCTGTAATTGTATCTGCCTCGAAAAGGATTGGATCTCTAGCATTACAAGTGATAGCTTTCACCACCGGCACCTATCGCGATCATGATTTGTGGCAGTCTAAAGTGCGAAACCACATAAATGTATTGCACTAAATTATTTGCTGATAGTAATGAGACTGATGTTAAACTATGACTCTCACAGCAGTTAGCGACAAGAATTGTATTATCAGCGATTTATAAATGATGTTTTTCACCTATGCACTTGCAGTTGTGTCCACAAAATCAAGTGAGTGAAAATTATTCAGATTTGGCAACATAGAGGTCAACGATTTTTAAATTTTGTTGATTGATGATATTATTTAGCATTATTTACAAACATACTCTCATGAGAATCCAAGAATGTCATTGCTTCAATGTTCATCTTCTCTACAGCAAGGCTAGACTTCTCGAGGTCGCAGAGGTTCTGCCCTCAGCAAACAAAAAACGTTCAACCATGTTAGTAATAAAGCAGATCCACTATGTGCGACGCTGGCCCAACATTAAAACAATAGTGGCTCAACTTGAAAGGGCGTGCCCCCCCCCCCCCTCCTTACCACAAAACTTCTGGCCAGGTGTGGGGGGTTACCATGACTACAGTCATGTAAGTTACCTAGCACTGCTAGCAGCAGCACTAATCTGTGGCTAATTGTCGGCCAGCAAACATGGGACGTTGGGCCAACGTTGGTTTACTGTTGGGCCAACGTCGTAGACGGTGGGCCAACAGTGAACCTTTTAAAATGACATATCCAGAAAGTATAGATCCGAATATTTTTAGATATGTTAGATGGCATTATACGGAATACGGCGTTAGCTCATCGGTGTTGGTTCGATCACTGAAGTTAAGCAAGGCCGGCCCCGGTCCATAATTGGATGGGTGACCGCCTGGCACACACCAGGTGCTGTATACACTAGGACATGCCTGCAGTGATGTCGTATCGTGGGGCTCAGAGAACCACGTAAATCAGATGGCTCGTCTGACTGAACTATAGAGTTGGATGTAAGCGAACCTCAATGGACGTAGGCGCAGTTTTCATCCGGCGAGACCCTAAAAATTCACAACGTGGTGCGATAGCACCCGTGGCGCGGCAGCACAATAGTGCGTACTGCCACGTAACATACATATACAGATAGCATTATTTATAGCGTCAGATTACATATACTCCAATGAAAAACTGAGCTAGTTCTGTTGACGACCGGAATACAGAATACTACATGTCTATATCGGTTGTCGATCCACACTAAGAAAGAACAATTTGTTTTATTGATCCGTATACTATTGTAGTAAACACAGATAGCAGCTGTAAAGGCTCTCTCTGTGTATAGGACTACTTCACTCAAATACTGTAACACTATAAACAGAAAACATAGTGATCCTCGTAGAATGTTGATAGGATATGTAGGTGACCCTTACAGCGCGGGGATAGACTTTAGACGTCAGAATCTGACGTCTGTAGACGTCAGATTCTGACATCTAAAGTCGATGCCCGCACTGTAAGAATACAAATATTTCTAATGGTCGTAGACCCATAACATCGGTATTCAAATGAATCAGAAAAAGCTAACTAAGACATTTATGATGATTTCGAATTGAATAAAACCTACGGTTTTTATGGTTTATATAAAAAATATTCAGCGCTTTAATGGTTAATCGTTGTGCGCTACAGCAATTAGAAGGAGATTATTAACACTTTCACCGCGGAGATCCACTATAGACGTCATATTCTGACGTCTACAGACGTCAGATTCTGACGACTAAAGTCGATCCGCGCATTGAAGGAGTAAAATATTTATACTGGCCGTGAACCATAACGTAGGTATTCAAATGAAGAAGAAAGAGCTATACTAAGTCATTTATAATAATTTCAAATTGAAAAAAACCCGTTGTTCTCCATGGTTTAAACAAAAAATCAGGTTTGCAAGTGTTAATTATTCTCAGAGTAAATTAGTGGCCATTACGCGGTATGTCAGAAGCTGTAACCGAGACAGAGAGGCTACTCTGAGTCTGAACTGTGATTTGTACATCACACTTGGACTCAATGAATCATAGAAACGATCCTGATGGCTGAACAGCCGGCTCACACCTGATGGCTGGGCAGCCGGCTCACATCTATGGTGTAGGAACCATACACCCATTTTTTGAAATCCCGTTTAAAATTCCCAGTAAACATTTTTTATAACATTACGTCGACGACGTTGGGCCGACGTTGTATTAATGTTATACAAATGTTTTGTGTTAGCTGGGTTAAATATAATTTTTATACATTAAACCTATATAATGTTATACAGGGGTTATTTGGGAAAGAGGGAAGGCCGGTTATAAAGTTTTTACTGTGTGCACAACTAAATTACAAGCTATTTAGTTAAGTACCCCTTAATCAAAACAGTATGCCTTCAACATACTTTCAGGAAGGGTGCAAAAATGCATTAGTTTTTGAAAACATAGTGAAATCTGAACTAAACACTTGCTGAAATAGCTTTACTAGGTATGTATTCAACTAGAGACGATTCGGATTTTTAGAGATATCAATTGTTTCAGCGATAATCAAGACTAAGTGTTTTTTGTTTTTACTCTTTTTGGATTAAGACCGATGTAGAAAAAAACTGTTAAAGGTGAAGCAACACTTAAAAATTAAAAACCATTGAGTTGGTAACTTGAAGTTGTGGATCGCGACAGCCAGACGCAACTTCAATTGGGTGAACAAATCCAATGATATAACTTTGCGCAATGAACGTGAAAACCTGGGTATTGGACATGTTGAAGGCTTGTTCATCAAGTTGATTACTGTGCCGTCGTCACTCACTCCGAAGACAGCGACAGGTTTAATTTAAAATCGGTAATAAATCACGCAAACAAAGCAGACATTGTGCTGAGCGGGAGTGACATCTGGTGACAAGTGCGGACAATACTACTCACATCTGACTGTTGTCACCAGGGCTGCATATTGTCACAAACAAACATTTGATCCACCACAAGTCACGAATTAATCTAAATCGATCTATTAAACAATGCTAGAAATATAATTTTATTCGCAATTAAAAATCGAAAAATAAAATTAACGGATTTAGTTGATCAAAATATGATATATTCACAATTTAATTACTTTGAGACGTAATTGCCTAAGTAATACGATATACGAAATACATTGATATATGAAGAAATTAGTTTGCTGTCCAAGTTATGTATATTTGGTATTCCGTTCAGTTTCAAGATGACTTATTTCATAATTCCTGTTGATCATGAAAAGTGAATCCTTACCCGATTAAGCTCGACTGTGGCTATATTTAATCCATTTTATTAGCAGGTTAACCGTTTAACCCTTAAAGCGCTGACTTAATTTTCAAAACAACATCGCAACCAAATGGGTTCTTTTCAATTCGAAATCACCATCAATGTCTTCGTCAGCTCTTTCTGATTCAGTTGAATACCTATGTTATGGGTCTACGGCAATTGGAAATATTTTTACTCTTATAGTGGGGGATCGACTTTAGTCGTCAGAATCTGACGTCTACAGATGTCAGATTCTGTCGACTAAAGTCGATCCCCGCACTGTAAGGGTTAAACCCTCACGATGCACCAAAGCATCATTTTGTAACTCTCAAAAATGACTTAACTTCTTGCACCTAGGGGTTTTAGAACGTCAATTTTCATAGAACTGCTTCAATAATAACGATATATTTTTTACAAGTGTCACCCAATTCAAATCATCTTCATCCACTACAAGTCGAGAATGGCGACAGCAATTCACGGCTTATAGTGATGAAGATGACAATGGTAAACACAGGCTTGAAAGGGTTAAATCGCACTTATTAGGATCGAAATGAGTGTTTAAATATCAAGATTTTTAAATATTTGGTCTCAAATTAAAAAAAAAATACAGTAATTCACACCCATTTTACACCCATGCTCACCGAAATTAGTTTATGTGGAATTTGTCAACGTCACATGCCGTCACATTTGACGTCCACCTGGCAACGGAAGTTATGTGTAATATACCGTTATGTGGAAGTGAAAGCGGCAACTGCATTCTGGAGATTTATTACATTGCTGTTTGGGAGACATGACATGTCAGGAATTCAGATATTACTTCTCCTGTCGACGTCTCCTCTTCATCTGTAGCTAATTATAAAGTACTCTGACGTTACGCCCTGGTCATACATGTTAGGGCTACCTAACCCTTAAAGCGCTGAAATACTGAAATATAAACCATGGATACTAAAGGATTTTTTTCAATTTCAAAAACTAGCATAAATGTCTTAATTACCTCTTTTGGTTCATTTGAATACCTATGTTATGGGTCTACGGCCATTATAAATATGTCTACTCTTACAGAGCGGGTAGCGACTTTAGACGTCTGAATCTGACGTCTACAGACGTCAGATTCAGACGTTTAAAGTCGATCCCCGCACTGTAAAGGGTAATTACAGCACCCCAATATCAAACCTTTCTCAACATTTCTTGAAATATGCTCAGGAACAGGCTGCAAAAATAAATCAACCAATCTTGTATTGTATAGTCCAGAAAATGGGCACCACAAAGAATACAAAATATCTCACCAGAATTGGCCTTTCACAAATAACCATTCGAATCTGATGATGACTGAAATAGATGTTAATTAATTTAATCCAATTAAACCAGGCCTATTATTATTTCTCAATACAAGAGTTGCCTTATATAGTTAATTGATTTGGCTTCATTTTATAATACTGTACCAGTTACTATCTGATGTTTCAATAGCAATATTAAATAACACATTATTATTTCACTCAGGATACATTACAATGTTGAAGTCGTGATAATAAGATAACAAAATGTCACAAATTAAATCAACCATCACGATCTATTCATGTGATATTTCAGTTCAATTAACCCTTTCGGTGTGGGAATCGATTTTAGACGTCAGAATATGACGTCTAAAGACGTTTAAAGTCGAAATCCGCACTGAAAGAGTAAACAATTTATAGTGGCCGTAGACCAATAACATAGGTATTCAAAGAAAGGGGAAAGATCTAACTAAGACATTTATGTTGATTTCATATTGAAAACAACATTTGGTCTCGTAGTATATATACAAATAATTTCAGCGTTTCAACCCTTTTATCGCTAAATTATTCAATTCAATTCAATTCAATTTCCACCCACTTGAAATTGTGTCTCGCTGACGCGATCCACAACTTCAAGTGAGTGAAAATTATTCAGATTTGACAAAATGGAAGTCAACTGTTTTCAAATATTGCTGATTGATGTCACATTTTATCTTTACCATGTTTGAAAGGTGGTGCTTAATGTGCTAATAAAAAATAAAAACCCGAATATATGCGGTTAAAGGTTTAGGGCTAAGTCTACCAGCACGATCTAGTCGTGTGATATTTCAATCTAATTCATGTCAACTGCAGTTTGCTGTGAAAACACTGTCTCTGTGTATAATTGTAACTGAGCCAATTTGCATCATAAAGCTGTATCTCAGTGATTCGGTCAGCAAGAGATAATTAATCAAGATACTTTGACTCGTGTGTGTCTTTCAATTTTATTTCCAGTTGTTGATTACTTTTAAGATTTCAGGACAGCTCGGGTATTCGTGTCAGGCACGTTTAGTTTATTTATAAGGTGGTCTTTCACCATTCTAAGGTTTGGTAATGATAGTAACCAGTCTATATTATAAAGCTATAACATACATTCACACAGGTCTATAACAGCATGTTAAAGTGTGGCCATGTCAGGTCTAATATTAACCACCCTAGTCTAGGATAACATATTCACATGTATCTATCTAAATTATCAGAATATGGCAGACATGCACACAGGTCTATGACAGTCATTCTGAGGAGGCAGAGCTCCAGAGGCTGATGACGACTTGGCTCCTTCATAATGACCTCTCCTGACAGACACGCACTAGTGCGTGTCTGTCAGCAGAGGTCATTATGAGGGGCATAAGAGGTGTCAATGACATGGAAGGTAAAATGAGGTGCTCGTCCAACTCACATCAAAAGTTTGAACATCTTCTTAAAGCAATATCCACCTTTTACATCATTTTGGAATCATATTGCATCGTTTCAGATTTTTTTAACACATCAAAACCGAACAAAATCGAATAAAGAAAATAATCATTTTATTTCGTGTGAGTTGATATACCTGATACCCTAATGAAATATGGGGCCTGACATCATAACAGGTTGTGTTATGACTTGGGGAGTCCAGGTTAAATAGTACTTGTGAATCAGGAGCCTATGGTTCGATTCCCACTGACGTCCAAACATGGGCAAACAACTTTCTATACTGTGAGTTGCAATGCCTTGTGCTAGGGTGGTAGAAATAGATCCTGGCATACCAACAGGCTCATCAAAGTAGTATTTTCATTAAAAATACATAAAATAAAATGGCACTGTTCTTCATCATCTTTCAAAAAACAAAACAACTGGCATATGAGGTTTCATTCTGAGTGAGTAAAAATATAATACGATTGCTCATCATTCTCAATATATAGTAAACTGCCAATGTATTGATGGAACAGTGCTTCACTATTTGCCTTGATAAAGCATTGCTTCACTATTTGTTTTGATAGAGTATCGCTTCACTATTTGTCTAGATAGAGCATTGCTTCACTATTTTCTTGATAAAGCATTGCTTCACTATTTGTCTTGATAGAGCATTGCTTCACTATTTGTCTTGATAGAGCATTGCTTCACTATTTGTCTTGATAGAGCATTGCTTCACTATTTGTCTTGATAGAGCATTGCTTCACTATTTGTCTTGATAGAGCATTGCTTCACTATTTGCCTTGATAGAGCATTGCTTCACTATTTGCCTTGATAGAGCATTGCTTCACTATTTTCTTGATAGAGCATTGCTTCACTATTTGCCTTGATAGAGCATTGCTTTACTATTTGCCTTGATAGAGCAGTACTTCACTATTTGCCTCGATAGAGCATTGCTTCACTATTTGCCTTGATAGAGCAGTGCTTCACTATTTGCCTTGATAGAGCAGTGCTTCACTATTTGCTTTGATAGAGCAGTGCTTCACTATTTGCCTTGATAGAGCATTGCTTCACTATTTGTCTTGATAGAGCAGTGCCTCACTATTTGCCCTGATAGAGCAGTGCTTCACTATTTGCCTTGATAGAGCAGTGCTTCACTATTTGCCTTGATAGAACAGTGCTTCACTATTTGCCTTGATAGAGCCGTGCTTCACTATTTGCCTTGATAGAGCAGTGCTTCACTATTTGCCTTGATAAAGCATTACTTCACTATTTGTCTTGATAGAGCAGTGCTTCACTATTTGTCTTGATAGAGCAGTGCTTCACTATTTGCCTTGATAAAGCATTGCTTCACTATTTGTCTTGATAGAGCAGTGCTTCACTATTTGCCTTGATAAAGCAGTGCTTCACCATTTGCCTTGATAGAGCAGTGCTTCACTATTGCACGCTCTCTGCTGTTTAATCCTCACGTGAACGCCTTTGATAACCTTTGATGACCTGACCTTTGACATAAAGGAAGGCAGTTTTAATAACGTTTGTGTATTAGTTCCCCTGGGCTCCATGCCGGTATTGAGGCTATGATTGATGACAAGTATGTTATTATAAAAACATCCAATAACCGCACGACACGATTGAAATGAGCGGTGCTTAAAAACACCTGTGTACACGATTATAACGTAGCAAACCTGAAGGCACTGGCCAGATGGGTGTGTGTGTGTGTGAGTGAGTGAGTGAGTGAGTGAGTGAGTGAGTGAGTGAGTGAGTGAGTGAGTGAGTGAGTGAGTGTGTGAGTGAGTGAGTGAGTGAGTGAGTGAGTGAGTGAGTGAGTGAGTGAGTGAGTGAGTGAGTGAGTGAGTGAGTGAGTGAGTGAGTGAGTGAGTGAGTGAGTGAGTGAGTGAGTGAGTGAGTGAGTGAGTGAGTGAGTGAGTGAGTGAGTGAGTGAGTGAGTGAGTGAGTGAGTGAGTGAGTGAGTGAGTGAGTGAGTGAGTGAGTGAGTGAGTGAGTGAGTGAGTGAGTGAGTGAGTGAGTGAGTGAGTGAGTGAGTGAGTGAGTGAGTGAGTGAGTGAGTGAGTGAGTGAGTGAGTGAGTGAGTGAGTGAGTGAGTGAGTGAGTGAGTGAGTGAGTGAGTGAGTGAGTGAGTGAGTGAGTGAGTGAGTGAGTGAGTGAGTGAGTGAGTGAGTGAGTGAGTGAGTGAGTGAGTGAGTGAGTGAGTGAGTGAGTGAGTGAGTGAGTGAGTGAGTGAGTGAGTGAGTGAGTGAGTGAGTGAGTGAGTGAGTGAGTGAGTGAGTGAGTGAGTGAGTGAGTGAGTGAGTGAGTGAGTGAGTGAGTGAGTGAGTGATCAGGCAGTCAGTCAGTCAGTCAGTCAGTCAGCCAGTCGTCAGTCAGTCGGTCAGTCAGGCAGTCTGAGTGTAATTAACTATGAAACGCGCTTCACCAGATTTTGTACTATCGATCATGTTTCATGATATCGATATTGTTTTAATTCAGTTATGTAAAGATTAATCATTGTAGCCAAGCCGCACGAATGTATCTTCTCGCATGTCGGGTTATTGAGGCATTTGAAAGCATTTGAAACCTATATCCAGAAATACATAATACAGTATATTAACTGTATTATGTATTTCTGCTATATCATAATAAAACATCTACATTACCTGTTAAATTGTAGCATATTTTCTGTTTGATATTTCGCAAGGACCATTACCTTACAGTTGAATTTATCCCATAATAAAAGTGTCCTAACATGCATCATGAGAACAGTTTTTTTGTAAAAATAAAGCCACTGGTAAGCATTTTTATGTGACTATTAAATGTAAAGAAACTATTGAGGCACTATAGAAGTGTGTGTACGGCTTAAATCACCTAACACCAAACATTTATGACAGATAACATGTTCATGCCCTGTGCGTTATTTACGATGATGTGTCCTTTTTCAAAATAACCGTGAACCCATTTGACGCTGGGAATAATTGCCAAGGGCACGGGAAATAAATAAAAATCCTGCAGCCATCAAAATGTTCAATGTAAAATATTGCTTCTCCTGGTTCCCAGCACATTTTAGCATTTAAATCCTTAGCTTTTAGAAATAATCA
Source organism: Flabesymbios commensalis (assembly GCA_964017125.1). Lineage (NCBI taxonomy): Eukaryota > Metazoa > Annelida > Polychaeta > Terebellida > Flabelligeridae > Flabesymbios > Flabesymbios commensalis. The sequence continues at coordinate 13,803,078 of OZ024916.1, forward strand.
GACATGTATAACCTGACTGTGGGCGGTGGACGCCATAGTGTTAATTGTGCCCAGCTGGTGGAGGTATAAGCCAGTTAACCTGGGAGCAAACACTTCCAGTCCAAATACCATAATATCGCAGAGCTTTCGTATTTATTTATTAACCTTTAAAGCGCTGAAAAATGTTTTATATAAACTAGGAGAAACAAATGATTTTTTTCAATTTGCAATCTTTAAAAAAGTCTTAGTTAGCTCTTTCCATTTCATTTGAATACCTATATTATGAATCTGCGGCCATTTTTTTCTTTCAGTGCGGGGATCGACTTTGAATGTCAGAATCTGACGTGAGTCGGTCCCCGCGCTGAAAGGGTTAAGAATGCTGTTAATATGTTTCGGTTATCACTAAAAATAAAGAGTATCGTTCAGCTACAGTAAATGGGAAGGATGGACAATTCTTTTATTTTGACGCAAAGTAAATATCGATCGCTTAATACTTTTTTTCAGCCAATATGAGGTGTCCGCTCTCACATTTTCAGCTGATATGAGTCCCACGCCCCCTCTTTTTAACCAATTTTAGATTAACGCCCCTCTCTATGGGTTTCCTCCAATATGAGATCTACGCACACAACTTTTACAGGAAATATGAGCACAACACGACATGTTAATCCTAACACCGTAATTTTCAGTCAAAGTGAGATCATAACCCCTTCTTTTCCAATCTACGTCATATTCACGATCTCTCTCGTCTGCAATCATCATCATTCTGCTGGATTCGTTCTTGCTGGAATAGATAATATGTATTGACTTCAAACAGCTATATATAAGAGAAAAATGGTGGGCAAGGCGGACACCATGGTCTGAGCTATCGCATGCCTACCTCGTTTTGACATTTGCCGCGCTCAAAAAAATGTCTGCCTTATTTTTGGCAGAGGTCTTAAGTTGACTTATTTCTGGAGCAACAGCTTAACCTCGCCGGCTATGTAACATCCTCTGTTAAGTCCTCTATCTATATATATAACTGGTCTACTAGTGGGTAACCTTTACGGCGCGGTAATCGACTTTAGTCGTCTGAAGCTGATGTCTGTAGACGTCAAATTCTGACGTCTAAAGTCGATTCCTGCACTTGTAAGAGTGAAACTATTAGCAGTGGACCCATAACATGGCTATTCAAATGAAGCGGAAACAGCTAAATAAGACATCGATGATGATGTCAAATTAAAAAAAATCGTTGGTCTCCATGGTTTATACACGAATGTTTCAGCTCTTTAATGGTTAACCACAGCGGCAATGTAACAGTGTAACATCTTCTGTTAATGAATCTATCTATATACTTAAAATTATTTTTTAAAATGACGTCATGATTAATCATTGTAGCCAAGCCGCACGAATGTATCTTCTCGCATGGCGGGTTATTGAGGCATTTAAAAGCATTTGTAACCTATATCCAGAAATACATAATACAGTATATTAAATATATATATATATATATATATATATATATATATATATATATATATATATATATCAGATAGATATATATAGTGACTGGTAATTTTCGCGTTTTTAAATTTTCGCAAATTTTCCGATTTTAGGACTTTTCATGAAGCTTAGAATTCGCGAATTTTCATTTTACTTTAGTAGCGCTAATATAATAACAATGTTCGTAAGATTCCAGAATTCGCGAATTTGTCCTCCTTGCGAAATTCGAGTATACAGTATACATGTATAAATGGTCTACTAGTGTTTAACCTTTCTACCCAGCTGCGGTGTGACGTGACATCTCTTTATCTATACTACCTACAATAGACTCACCCCTAACCCTTACAACCCAGGAATATTTTTGTATGAACCATGGAGACCAAAGGTGTTTTTTTTATTTTCAAAACATCGGAAATGTCTTAGTTAGCTCTTTCCGCTTCGTTTGAATACCTGTTTTGTGGGTCCACGGTCATTATACAATTTTAATTCTTTCGCTGCGTCTTAAGACGTCAGAATTTGACGTCTACAGACGTCAAATTCTGATGTCTGAAGTCGGTCCCTGCGATGAAAGAGTTCCCAGGCTTTTATATTTTACTGTTGAAGGTACATGTATATATTGAACTGTGCTGAATGTATGGTGCAATGTTTTTTAAAGCATTATACAAATCATACAAATAAAAGGTTTGAACAGGTTACCATAGCAACAGTATATTTGTAGCATAAAAACCTTAAGAATCGCCATTATTGCATAAATTATTGCAGGTTGGATCAGCTGGAGGGTGGGGGGTGATTTTCCGGCGATCTATCGTGTGACGTCAGGGATAAGAAGCAGTCCCAAATTACCGAGATGAAAGTCCCGGGGGATGCTGGGGCAATCCTTTGAATGTGCGTGCTGGTAGCTGGCTCCTGGCGTTACCACGGCAACACCCCCAGGACCCCCACGTGGAGCGAAACACCCTCGCCACCTGGAGCAAACTAACAAGTCACCTCTTCACGTGGTTTGAACTCCTGGGTTGTAAATCCACAGCATGCCACAATGTGTACATGGAAAATGTTATACAGCGTAAACGTACTTTTTATCAATCAATCAATCAATCAATCAATCAATCAATCAATCAATCAATCAATCAATCAATCAATCAATCAATCAATCAATCAATCAATCAATCAATCAATCAATCAATCAATCAATCAATCAATCAATCAATCAATCATTCAATCAATCAATCAATCAATCAATCAATCAATCAATCAATCAATCAATCAATCAATCAATCAATCAATCAATCAATCAATCAATCAATCAATCAATCAATAAACCAATCATTTAATCAATCCATAAATCAAACTGATTTTATCTGTGTGTGATATTGTTAGTATTTTTTTTTATTTGTGGAATTTAAATATATAGTGAATTTAAGTACCAGATCCTATGGATGTGAAATAGTTAAGCCTAGTATCTTAACCCTTAAAGCGCTGAATATTTTTCAGTAAACCATGAAATCCATATGGTTTTTTTCAATTTGAAATCATCATAAGTGTCTTACTTAGCCCTTTTCGATTCATTTGAATACCGATGTTATGGGGTTACGGCCAATAGAAATATTCTTACAGTGCTTACAGTTACTTTAGTCGTCAGAATCTGACGTCTGTAGACGTCAGATTCTGACGTCTAAAGTCGTTTCCCGCACTGTAAGGGTTAACACACATAGTCAGGAAATAATATGTTTGCTTGCTTCTGGAATGTAAGACCACTTATTTTAATAGTGTCAACGTCATCACTTATTAGATCGCAGATCCATGCGCATCTAAATATCAAGGTACATTGATCAGCACTGACAAGATATGGAAGAGCCCAACATACCAAGAAAATATCAAACGCATTGCGACCCTACCCAACACTAAATGCACATTGGTGCCTTGATTTCTAAGAGATACAGCTGGTGATGATGGAGGTGTGGCAATCGTTACTGTCAATCAATACTGATTGACAGCATATCATGTTCAATCAGGCAGAAAACGTCATATGTCAGGCTTAACTCTTTAACCCTTGAAGCGCTGAATTCTTATTCTATAAACCATGGAGACCAACGGGTTTTTTCAATTTGAAATCATCATAAATGTCTGAGTTAGCTCTTTCCGATTCATCTGAATATCTATGTTATAGGTCTACGGTTACTGTAAATATTTTCACTCTTACAAATATAAATAAAATGTTTTGTTGTAGATGCTCAGTTTGTGAAATAGTTGAATTTGTAAGATGTTTATTTTTCGTCATTTGAACCTGAAAATTAGGTTAGCGATGATTCCCGCTTTCAATTCATGACAAATAGAAACTGATAACTTAGAACCGCAACTATTCAAGCCCGGACTCGACCTCAAACTTCAGTCATATCTGTCTAAATCCTGTCTTTGAAGGACAGTGTTTTGGACTTATGCTACGCTAAGCTATCCGCTAATCCGTTCTATTTAGACGATTAAATCACAGTTATTGGGAGCGAAATATGTGTTTAAGCATCAAGATTTGTAAATGTTAATAGGTCACAAATTAAACAGATATGAGAAATTTCCATCCACTTGAAGTTGTGGGTCGCGGCAAATTATTTAATTCAGCGGTTTAACCCTTTCAATCCTGAGTTTACAATTGTCATCTTTATCCACTACAAGTCGTGAATTGCGACAGCAATTCACGACTTGTAGTGGATGAAGATGATTTGATGTGGTGTAAAAATTAAAGAAAATTACCATGTATTGGTAAGCCAGGTTCATGGAAATTTTTATTCTAAAACCCTTAGTTGCATAAAATTAGTTCTGTTTTCAAAGATGGAAAATGATGCTTTAATGCTTCGTGAGGGCCTAAAGGGTTAAAGTTGAAGTTATCTCTCCATGTATCTTGTCATATTACACGATATATCAGATGGACCACAGAAAAAAAACTAATACAGTTAGTCGTGAGTAAAACATTCGAACAAATCATTTCTGCTGTGAGAAAGCAGTTTGAAAACGAGTGAGAGAGCCGCCAGCACTAAAAGGGTTAACATTAATGGTGCTGAGGGAGTTACCAAATAACGTGCTGGTTTTGATGAATGTTTTCCTGTTGGCCGCTTTAGCGGGGATCCCATGGCCGCTTATAGAGGTCAACAAGCTAATCTACAAGTGTGTACAGTGACCCACTGCGGCGAGTGTCAATAACACTGACGATAACGCATGCGCACAGCAAACCAATAGTGGTTCTCATCCCCAGAACGAGGCTCGTCATCAATACAACAGCTAGATGTATCTTAGGAATAATAAGGAATCTCAATAGATTCCTTGGTGATAATAGCCATGATAAACGTCTTCTTTTTGCACATCTTAGGTTCGAAGATTATACAAAATGTACAAAATGCAAGTAAATAAATTTCATGATTTTACAGCACACCATGTTTCCAATGATGATTTTATATGAAAAATGTTATATAATCATAACCAATAATTATAGATATGCTGAACATACGACTATCAATGAATGTTGTGCTCAGAGTCTTAAACTCACTGAATGATTCAAGGCGATGCCTTCACCAACACTGAACTATTAATGGAATTAACTTATTTATATTTGTAAACTTAACATCAACATTGTGCGAACACAAGGAAATTAAGGTGATTTTAATATTGTTAAATGTGGTGTACCCCAGGTAATGCATTTTTTTCATTCAATGCTCCTGGGATCAGGCTCTATAAAAAAAACATAAAATTAAGACAGTAATAGAGAAATGGTACATAATTATACGTGATGTGTTTCTTGTGCTGTACAGCCGTGCTAGGATTGACTTTAGTCGTCAGAATCCGACGTCTACAGACGTCAGATTCTGACGACTAAAATAGATCCTTGCGCTGTAAGGGTTAAACTTCAAGATTTGCAAATGTTAATAGGTCTCAAATTAAAGAAATATCAGTAATTTTCACACACTTGAAGTTATGGGTCGCGGTAGACACTTGTAGACTTGTAGCTTGTTGAACTCTATCCGCGACCATGGAATTCCCCGCTTATAGAGCAGCGATATTATTTGTAAAAGAAAATGTTGTACATATACAGGCTAAACAGGGCCAGGAGGATGGTGAGATAAATCAGATGGCTGTGCCCTTTTGACTCAGGATTCGAAATTCGGCATGCAGGCCTGCATGCATCTTGAAATTCTGATGAGCGAGATTCGAGGGCTTACCCATCCCATGACAAACGAACGCTGTAACCACTAAGCCACAATCAGCCCCTGCGGGGGGCAGCAAATACGAGGGGTTGCCCCAGTGTTGGGTTGACGACGCTGGCTCACCATTGGGCCAACGCCTCGTATTTTAGTCAAATGTTGGGCTGATGCTGGCCCATCGTCTACGACGCTGGTCCAACATCAACCCAACATCCGCCAATGCTTCGTGTTTGCTGGGGGGGGGGGGGGGGGGGTTGGCGATGCTGTCAGCCACACAGGAGTCTGATGAAAATATTCATTGGAAAATGATGATATCTATGGGTGTGCCCAGCCAGAGGAGAAGAGGAGACGGGAAGACACGGCGGCGGGACGGGAAGCTTAGTCGTCCAGAATAACCTGTATTAACCTATTAAGCCCCAATCACCATCATAAGCGGTTTTACCCTTTTATTTGTATTTCAAACAAAATATTATTCAGTGGAAATGAACTCTAAATTGGATATATTAGCATATGTTTTATCGAAATTGTACATTTAATTTTTACGGACTTCAAGTTCTGGGTTGGTATAGCGAAACACAACTTTAGGTGGGTAATAATACACATATTATAATGTAGTGCGTAGGGGGTTAGGTCCTAATCACGATTATGAACATAGCTAAACTTTTTTTATCTGAAATTTAAATAGTGTCTAGAAACATTTCAATATCAGTTTTTTTTAAACTTTTTTCAAAGGAAATAAAATTATGGAAGAATTCGGAAATAAAAGGGTTGTCATGCCAACATGTCAGAGGCTCGGACAGACTAGGCTGGCACGAGCAGATATGTTCAACACATTTTAGAACCATAACTATTGCACAGCACTCCAAATTGGTAAATGTGGGTGATAAAACATTTTAGCTGGAAATAGTTCTATACAATTGCCTGTTTTGCTGGTGAATATACTACTAGTCTTACACACATAAGATTTTGTCATGCAAGTACTGCCCCAAAGTAATAATCGTCACCATAACATCACGTGTTAATTTAGGCATCAATATGATGTGATTGAAAACCTAAAGTTGGAAATAATTCGGACTGTTTAGATAAGCTCTATGAGATAAATAAACAATGTATTCAAACTAAATACATTAACCCTCCGGAAACTGGAAACTAAATGGACAATACAAGAATTGAAAACTATACCGTGTATATGTTGTGGTCAGTATGCATGGTTTACCAGTTTATTGATGTATTCCGAGGATCAATGGCTTCGTTATTTGGTGAAAAGCATTCTGGTAATTGAAAAGGATGATGGAATACCAGAGAAAACGTAGCATACCGTTCTGTAGGACTCAGTGTCCAGACCAGTGATAAATGGTCACGCCTCAGATATATGACCACCATACATGCAATGCGTCTCCTCCACCATACCCTGATATTATAAACCGTTCATCAAATGTGGCGCCGGCTCCGATGACTCATTCGATCCGGTTGTGGCTCGAAACTGAGTTCGAATCCCGGCCAGGTCGGATATCTGTCATCGAGGTTGTGCATAATGCATATACAATGCTCCAAACTAGTCAAAGGCCTGGAGTGTACAGTGTTGTCTATGGTACTGTGCACTATAAAGAACCCTTTAAACCATTCGATAAGAGTGGGGCATAGACCCTTTCTGTCGCGATATTGCCAAGATTGTGCAGAAAGCGACGTAAAGCAATATTCACTCACTCACTCAAACGTGGCATGTTGCTCTTATATGACGTTCGTCACATTTATATTTGTCCTATATATAGATACATGATGTCCAAGCTTGTTGTATGGCGTCATGTCATGGTGGTAGCATTGATGTCAATAGTGAGATAATATATATAAACATATTTATTTTGCAAGCTTTGGATTACCCAAGTAGCAACGAGTGTTAGTCGAGGGGCTCTCCAATACACAGAAAAGACAATACAATACAATACAATATATATACATAACACACTGGACGTTACAGCATCTATATCAGATTACAAAATTTATATGAACTTGATGTGTTTGATCACTTAAAGCGCCCACTCTCAATAATAAAGTGGTGAAATGCTTTGAATATGTTTACGTTTTCGTCAGCTTTAACATCATTGCAACCTTTCAAGACAATGTTTACAAATAAAAGTGGATCAAGATGAGGAAGTATAGAGTGGTGGACACCGGGTGCAATGATATCTCGGATTACTTTCAGCAGCTTATTTCGTGGTGCAGAATAGAGAGGACATTTTAATATATAATGTTGTGGTGTTTCTATGTCGCCACAGCAGTTTCTGAGCAACCTACACGAGGGAGTTGGGAATTTAGGCTTGACATATTTAACCGTAGGCGTGTGTGATGTATTGAAATTCTCCTATCGATGGACGACGTATAATATAATTTGGGAGCGTTGCTGGTCTGGAACATAGATTTAACTTAATTTTTAAATATACTTAAGAATTCTGAGTTTCTCGTATTCCATTCCAGTAACGTGCGGTAAATGGGAAAAGTGAATTTTTAAAGACAGTTGTCCTACATATAGGGTATCGTAAACTGTTTGACTGTCTAGTGTTGTAAGCACTGGTGCGTGATACTAAATCTGGACAGTGGGAATGCAGGTAGTCGGGCACAAGCTGATTTACTATTTTGTACATATGAATGAGTTTGTGCCATTTTCGACGAGTTTGCAGGGTTTCCCAGCCAATTTCAGAAAGAGTTTTTTGACAGTTAGTTTGTGGAAGGGCACCAGTGCATACACGGGCAGCGTCTAGCTGTACACTTTCGAGACGATCAGACAGATTTTTATATTTAAATGTAGATTTTCTCTAGAGCTTCACGTGGAAGAATATATTTGAGGTACTTCATCATGTTTATTAATTTACCAGCTTTTTGGCAGAGGTGTTTGATGTGATCGTTCCAGGTGAAGGAGCATTAAAAACTAAACCTAGATGGCGATGAGAAGAAACCTGTTCTAGCTCAAATCCATTTAAAGTCAATGGTGGATGAGTAAGGGTTTTACGCTTCAGAGATATGTTTAGCACTACACATTTCAAAACATTAAACAACATTAACCACTTCAGTGTCCAAGACATTAACAGTGAAAGATCCGAATTTAGGATGTTAGCTGAAATAACTGGGTCATCTACGTATTGGATTAATATAATGTCATCAGCAAAGAGGTGAATGTCAGAAATAATGTCTTGGCTTATGTCGTCAATTTGAACCAAGAAAAGGAGAGGGCCCCCCATGATAATGCAACGTCTAAAACGGTTATCCAGCATTAACCCATTAACCGCCGGTGCCGTCCATATTCGTTTTTTACATTTTCTACTAGCACATCACATTTCAGCTTTTAAACATGTTAAAGTTAAAAGGTACATCAATCAGCAAGATTTGAATTTTGTTGACCTCCACTTTGTCAAATCTGAATAATTTTCACTCACTTGAAGTTGTGGATCGCGTAAGCGAAACACAACTTCAAGTGAGTGAAAATTCCAAATAAATTATTTGGCGGCTAAAGGGTTAAATCATTGCTGTATTAATGCGCAACGTTGATTGAGTTAGCTCATGTGAAATATTGATTTAAACACTCTTCAGATACTGTAAATCGCCAAAGTGTAAAACATTTACTTGTTCTATGTAATTCATAGCTTTCACTACAATAATACAATCACAACTATGCTAGAAGTACTATGACTAGTCGGCAGTCAAAATCTTTTACTTGTTTCAAGTCCCATGAAAAATAGGAAAAGGATCTACATGTCTGTAAGACCTGTTTAACATACAGCAAATGATCATCAATAACCCGTTTTTAAGTGTGCATGATACACTTATGAGCTAGATTATGTATTCCTTCCCAACCCTTATTACGCTGAAATATATATATAAAACATCAAGTGTAAAGGGTTTTTTCCAATTTGAAATCATCATAAATGTCTCAGCTAGCTCTTTCCGCTTCATTTGGTCTACTGGTCTACGGCCAGTATACATTTTTCTATTGGTTCAGCGCGGGGACCGTCTTTAGACGCCAGAAGGTTAAGTTAAAGTGTTAACTAAATATTTAAAAGTTCTTTATTAGTAACTAGAAATGTGTATTTTTTAGCTGAGCTAGTATTTTATCTTATAGCCATGAATAATTATTATATTTCATCGGTCATTACCCGATTTTGTAGTTCAGGAGTGACAGTATCCCGGGGGTGATTTGCCGGGAAGAATGTAAAACCGGATCGCCTTGGTTCTCACTAAAGCACGGAATGTTCAGAAACTATCCAAGTCCTGCAAACTAAAGGCTAAACCAATTACCTACAGGCCTGTAAACAGCGACGTCAGCAGCACCTGGTGGTCATCAACAACAACACCACAACTACAGAACGCGCTGCCTAATGTTGAGCCGATGTCTCAGGTGTCAGCTCAACATGAAGCTAATGTTGGGAGAGCTTTCCATTTTTGGTGAACTATAAAATATCATGATGCTTTAAAATCCGCATATTGATTCAAATTGAGAAGGGAAATAAATCAAAATGATTGTCGCAAAGGCTGTGTTTTATCGGCATTTGCTGGATTCATTAACTTCAGAATACTCGACGAGAAATAACAAACGTATAAGGTTTCTGTGTGACTTTTGTCCTACGTCAACACTGAATACTATGAGTGGCTGAATTAGCAAATCAGAATAACTTAGGCCCAAACAGTATAAATAACTAGAAAACGCTATTAACACAATTTTCAGACACGAAATGCAAGTTGATGAATAGCCTACTGTGCTTGCACAGTACACGCCTGCTATATATTCTCTAAATCATTTACTCAGTTTAAACAAAGCCACGTGATCATTCCAGCCTCGTTTTCAGGCGTGCGCGACCCCCACCTTGACCTTACAGGTGGACCATACGTAAGTTAACACCAAGCCATAGTCTAATGTAGGTTCAACACTGGGCCAACGTCTGCGACGTTGGCCCAGTGTTAAACCTACATTGAGCAGATCTCCCATGGGGATGATGCGCCAGTAGATGGTGCATGTCGTTGCCGGTCTTGCTTCTATAAAATCTGACGAGTCTGTCATAATTTGACAGGAAGGCTACACTTAGGGGGAGTGTCAGGTCACTGGGCGAGATCAGGTTCAGGGCGATGTACTAGATGAGCCAAGACGACCAGGGACGAAGTAGCCCTAGCTACTATGGATGAACCAAGACGCCCAGGGAGGAAGTAACTATAACCATTCTATATGAGCCAAGATGTACATAGACGAAGTAACTGTAGCTACAATAGAAGAGCCAAGACGCACATGGAGGAAGTAGCTATCGCCAAATAACAATTTCACTATAGCCGAGCCAAAGCGCACATGGACGAAGTAACTATAGCTACTCTAGCCGAGCTAAGATGCACATGGACGAAGTAGCTACAGCTACAATAGATGAGCCAAGACTTCAGATATTATACATGAGCCAAGACGCGCAGAATTTACAACCAAAAATAGATGGGGCCCTGGTGTAGTGGTTAACGCTCCCATCCGACTCTGCTTTTCAGGTTTCAATGAAAAAAATATTTTCCTCGTAAAGATTGTGGGGTGCCTCCGTGACCGAGAGGTGGTTGCGTGCTCGGCCGCAGACAACCAGGACTCGGCCTTGATAAGAGAAGGCGTACATAAATACGTCAAGATCCTGTAACGAAATAATGAGAAAAGACGCATGAAAATGGAAACATACCAAGACAAGACAAAACCAGTAGCAGTGGATGCCACAGCACAGTGTGTGGTTTAATGTTGGCAGAGTGTAACAGGCTCTGAGCCATGCTGGGTGTTTGTTTCTAGGACTTGCCTATTATACACCTCATTTAGATCTGTTCTGACAAGGACATGTTACTGTCTGAATTTGATCACCTACTATATACAGATATACCGGCCCATCAGGCGTCATGCAGCTGGGCATATCCCACTAAGAATCATAAAAATAAAAATAAAATTACCCTACCTTTCTTTTGTTTCCATTAATATAAATCTTAACTTTTCTGATGGGAATAACAGAAAGTTAAGATAATCTTTAAGATTTTTAGTGGGATGGGCGCCAGATCACCATATACCAGTATACCGGCTCATTAGCCGTCATCAACCTGAAGTATTTTTATTTCGTATGAAGCTGTAATTGCGAACCCAATTCCCTGCATGAAATGTCAAAAAAAAACAGTTTGACTTAATATTTTACAGAACATCCACCACAAAATATTTCATTGGCTTTATCTTTGTTTTGAACCTAGGTTTAACCGCCGGTACGGATTATATTCGTTATATTCTTTTTTTGTGTGTGATTTTTTTATCAGCAAATTATATAACAGCTTGTGAACGTGACAACAATCAACAATCTTTCAAAATTATTAACCCCCATTTTGTCAAATCTCAATCATTTTCATTCACTTGAAGTTGTGAATCGCGCCAGCGAGGCACAACTTAAAGTGGGTGAAAATTCCAATTAAATAATTTGGCGGTTAGAGGGTTAAACCATATAAGCCTATTATACAAGGTATACTTCTTAGAAAATGGAAGCCAGGCAATAATTTCTTTACAATTGAAGCTACATGAATCGTGTATGAAATCGGACGCCATGTCGATGAATAATAGTTATTTAATAATAATATTTATTATTATTATTCAATACAATAAAGAGCTGTATAAAAATTGGATTTGAGATCTGTCGCTCCACTCTTGCTAAATAATGTAAGTTTGCTGTATTGAGCTATATTATTGTCTATAATTATTATAGTCCATATCATAAATTCAACCCTGCCGTCAAATATGACTCTTTGCTCCATGTTCAACGTGAAAGACATGTACAAAACTCTTCAAATGCTGGTCCAAGGTCGCGGACGGAGGCCCAGCATTTGAGCAGCTTATGTCAATGACCCCGAGTATGGTCCGCGACTCTTCCCGTCGACTGTGTTGAGACGATAAAGGTTGTGGTTGTGTCTGCGCGTCATTCCCTTCACCCCGACGAACACCAGACACGAAACCTTAATCATATCTGCAATCTAATTTAGAGGAGGCTCAAATTTCTGGGCCATTTTCTGTTGTGGGTCAGGTTGGTGTGGAGGGTGTCAGAGGCGGGGCAGAAGGGGCACGCTGCCACAGCCCCTGTGTGGCGATTACATTAGGTTGGCTCACTCCCGACTCTCTCAATTGATTCATGGACACTCTGTGGCTAAAATAACCTTAAGATGCTATTCCCGGCTGGCATATGCCTAAGCTTCGGAGGGGGGGGGGGGGGATGGGGAATGGCAGATGTAGGTCGTCCTGGTGCGTCTGTATGCACAAATTCATTTCTCGTAGACAAGATGACTGATATTGCGCTCAGCTATACAGAAAGAGCATAACTCAAGAAAAACAGAACACCCAGTAAACGCTATAACATTTGTACAATGTTGGCCCAGCGTCGAAGACGTTGGGCCGACGTTGTACAAATGTTATATAAAATTTTTGTGTCTGCTTGACAAGGCCTACTGTATATTATATATACCATTAAAGCGCTAACCACGGCTATTGTCGTTTGTATGTTACATTAGCAGATTAAATCAGTTATTGGGAATGAAATGAATGATTAAACATCAAGATTTGCAAATTTTTGGTCTGAAATTAACCAAAATTTGCTTAATTTTTATCCACTTAAAATTGTGGGTCGCGGTAGCGAGACACCACTTCAAATGTAACCCTTTAAGGATAAAGGCATGCTAAATGATACGTAGGTGGAGTATAGCAAGATGTGACATACGTGTGTTGGGTGTTGTTATACTGAGAAAAGATGGTTTAAATCTTAAAGCGTTGATTTATTATTGTATAAACTATGGAGAACAAGGGTTTTTCAATTTGAAATGATCATTAATGTCTTAGTCAGCTCTTTCTGATTAATTTGAATACTTATGTTATGGGTCTACGGCCAATAGAAACATTTTTACTCTTAGAGTGCGGGGATCGACTTTAGTCGTCAGAATCTGACGTCTACAGATGTCAGATTCTGTCGAATAAAGTCGATCCCCGCACTGTTAGGGTTAAAGCGCTGATTTATTATTGTATAAACTATGGAGGCCAAAGGGTCATTTTTAATTTGAAATCATCATAAATATCTTTGTTACCTCTTTCTGGTCCATTTGAATACATATGTTTTGGGTCTATATGGCCATTATAAATAGTTTTACTCCTACAGTGCGGGGACTGTCTTTAGACGTCAGAATCTGACGTCTACAGACGTCAGATTCTGACGTCTAAAGTCGGTCACCGTAGGTCTTAATCAGACACAAAAAGATGCCCCCTGGCTCCTGATGTGTTTGGGCTGTTACGACTATTACGCTAATGTTAAGCCCATCTAGCCCAGCAGGTAATTAGGTGATTAGTTAAGGTCGTGTTATAACTCCCATAACTCGTCATTAGGATCACCCTTGACCCCTGTCGTTATGGCCTATTATCCGATGCACACCAATCAAGGCTCAGCTCTCTTGCTATTAATAATAATTATAAACGAGGAAATTGTAAAATATCTTATTTTGTATGATATATTAGAAATATGCAATACATAGACAGGAATAATAAGTGTATGAAATGCGATGAGTTCAAACCGCAGTTATACCGGATGTCGGTTATCCTGATGAAGTTATTTAAAATGAGACGAGCATAGCATCGACCTCTGGTTTCTTTTTGTCGCGATACTGCCACAAAATGCAGGGAGCGACGACGTATAGCCCCTTTCACTACGCCACCCCACCTGGAGTGAGTTAACAGGCAAACAGGCGATATCTGTCGACTTCGGCATAAAATAGAGGAACTAATCTGCACTAGTTGTCTGTATGTCAGCGTATAATACATCATAACATCTCGTCGCATCTCAGGGTTTTCTGTTTTTTACATCAGCTGTCAGTACATATGACGTCAGCAGACTCTGTGTTTATTACAGGAACACACAGAATTTGGGAAATACAACACATAAACCATTAAAGCGCTGATATAAATCATGGAGACCAAAGGATTTATTCAATTTGAAATCATCTTCAATGTCTTAGTTAGCTCTTTCCGCTTCATTTGAATGCCTATGTTAGGGGTCCACGGTCACTATGTATATTTTCAATCTTTCATGTGCCTTTAGATTCTGACGTCTAAAGTCGTTCCCCGCGCTGTTAGGGTTGAGCAGGTCCATACATTTGCAGTGATTTGTGTCCGTTTACGTGTCCGTTTCCGTGAAAAATCCCTCCTTGTGCGATCTCGACATGGACACGGATCACGTATACGTGCAAATGAAAGAAATCAAGTACATTTATCATGAGTACGGTTTTTTGCGCACACGGACTACGCATACAGATCACCACGTACAAATGAATGACACCAAGTACATTTATCATGAGTACGTTTTTTTGCGCACACAGACCACGCATACGGACACACACGCAAATCACGTGCAAATGAATGGCCTGCTTTATATTTGCTGTCCGTCTAAATGTCAAAGGAATGCAAGCATTCAGGTGCGCCAACATTGTAGGTTGCCGCTCAGTTACCAAAGGGTCATACATGTATATTTCACTTCTAAACGTGACAAATATGTCCGTTCAATCCCCAAGGGACGAGGATCAATATTTGTATTTTATATATCACACGGCTGAGTTACTACATAGGAACACTGTGTTTTGATACTTCATGATTAATTTATTACGCACAGATATCGTATTTCGATATCATATCTGACCAGGCTATTGGGTCTCGTGGGTACAAGCCCACTTCAAGCAATAAAGGCTCTAAATAAAATACTATAATTTTTACCCACTCGAAGTTGTGTATCACTACCGCGAGCCACAACTTCAAGCGGGTGAAAAATACTCATATTTGTTTCATTTGAGACCAAAAATATCTGAAAATTTTGATGTTTGAACTCATATTTCATTCCCAATATCAGTGATTTAATCGACTAATGACACAAAATAAAGAGTTTAAAATGAGGATTAAAATAATGACGTAACCAAGGATACCGTATTTTGAGATCACATCACATTTCTTGCCATCCTAGCAAACACGATACATTGACCCAATGCTGGGTTATTGACGGCCCGCCGTCACCGACGTCGGCCCAACATTAACCCAGCATCGAGTCCATGTATCGTGTTCGCTGAGACGATGAGGTGCATGCGTACACTGTGACTTTTTACTGGATACCTTCCACGTAAATATAGCAGTAGGAGGCTGCAGAGGGGGGGGGGGGTGACATAATTTACATTTATGTTTCTCCCCAGGTTGCTCAGCACTGACATGTTTTATGTCAGTGCTAGGTTTCTTCCACTCACATATATAACCTTATAATCTCTGGAACAAAGCCATATACACCATCCTGCTGGAACCAAAAAGTCGTATCGGCTACTTGGTCAAGTAGCAGATACGATATTTAGCTAACAACAGGACGATTTACATGTACATGATTATAATCACGTTTAAAACCAATGAAATGCTGTTGAAAATTGATAAAATGTTTTGTGTTTAGATTGATAGTTGTGGAATAATTAAATTTAACCCTTAAAGTGCGAGGCTCGACTTTAGTCGTCAGAATCTGACGTCTGTAGACTGTAAAAATCATCGCAACCAAATGATTTTTTTTTCTATTTGAAATCATCATAAATGTCTTCGTCAGCTCTTTCTGATTCAGTTGAATACCTATGTTATGGGTCTATGGCCATTAGAAATATTTTTACTCTTACAGTGCGGGGATCGACTTTAGTCGACAGAATATGACGTCTGTAGACGTCAAATTCTGACGACTAAAGTCGATCCCCGCACTGTAAGGGTTGAAGTAGTTAAAGGGACACAATCATAAAAAAATCTTCATTTTTATTTTGACTCCCGAATATGTCAGTTATGTGTGAACAAGTCCATCCTTTTAATTTTGAGTTACTGTGGCAACGTAGCAAGACAGTGTACCAAAAGCCCCGTTTAACAGTTATTCCTGTATTTCTTTTCTTGGACATGCATGTCTGAAATTAAATCGCGTCTTAATTTAATTTTTTTAAACTGGTGAATGCGCAACACAAGACTTTAAAAATACTTACGTAATTCTAGTCTATGGACATGTTATCATACGTATTTATGGACATATCAAGGAGCCAGAATAAAAGTGATCATTTTGACCTGATTTTCTCGCTTTAATAAAGAAATGCAAGGCTATTGTACTCTCTCTGCAGAAAAACTTTGCAGATTCCACAATATTTCAAGGTTATTATTATCGAGATAATGGAGACAAATAATTGGGACAGAGGGGTATTTCTGAAAGGAAATAGCTCAGGAGATTATATATCACGAAATGTGAATTCCTCATCAGGCCCATTACGATAGGATTTAAAACAAAAATCCAGTTAATTAGGCCTACGTGGTATTTACTTTGTCCTATTACAAAGAATTGTCAGATTGTCTGTGTTTGTCAGACTGTGTATGTTAAACAAGCTAATCCTTACAGCGTGGGTATCGACTTTAGACGTCAGAATCTGACGTCTGTAGACGTCAGATTCTGACGTCAAAAGTCGATCCCCACAATAAGAGTAAAATATTTATAATCGCCGTAGACCCGTAACATAGGTATTCAAATGAATCGGAAAGAGATTTCAATACCCTTTGTTCCCCATAGCTTATACAAAAATAATTCAGCGCTTTAGCTGTTAATCCACAGGTGGATAAGATAGTAGTAGATTTACTAACTTTGGAACAACTGATGACGTTAAGACTTGATGCGGCAAGCCTTGATCAAGGCTTGCCGTAGTTTTTCTGATATCGATCAAAAAGCAAGCACAGGGTGACATACTGTAGATCTGATAATATTCGCGAGGTTTTAATTTGCGCGAATGTCGCGAGGAGGACAAATTTGCGAATTCAACATATCGCGAAAATTATTATTATAATAGCGCTACTGAAGGAAAATAAAAATTCGCGAATTCTAAACTTCGTGAAAGTTCCAAAATAAAAAATTCGCGAAAATTTAAACACGCGAAAAATCACCAGATCTATAGAAACCATGATAATGTTTGACGATCGATGGCGTAGTACATTAGGCTAAGGCCCAGCAGTTAAACAACATTGTACCACAATGTGGGGGCAGACTGGTTGACTTTACATAAGGCTTCCCAGCGGCCCTGACCTCTAATGGAGGGTTTGACCTTGATTTAGCCTGCACTTTGACCTCTGCCCCCGGGTCACTGGGTTTATGTGTCCAGCTCAGCGCTGTCCTCCCTTATGTGTGTGTCCTGCCGTACATCACGTGTACAGGAAGAGGGGGGATGGGGGGGGGGGGGTCCCTGTGTGTCCCCGATCCGGGGGGGGGGGGTGATCCGGCAGACCAGTTAAGAATTTCCTTCAAGGTTCATCTCTTATGGATGCCTGGTAGCGGCTGATTAACCCTTTAACCGCCAAATTATTCAATTTGAATTTTCACCCACTTGAAGTTGTGTCTTGCTCTTACTGGTTGATGTCACATTTTATCTTTAACATATTTTAAATATGGTGCTAATTAAAAATGAAAACACGAATACATGCGACATCGGCTGAAGGGTTGAAGAGATGAAATATCTTTGTATAAAACATGGATACTAAAGGTGTTTATTTTTAATTTGAAAGTATCTTAAATGTCTTCGTTACCTGTTGCTGCTTCATTTAAATACCTATGCTATGGGTCTATGGCCATTATAAATGTTTTACTCTTTCAGTGCGGGGATCAACTTTAGACGTCAGATTCTGACGTCTATAGACTTAGATGTCAGATTTTCACGTCAATAGACGTCAGAATCTGACATCTAAAGTCGGTCCACGAGCTGAAAGGATTAAAGTCTATTCCCATTAATCCAAACAGATTGGGGAATTTGTCATAACAATTTGTTAGAACAGACACTTTGATATGTTATAGTAGACTGGGGAACCCGATAACAGATTCACCAATCTATTATAGAAGATCTGGAATCAGCATTGAGCTTCTCTTCTACCTTAATGCATGGAGATCTCCTAGCCCGAGTGGCTGGAACAGGTTTCAGTCACAGATTGATCGCGTACAAAATCGTGGGACATTTCTTTGGACTGTCATATCTGAATATATAGAGGAATAGTCAGGTCGAACCGTCGAAAATAACTTTTTTTTAGAATTAATGACATTTTAGTTCCATGCCCGCATGCTCAGCTCAGAGGTCGCACAGTCAATGAAAAGTTATGGCCATTTTTCGGACCTTGGGGTCGAGATCGCTCTCATGTCACCTCCATGTTGAGTTTTTCGGGTAAAGCAAATGTATCAATCCATCAATTTGCCTTCGTAAATTCTTCAACAGGTGATTGATTCGAGTTTTCTTTTTTTAAAAGCACATAAAGTACCACATTTTAAAAATGTTAAAGATAAAATGTGACATCAACCAGCAAGATTTGAAAACAGTTGACCTCCATTTTGTCAAATCTGAATAATTTTCACTCACTTAAAGTTGTGGATCGCAAGGCGTACATTACGCGTGCATCACGTGTACACAAGGCGTTGAACCAATGTTGGTTTAATGGTGGCACACCGTTTTTAACGCTGGACCAACATTAAAACAACATTGGTTTTACGTTTTGTGTTTGCTGGTAATAGACTCCCAGCAGTCCTACCATCAAACACAATACATTGACCCAATATTGACCTAATGTTGGCACACCGTCTTCGACGCTGTACCATCAGCCCAATGTCTCCAGTTTTATGGTTCTACTTTCGGTTATAGCTGTCTGAGATATGACGGCGATCAGGTGTTAATCACTGCTTTATAACGGCTGCCTAATGAATTACCCCTCAACGTAATAACTGAGCCACAATAAAACAGCCGTTAAATGTCAACAGCGGCCCTATAGCCTACTCCCCCACCCTGGCAGACTACGGTCTGTGTTATTTATCATGGTTATACAGATTTGAGACCATTTCCAGTGCCTTTCCCACGGAGGAAAACACACCACTACATTATTTTCTTCGTCCAATCACGATATTCTAAGCCGAAAATGGAGATATTGTTGACCAAGTACAGGCTGATTATCATGCCTATCAGGTCTATTGTACTATAATTAGTTAGGTGCGACCAAGGAGGTTATAACCAATGAGGTTGTTATAACCTCTTTGGTACGACCGAGCTGTTGATTATGATGGATCCTAATTGTGGTTGGATATGTTTTAAATCAATTAAAACCCACGGCTTTCTCCATTCTCAGCAGAAACAAAGGCCTCTGCCTTCGGCACCGACCTTCTTTAAGGCTAAGAATGTACAGCTCCTCCGGCTTAATCCTTTACTTTGTTCATGTGAGAACACACATAGCTTACACTCCTAGCTCAACATCAGACGTCTGTGTAACAGTGCACCTTAATGGCCAAACACAACTCCATCATAATAATCCCCTCCGCCAACTGATTCATACCATCATATAATTTGTTCCATTATGAATGCTAAAGAGTTTTGACTTGATTTTGCTGTAGCCCACATGGAGGTGCTTCTGACATTCATTGTAAACAGCTGGGTAAGGGCAAACAACCCATGTGGTCAAATACTCAAATACACCTGAAAATGTCATGAAAGGTTATGTATTCGGCCAAAATTAAACAAAATTCACAATTGCAACACAGGTTTAAAAATGAACATTATTTCTAAAATGTATGTATATAAATATGAAATGCGCTGTATATATAGCATAATTGGTCATAATGGCTACAAGCAACTTGATGCACCACACTCATTTATATTAACCCTATAACCGCCAAATTATTCAATCTGAATTTTCACCCACTTGAAGTTGTGTCTCGCTGACGCGAACCACAACTTCAAGTGAGTGAAAATTATTCAGATTTGACAAAATGGAGGTCAACTGTTTTCAAATATTGCTGATATTGATGTCACATTTTATCCTTAACATGTTTAAAAGGTGGTACTAAATGTGCTTATAAAAAATGAAAACCCGAATATATGCGGCACCGGCGGTTAAAGCGTTAAACCTATATTTGACAGAGCTAAGCTGCATTTTTCCAGACCATACGTTTTGATTTTATCCCATCACTTCAACTCAATGACTGATGTGCAGATTTCAATCTACTGCATGTCAAGCGTTACTGGGCGAGGTGCACGCAACTTTCACATCCACCGACTTCACTCTGCATCAGATGTCTCCTCGGCCGTGATTGGCTTGGAAATCAGAGTCTAAATGACGTCACGAGGCATGGCGTGATGCCCGGATGCTGGGCTGACACTCTGGGCATTGGGGAGTTCATTCATTATTCAGCACTTTGTCGGGATATGAGAGTGGACAGCGAGGTTTGTCCACGGATTTTAACCCTGAAAGCGCTGAAATCTTTGTGCATAAACTAAGAGGACAAACTATTTTTTCCAATTTGAAATCATCATAAATGTTTTAATTAGTTCCTTCCGGCTTACTTGAATACCTATATTATGGGTCTACGGCCATTAGTAATATTTTATTTTGTCACTGCGCGGATCTACTTCAGGCGTCAGAATCAGCGCGGTTTGTAGACTGATTTTAAATGACAGATCTCCTGCCCACAAGCTGCCTGACTCACTCTAAATCCGGCTCTAGCCACTGACAAGTCTAAATTAACTACAAATGTCCACCTCCACAGACAATCCTAATGGGAACAATGAAACAGAGAAACATTTTCAGATATGAATCTCCTTATTGTTCAGTTCTGCTACTATGGAAATGAGCAAATTGAAGGTTATTGCTTAACAAAAATCCATGTTTTACTGTAATCTTGGTGATGTCAATCACTATAATATTACCGACATTTGGTCTGATTACTACATAAAAATATTAAGTATAAACCTATAACATCGTGCAGTATCATAATTTTTGAGAGCGTTGCACGTCAATTTCTCAATAACACTTTACATTAAGATTACAAGAAAATATGTGCATTATTTATTTTAGTATTGTAAGTGATGTATATAGAGAGTGGGGCTCGTTTCGCTAAGAAAATCTTATCTTAACTTTGACCTAGTTTGGGTCATTTATCATTAAAAAGTTAAGATCATCTTAATATAATGTTAAATTTTTAATGGTGAATGACTGAGAGTTAAGATAATACCCTGTTAATGAAACGAGCCCCTGGTTACTTGAGTACATTAAGTATTTTGGTGTCTATCAGGGGCGGATCCAGAATTTTGAAAAAAGGGGTCCGATTAAAAAAATATAAAAATTCAGGTGTTAAAATGGGGGCTTTACACTTTAAATTTGTCGGTCTTTGACATTCAAAATTGGCTAGGGTAGTGCCTCAAATTAAGGCACTAACCTGGTAAATTGTGTGTGTCTAATACCGATATATTGGCAATCTTCATCAATTTTGAGGCAATTAACCCTTTAACCGCCAAATTATTAAATTTGAATTTTTACCCACTTGAAGTTGTGTCTCGCTGACGCAATCCACAACTTCAAGTGAGTGAAAATTATTCAGATTTGACAAATGGAGGTCAACTGTTTTCAAATATTGCTGATTGATGTCACATTTTATCTTTAACATGTTTAAAAGGTTGTACTTAGGGGTTTTGTCAAGTTAAAAAATTCCAAAGATCCGATAAAAACTCGGAAGTGGTTGGGTGGGTGGTATCAAGCCCCAACTCGGATTTTTATTATTATTTTGGAAAGTTTGTATTTTTTTGTGTTTTTTTTGTGTTGTTTTCATGTTTCCAAATGTTTCCAAAAATAAAAAAAAATTGGGTAAGGGGGTGGGTGGGTGCGGTCTGATTAATCCGAGTTTTACTCGGATTTTTGGATTTGTTTTAACTTGACAAGACCCCTTAATATGCTAATAAAAAATGAAAACCCGAATATATGCGGCACCGGCGGTTGAAGGGTTGACACCCCCCCCCCTTCTGGATCCGCCACTGACTATAAAGTACCACAGAATGTTTGTGTGTATTATATTAGGTGTTGGTGTAATCAGTGTTGTTGCTTTAAGTCGCTGAGGTTTGCTGGCCAGACCCGGCAGGGAGAGGTGGGTAGGCAGGAAATCAGGGGGTCATCTCATAAACCCGTTACTTAGCGTGCAGACATGGCTGTCCTCTGGTGTCCCGTTGGACCAGTTTTCTGTGCCCACAACATTAACTTCTGCTCCAGCTTGTCTCATTAGTCCTTATGATGCGGACACCATGATATACGCTCTCATATGCTGGTTTGATGTTCAGCCAGCGTCGCACTGACTCAAGTGCTGGGCCGGCTTCCATGTTAATGCAAATGAGCCAAATGTATAAATACACAAGTGTAAATATATCAAATGGAATAAAAAAAACAGCAAAATAATGACTTTTACTTGGATGGATTACGTCACTTTCTCTTGAATCAATTTTATTAAAAATATGTCAAGCCTGAGCCTTCCGACGAGGGCCGATCTCACCATACGTCTCGTAGTGAAAGCCAACAGCATGAGTGCAAGAAGGGCATTATGTGGACAAAAGGTTAACCCTGTAATATTTTTATAAATATATTTATAAATAAAACCATAAGCGGTTTTTCGATTTGACAAAAATGAAATCATCGTAAATGTCTTAGTTAGCGCTTTCCGCTTCATTTGAATACCCATGGTATGTGGATAATTTACTCTTTCAGTCCAGATACCGATTTAGAAGTCAGATTCTGACGTCTATTGATGTCAGAATCTGGCGTCTGAATGCGGTCACCGCACTGAAAAGATCAGCGTGGATATCAATCAATCAATCAATCAATCAATCAATCAATCAATCAATCAATCAATCAATCAATCAATCAATCAATCAATCAATCAATCAATCAATCAATCAATCAATCAATAAATCAATCAATCAATCAATCAATCAATCAATCAATCAATCAATCAATCAATCAATCAATCAATCAATCAATCAATTAATCAATCAATCAATCAATCAAT
This sequence comes from Flabesymbios commensalis, assembly GCA_964017125.1. NCBI lineage: Eukaryota > Metazoa > Annelida > Polychaeta > Terebellida > Flabelligeridae > Flabesymbios > Flabesymbios commensalis. The sequence continues at coordinate 13,826,623 of OZ024916.1, forward strand.
CAATCAATCAATCAATCAATCAATCGATCGATTGATCGATCGATCAATCAATAAATCAATCAATCAATCAATCGATCAATCAATCAATTAATTAATTAATTAATTAATTAATTAATTAATGAGTCAATAAATTGGAGTCACGATTATTCAGATAAGATCATAATAAAGAAAGATATATTATGATAAAAAACATCGTTCAAAAATAATTTGAGCCACTTGAAGGAAGAAGGTATGATATGACCCTCCCAATATGAATCCAAGCTTTAGTACACAAAAACAACATTTTCCTTGTCGACGAATAGATCCCCTCCCAATGTGGTGATCTGCATACATAGTAATGCCATCAGTGTTTCCCAGATTGGTGTGTTAATTACAGATCTCTCAGTAAGCAGTCCTCTATGTAGATGTGTAGCTGCAGTACCATGTTGTGACATTATGGGTATTGATAGTGACAGGGTAACATCGTGTATGTTTACCCTCTAAGGGACGCATCTGGGGAGGTGGGCTGGAGTAAACATGAAAAACAAGTTTGTCTACATAAAGGTCAGGAAAAAAACTTTGTTGAAAATATGGCAGAACAAAAACCCGTTGACAGAATGTTGACCAGAATCAACCAGAAAATAGTAACGTACAGAATAGGGAAGGCATGCAACAGAATCTGACTTTAGACATAAGATTCTGACGGCTTAAGTCAATCCCCGCACTGGAAGAGCAAAATATTTATAATGACCGTAGGCCCATAACACAGGTATTCAAATGAAGCGAAAAGAGCTAACTAAGACATTTATAATGATTTTAAATTGAACAAAACCATTCTGTTCCTTACTTTATATAACCATATTTCAGCTTTAAGGGTTTGGAGTTAAGTTTGAGCATGACTTTGAGACAATACCACTGTGTGGTTGTTTTTTGTGAAGGTCTCCATCTATTTTTCAGTAGTGTTAGTGGCGAGGATGTCATGACGCTGTGACGTGTGATCACTTCAAACTAAGGACGGCTCCACGGATGAATATTTGATGGCCTTCTTAGGCATCACCCATCTAGCTAATCCCTGAGAGATCCATGGAGGCTGCTCCATCAACGGGACACCTCACACAGAAAACACGACACTTCAACTAATGCTGGGTTAATGTTGGGCCAGCGTGGAAGACGCTGGACCAACATTAAACCAGCATTTGTTCAATGTCTCATTTCGCTTGGCACACAACAGACACCAATGTGGTTTAGATGTTGGACCAGAGTCACAAACATCCAAGACAAGAGACCACAGCAAGGCTGGAAAACCTAATTCCTTGATATCCCCGAGTTATTTTTCTTGCGGGAATTAACTTTTCAATAAATTAATTAATTAACAGATGAATGAATGGATGAATGCATGAACGAGCAAACGAATGAACAAACGACCGACCGACCGACCGACCGACCGACCGACCGAACGAACGAGCAAACGAACGAATAAATAAATACATGATGAATAAATGAGTGCTGAATGAATGAATGAATGGATGAATGAATGAATGAATGAATGAATGAATGAATGAATGAATGAATGAATGAATGAATGAATACATGAATGAATGAATGAATGAATGAATGAATGAATGAATGAATGAATGAATGAATGAATGAATGAATGAATGAATGATTGAATGAATGAATGAATGAATGAATGAATGAAAAAAAAACGAATAAATAAATGCATTAATGAATGAATGAATGAATGAATGAATAAATGAATGAATGAATGAATGAATGAATGAATGAATGAATGAATGAATGAATGAATGAATGAATGAATGAATGAATAAATGAATGAATGCATGCATGAATGAATGAATGAATAAATGAATGAATGAATGAATGAATGAATGAATGAATGAATGAATGAATGAATGAATGAACAAATGAATGAATGAATGAATGAATGAATAAATGAATGAATGAATGAATGAATGAATGAATGAATGAATGAATGAATGAATGAATGAATGAATGAATGAATGAATGAATGAATGAATGAATGAATGAATGAATGGGAAATTAGGCCACCTTTGTACACATATAGGCTTAACCTCCTGAGGATGTAGTGCAGAAGGTAATGATAATAATTACAATCACATAATGTCAAAGTCATCCCAGCAGAATGAAAAGAGGAAAATAGTTTACTTTCCAATCAGCATAGCAGCCATAACAACGACAATGATATCTCACAGCGAATATATGTATATTTAACTATTTGTTCCTAAATGATGTCACCATCCCTTATAGGCCTACATAGCATTCAAATCCTTACACGTTCTTATGCCTATAACATTACCAATATTTGCGAGAGTCAGTGCAGACACCGAGTTTATTAACGTCCATTATTTCGCTTTTTATGCATGCTACAGGATCTAATCCGGCACGTCTACAACGCTGCCTCGACGTCACAGTAACGTTGAAACAGCAGTTTCAGCGTTGTCATGACGTTGAGTTAGCGTATCAGGTGCGTTATGATATCCCTTGGGATCGCACGTGGAGCTCGCCTACATCTGCTAATTCCACCTGGCCTTTGTCTTCCTCGTCTGCTCGTCTTACAGTTATCCCGCTAAGCCGGCCGGTCTCTTCACTCCCCCTATAGGCTGACACTTCATATTGCAAGCCCTATTATTTATGTCTTACTCACTGGGAATACGACGTTGTTGCGACGTTGAATCAATGTCATCGACGTCCCAGCAACGTCGAGTGCTCAGTGGGACACTTTAAAAAGGAGGCCCTATTTTTTTATGTCTCACTCATTGAGCACACGACGTTGTTACGACGTTGAGTCAAAGTCATTGACGTTGATTGAACATCGCAGCAACGTCGTGTGCCAAGTGGGACGATTCATATTGTAGCCCCAATCATATATGTCCTACTCATAGAGCACACGACGTTGTTGCGACGTTGAATCAACGTCATTGACGTTGATTATTTATTCATGTCTTACCCACTGGGCACACGACATTGATGCGACGTTGACTCGGATTCAACGTCGCAACAAAGTCGTGTCCTCAGTGGGTGCTCCCAATTTCTTATATTCATTTCCGCACAGGCACAATGCATGGCTCCCGCGTTGACAATAATCATCAGAGTGTTTTGTTGCCGTTACAATAATGAGAAAACCACTGTGCTGGGAACAAATTAATGAATGGGGTCTTAAGCCACCTTTGCGCACATGCAGGCTAAATAAAACTAGGCCAAGAAAAACTCCTGGATGGTGAGATGAATGAAAAGACGCTGCCCTCCAGACACATAATTCTAAATTCAAGCCCTGGCGGTCTGAGGCTGAGCACGCTACCTCTCGGTCACGGAGACAATATTGAATCATTGCGAGTGAGCGGAGAAGAAACATTATGTTTTTTTGAAATTACACTGTGATGGGATTCGGATAGAGTGTGCATGAGTGCCTTTGTGAGTGAGCCGTCATACCAGCTGCTCCAAACTATTCAAAAGGTGATGGTGTGAAGTATCGCCTGTGCTAATATGCAACTTGAATAATTATCAGTATTTTCGTGAAAACAACAAAACTTTCCGCGCCTGCGCACCGGGTTTTGCAAAGCAAAAAGGCAGTATCTAACTGCTTTTTTACTTTGCACGGTAGTAATAGTAGTTAACTTACGACTTCAAAGGTAGAAGGTGTGCAGAACTGCATGTGGTGATTTGCTCGTTAAAAATCGCGTGTAGTCATTAAAAAGCAAGACAATTAATAATGCTGCTCCAATTGGTTCAATTGCGCACTAACGTCTACTCCGTTAGTCAAACGTTGAACCAGAATTGGTCTAGCCCTGAATACAATTAGGACTATTTAGCGGCCCGAGCTCGGGGCACGGAATAGTATTGTATTCAAGGCCAGAATTGGTCCACTGTTTGTCACTGAGATAAAGCATTGCGTAACGCAATGCTTTATCTCACATCAACTATCACAGCATAAAATACGAGACGTTGAACCAATGCTGGCCAGACATTAGGCCAACGTCACGGACAATGACGCAACATTAAAACAGCATTGGATGAACGTCCCGTGTTTGCTTGGATCACATGATGCATGGCGTCATAATATTCATCTGGACGTCACGAGATTCATCTAAAAACGGTATTTCTTTCATTTGCATCCCCATAAATGATGAGACAATACCCGCACCCCCCTCCTCCTCTGGGGGCTTATGACAAGCAAGGAAGCAGGGTGATTTATCCGCTATGTACATCTATCTTTCCTTGCCTTAAACCCTCAGACGAGTTTTAATCCCACGGCGACTACTTATCCACCCGAATGTATCATTATCTCATAAAGAATACTTTTGAGTCTGTTCTTGTTTTTTGTGAAGGCCTGGACGTCACGTGACACGAATTCCCAGAATGCCTGGTGGCAGACGTGGCAGATAGACAGACAAATGAAGAGATGAGTTGCACGCGATGTCAGCTTTCTCTGGTTGTCCCTGGCATGTTGGAGACCCATTATTATCTATTGTCCGCTCAATTGTTCTCAGCCTCAAGCTGTCTGATCACCATAGCCACACGTTTAACCCTTTAACCCCATAAGCGCTAGATTGAATAATTTACTTTTTCAGCCGCTTGAAGTTGTGTCTCGAAACCGCGACCCACAATTTCAAATGAGTGAAAATTACTCATATTTGATTAGTTGCAGACCACACATTTGCAAATCTTTAAGCCTTCAACACTCCTTTCGTTTCTACTAACCCATCCTGCAGTCTACAGAAGCAGTCGTTCTCACTCTGGAAACAAGTAAGTCCGCCTCTGTCAGGATGTAGTACACTCTAAACAATATAGGTCCTTTAAAAAGAACCCTTCAGTACTATTACCATGCAACCCCAGGAGAACCCTACAAGGGTTCTCCTGTGGCTGCATGGTAATAGTACTGAAGGGTTTCTTCTGAAGGATCAATATTATTTAGTGTGTAACCATGCTGCCAGTGATTTGATCAGCTTATAAAACAAATAAAAACGACTATAATCGTGAATAATATGATTAGAGGTGTAAGGGTTGAAAGGAGAGGATTTTTTGGTGTCAAAATCCATTTTAGTAAAGGCGAGGATTTAAATATTTTTAGAATTGCCTCTGCCACCAAAAATAGCCTCTAAACATTTACCGACATAGTTATTAAATTAAATAACTATTATTTTGAATTACAACAGGCATGGGTTTTACATGATTTTAGATATGTATGTCATGATTGTATGCAGGTGGCGTGCTTTATGCCGAATGACGCTATTAACAGAAAATGTTACATCATTATTGTTATCTGGAAGTGACGCGATTCACAACGTCAAATGAATGAAAATAGTTCAGACAAAATAACAAACATTATATGGCTTAAAAACACGTTTGTAAAGATTTGAATTTGAGATAAAATAAAGATTATTACCTACATATTATCAATATTATTACAAAAAGTGAATTCTGTTTTCCCGAGAAAAAAACGCCTGTCACTATACGCCATTACGTTGTTTCTAGTCCTTATATGCTTGATACCAGCGATATATCGCCCTGGTGGTTTGATCATACTGGTATAATGATTATAAAGAAGTCAAAAGTTATACTTTATGTTATAATCACTATATCATTGATTGCTGACACCATGCAGGCCGGCTCATCCATCCTGCAATCTTCAGAAGTATTCGTTCTCGCTCTTTAGTGTGGAAAGAACTAAGTCTGTCTCTGCCCATCTTCATCTATCCAGTTGTCTGCCAGGTAGTCTGACGGTCAGACCTGAAACGGCAAGGTGGTCTCTGCCATGATGGGCTCATCTCACCACATTCATTGCTTGTAGCTTGAAATTTAAAAAATATATTAAATCCCATCTATATTTTTCGAAGGAGAAACATGCATAATCGATGCCAGCCTCAGGAAACTGTGCGCGGGAGCTGACACTAGACGTCAGAATCTGACGTCACCAGAAGTCAGATTCTGATGTCTAAATGCGATCCCCTCACTGAGTTTAATATTTATAATGATCGTAGAGCCATACTATGGGTATTCAAATTAAGCAGAAAGAGCTAAGTAAGACATTTATGATGATTTCAAATTGAAAAAACCCTTTGTTATCTTTGTTCATATAACACTATTTCAGCGCTTCAGGGTTTAAGAGGTGTTAGCCTGTGATTAATGATGTGTGAGGTGTGGTGCGTGGCGGGCTATGTCAGTGATCAATAAGTCAGGTGATAAGTATGGGGTCTTTAATTACTGCCCAACAAACACGAGGTATTAAACCAACGCTGATTTAACGTTTGTCCACCGTCTGCGACGCTGGCTCAGCATAAAATCAGTAATGGGTTAATGTTTGGTGTCTTGTTATTGGGTAGTGACGCCCTGTCGATAATCACCATGTGTTAACAGCCAATCTCACATCAACATGATACAAGCAAGAATAGGTGTTTATATATCCTTAATGAAATGAAATAAATCGGGCTTTAGGCCACCTTTGTGCACTTATAGGCTAAACTGGGCCAGGAGACCCTCCTGAGGATGCTGAGATGATTGAGATGACACTGTCCTCCAGACACAGGAGTCGAAATTCGAGCCCTGGTGGTCTGAGGCCGAGCACGCTACCTCTCGGTCACGGAGGCTCCCTACAATACTGACTTTCACACGTGGATGGGGAAGAAACATTTTTTGTTTTTTTCAAACCGCCGAGACCGGGAATCGAACCCCGAACTCTGGCGTGAAAGGCAGCGGTGCTAATCACCACCTTGGGCCCCCGCCCATATATCCTTAATACCAGCAAGAACTTTAATATAATGTTCTTTATACCAGCAGAAATGCATTTCTGATACCAGTAACATATCATAAAATACACGCATGTGATCCTGGTAGCTCAGTGGTTAGAGTGGTCAGTAGCAATGTTTCTCTGTGACACTGTTTTAGTGTTTACAGTGAGTCAGAGTGTCATGACTACGGTACTACAACACATGGAAATATGTCTTTCATTTGTCACCCACTTCAAGTCATCTTCATCCACTACAAGTCGAGAATTGCGACAGCAATTCGCGGCTTGTAGTGGATGCGGATGTAAATGGTAAATGCAGGCTTGGAAGGGTTAAATGGGGCCTAACCAAATATGCTTTCAGTCTCAGCTTATCACTAGGTTACGATCGATGGCCAGGTCGACAAGTGATGTTGAAAGTTTTACGGGTTGCTTCTACATTATATATTCTTAGCAGGGCCACTAAGATTGGCCACCACTGATTTGACATGAATTTGTACCCCAGTCTACTTCTGTAGACAGATGGACCATCACACTCTAATGTATTCATATGTACATGTACCGTGTATGGCGAATAAATAAATAAAAAAACACGCATGAGGCTGAACAATGGTTTCATTAAAATATATTTTGGGAAGTACAGATAAACTAAAATGGCCCACGCGTCAGTTTATGCATATTACAACAGACACAAACTTGAGAAGATCGCAGTTGCAATTAGATCGGTCTCCAAGAGGTTGTCGCGCGAGAGGACTTCGAAGAGAATCACTTTTTTTTGTTCTCTATATCAATTGTACCGTGCACAATTTTGGTCGGCGGGTCCACGTGGCCTTCCGTGGTTTGAATCGTGCAGGACATGCACATTGAAGGAAAAAAGGAAAAAAGGAAAAAAGGAAAGATAATTCTGCCTCAGCTTCAACGATCCTTGTGTGGTCTGTAGCCACTCTGGCTTTTTCATTGAAAATAGATCAAATTTCACTAAAGGATAAAGAGTTTGAAATTAAAATTAACTTGTAAAAAGGAAAGAGAATTCTGCCTCAGCTTCAACGACTCCTCATAGTGAAGGACCATTATTTTTTTTTGACATTGTCAGCAAAAATTAATGGTCCCTCAGTTTGACGACTCGTTAAAGTTGGGTAAGCATGGTATGAAACTCTCATTCTTACTAGACAGTCCCTCTGTCCCTCTCGAAATTTGGTCCTACATTGTGGACGGAGTATCCCTTTTACTCAAATTAACATATTAGAAATGACCTTAACAACCCCTGTCATAAACACACACTTACCACGTGTTTTACAGCCAGGATAGAAGGGTTTTCCAATATTATTTTTGTTTATATTCTGCTGGTTGTGATAAAGCCAGGTTAATGGCTCCGTATAAATAACGTTTAACACTGCTTAATGACCCTTGTTTTTATTTTATGTGTACACGCGGGTACATTAGTACAGCGACTCGGAACGTGTGTGCTAACACTGTAAAACATCTCATAGCATTTATTGAGAAGCTAGACACAATTTATAATGTATGCCTGGCTAAATTAATAAGGACATTGACTCCCGCCACAGTTTGTTTTCTTGCGGCAACCAATATCTTGGATTCTTTTCTAACTTTAGTATCTGCGCCCCGAACTGAACTGGTGAAGACTCATACTTAAAGAAAATATTTTGGCTTACAATGATGTCAGAAGTCGATTGTATGCCTGAAATCTTACATTTTAACCCTTTCAGTGCAGGGGTCGACTTCAGACGTCAGATTCTGACGTCTATAGACGTCAGAATCTGACGTCTAAAGTCGATTCCCGCATAGAAAGAGTAATTTTTTATAATGGCCGCAGACCCATAACATATAGGTATTCAAATGGAGCGTAAAAGGTAACTAAAACATTTATGATGATTTTTAATTGGTCTCTTGGCTTACAGAAACGGATCTTTAAGAGGTAATATAATGCTTAAGGGTTATTATAATGTTTTCAAATGAACGATGAAATTTTATTTACCCTATTATCCTTCCTTCTGGGCCATGAGATGGTGGGTAAAAATAATAAAGGTGATAAATTATCACGCACAGTTTTAACATTTCACGCTTTCCGGGTTAGCTCTGAATGCTGGGGTTAAATAAAAGTAGATGATTTGAGAATATCCGGACACCATTTTAAGTAGATGATTTGGGAATATCCGGATACCATTTTGTCTTCACTTTTTAAAGAAGGTAGTGAAATATTGCCATCGGCCCTCAACACTAAATTGCATATTAACAATATGAAAGAATGTAACTACACTGAAAATGCGGTGAGTACTAAGAATGTCAGGTCATACATGTACTTATGTTAAACACCATTATTTATAAACACAACATATCTGCATGATTTAATGTGACATGTACAGGCTCTTCGTGGGTAATGAGCGTGATATACGTGACAAAAAAGGACAGATGTAACCAAAAAACTGAATTAAAATCAGTAAGACAGAGAGCCAAACACGCTATGCTGGTATAATTAGACATCGTTTTTTACTAATACAGCTGGATTGATGGTGGCGCTAGCTTTCTAATCATAATTCAGCTTCAACCCTTTAATTGCTAAATTACCTAATTTAAATTTTCACCACACGTCATCATGGTCATTCCGTTGCTATTAAATAGTAGTAGAACACCGCAGCTAGCGTCGAATGGTTATGGTATTGTAACATTTTGTATATCAGTGCTACAATAAATGTCATAATTACGTGGGTTGTCCACACGCCGAGACATAGACGTTAAGCCAATATTGGCCGTATGTCTGACCACTGTCTAAGAGCCTGGCACAGTACACACCTAATACAATAGGATGAGCATTTTTTTTTAGCGGAAGAGAATGGCCAACACGTTGGCTACATTATGAACGTTGCTTGAATATGTAGCCAATAAAGCCAGTAAAATGAACGTGTAGGCATTAGACCCCCTACTCCCAGCAAACGCAACACATTACCCAATGTTTGACCAAAGTTGGCCCACCGTCTACGACGTTGGCCCAGCATTAGTCAAACATTTGGTAGATGTTTCGTGTTTGTTCGACTGTCATTGTGAAGTGACCTGCAGAGGTCATCTCGGCATTGTGGTGCGCCTGCGCCAGCCTGTGATTGACAGCCAATCAGCGACGCAGATGATCACACTGTCTATCGCTGCAGTTCCGTTTGGTGGAAAAAGTGGATCGGGTTTAACCGTTAACTTGTACACCGCTACAAATTAAAAAACAAACATTTGCAGCCTTTCATTGAGTTGTTTGGCCGCTCATCCTTTTCTTCATCCTTCTCCTTTCTTAACTCTAGAAGCGCTGAGTATATTTATATAAACCAAGGGACCAAAGGTTTTTTTCAATTTGAAATCATCTTAGATGTCTTAGTCAGCTTCTTCCAGCTCTTTCGATATAGACAACTGCTGTGTGTTAAGTGTTAAACCGCTTTAAAGCGCTGAAGTATTTTTATGTAAACGCGTTTTTCTTGAAAACATCATAAATGTCTGTAATAGTTAGCTCTTTCCGCTTCATTTGAATACTTATGTTATGGTTATACGGCCATTATAAATGTTATACTCTTTCAGTGCGGGGATCGTCTTTAGGCCACATGTTTTAATTTCTCTGTTATAGATCAGAAAAAAATCCAAAATCTAATGAGGGAGGGCGGAAAAAAAACATTTAAGAAAAAAAAACATTGAACATTTTTTGGAAAAGTTAATGAGGTTGACGAAATAAAAAAAACATTGGACATATTTCTGGAAAATGTTAATGAGGGCGACAAAATAAAAAAAACTTTGACCTATTTGAAAAAAAGTTAATGAGGGCGACGAAAAAAAAACATACACAAAAAACATAGCCGGAAAAATGTTTTTTTTCCCTTGAAATAAAGGTTTTTTTTCCGAAATATTTTTTTTTATCTCCCGAAAAGACTGTTTTTTCCTAAAATCGACAACAATCTAATGCGCGCGCTGAGCAGAAAAAAACACATGTTTTTTTTTGGTAATGCGCGGCCTAAATTCTAATGCGCGCGCTCCTCTAAAACAGAGAAAAAAGACATAGTGGCCTTTGACGTCAGATTCTCACGTTTACAGTCCAGTCATTCGTTTTTCAAATCGTTTATTTATAAAAATTTCACCCTTTCTACTGTAACTCTAGTCGCTAACCCTGCTGTTATTTTGAGATACCATTCCGTGTACACATGGAGCATGATGGAAAAAATCTTAAAACATGCTATGTAGAGTAATGCAACGATAGCTAGTACTTCTCGTTAGAGAGGACATATTCATCATTTATATAAGCTATATTCAGTTGATATTTTCAGAGGGCTGAGTGAGGTCGGCACTGCGGTAACACGTGTGGTGGTTATGTGGTGAGGTAGTGGGCTGAGGTTTGACCTGCTGGGATCCGGGTACGTCTAATTCCCGGATTACCACGGCACGTCACTGGATGTAAGCACGCACGTCACCACAGCATGCTAACCATCAAAGCCCTGAAATATGGTAATATAAGCCAAGAGAGCAAACGGTTTTTTCAATTTGAAATCGTCATAAATGACTTAGTAAGGTCTTTCAGCTTCATTTGAAGACCTATGTTATGGGTCCACGGCCATAGATTCTGACGTCTAAAGTCAGTCACCGCGCTGAAAGAGTATTTGTCCTTGACTAATCCGTGGTCGTATTATACATGTTACATTTCTTTATATACCTCACTCGTATTTGTTCCACTGAGAACGAAACATATACAATTCATATGAATGAAATACAGAATCCAGATCCATTTTTAATAAACACAATCTTATCATAGTCTAACAGCCGTTATTTAAGGTTCTAATAAACAATTAACTTTTATAGTCCGTACTTAACGCTCAAAGGGTTACAACGCTGAACGATTTTTACATAAACCATGGAGACCAAAAAAGTTTATTTTGAGTTTGAGATCTTTATAAATGCTCTTTCCGCTTCAAATGAATACCCATGAATGTTATGTCTCTACGACCACTAGAAAAAATTCATTCTTTCAGTGCGGTGATCGGCATTAGACGTCAGAATATGACGTATTTTGACGTCAGATTCTGACGTCTAAAGTCAGTCTCCGCGCCCAAAAGGCAACACGCAGTATTCCACATATTGTGACATCATAAAATTCGCTCGATTTAACAAAGGATGCTTCCAGCAGTGCTTCCAGTAGCAAAAGTGTTTTTATTCAATTTACCAAATGGATTTCTCCAAATCTGCATCCTCCCAATGTATTTTGTCAGTATACACAAAAAGGGATTAAGCTGAGATTGACAAAACTATTTGACCATTCGACTCGTGATGTTTGTTTATTTATTTTAAGTAATTAGAGGCTGAAACATCAGGAATTCAAACTGCAAATCCACGAGAATGATTACTCGCCACTTGTTCAGTGTTCTGGGGGCTGTATATTGTACCCACTTTGGTAATTCTAACAATTTAAGCGTCAATGTTTTTGCAAAACCCTGGGAAGCATAATATCTAGCCTCCGCAGTAAGACGGCTAACCCTTATCCAGATGAATTAACCTTTTAACCGCCAAATAATTCAATTTGAATTTTCACCCACTTGAAGTTGTGTCTCGCTGACGGGATCCACAACTTCAAGTGAGTGAAAATTATTCAGATTTTACAAAATGAAGGTCAACTCTTTTCAAATCTTGCTGGTTGATGTCACATTTTATCTTTAACATATTTAAAATGTGGTACTTAATGTGCTAATAAAAATTAAAAACCCGAATATATGCGACATCGGGGGTTAAAGGGTTAATGTGACACCAGATATTTGACGTTAAACACTCATTTTGTGTACCAATAACTGTGATTTATCCCTTTTATAAGCAGATTACACATGTTAAACAACACTATACTGTTCTGTGTGAGGTGTGGTGCGTGGCGGGCTGTGTCAGTGATCAATAAGTCAGGTGATAATTATGTGGTCTTTAATTACTGCCCAACAAACGCGAGGTATTAAACCAATGCTGATTTTACTATGGTCCACCGTCTGCGACGCTGGCCCAGCATAAAATCAGTATTGGATTAATGTTTGGTGTCTTGTTATTGGGTAGTGACGCCCTGTCGATTATTACCATGTGTTAACAGCCAATCTCACATCAACATGAAGTTGGGCTGGCATAATGGACGGTGAGCCAACGTTGACCCCCACAATGGGCGAATTACCCATGTTTGTCGGGTTAGGCTGAACAATGGTATTACTAAAATATATTTTGGGAAGTACAGATAAACTATAATGGCCTACGCGTCAGTTTATGCATGTTACAAACAGACACAAACTTGAGCAGATCGCAGTTGCAATTAGAGCAAATCGGTTTCCAAGAGGTTTTCGCGCGAGTGGACTTTGAAGAGAATCACTTTTCTTCTGTTCACTATATCAATCTTTAGTGCTAATAATTATTATGTTCGTGATACACATTTGACAAATAAAATAAATAGAAACGATCTCTCAGGACATGTGATAATGTCACATAAGAATATTATACCGTGCACAATTTTGGTCGGCGGGTTCACGTGGCCTTCCGTGGTTTGAATCGTGCAGAACATGCACATTGATTAATTACCCTTGTGTGGTCTGTAGCCACTCTGGCTTTTTGATTGAAATTAGATAAAATTTCATTACAGGACAATGAATTTGAAATTAAAATTTACTTGTAAAAAGGAAATAGAATTCTGCCTCAGCTTCAACGACTCCTCATAGTGAGGGACCATTAATTTTTTTCTGACATTGTCAGCAAAAAATAATGGTCCCTCAGTTTGACGACTCGTTAAAGTTGGGTAAGCATGGTAAGACACTCTCATTCTTACAAGTCACTCCCTAAATTTGGTCCAAAATTGTGGACGGATTATCCCTTTTACTCAAATTAGCATATAGAAATGACGATCTCTGTCATAAACATAAAATTACCACATGTTTTACAGCCGGGATAGATGGTTTTTTTCCAATATTATTTGTGTTTATATTCTGCTGGTTGTGATAAAGCCAGGTTAATGGCTCCGTATAAATACCATTTAACACTGCTTAATGCCCCTTGTTGTTATTTTATGTGTACACGCGGGTACATTAGTACAGCGACTCGGGACGTGTGTGCTCACACTGTAAAACATCTCCTAACATTTATTGAGAAGTTAGACACAATGTATAATGTATGCCTGGCTAAATTAATGAAGACATCGACTCCCGCCATAGTTTGTTTTCTTACGGCAACCAATATCTTAGATTTTTTTCTAACTTTAGTATCTGCGCCCCGAATTGAATTGGTGAATTGGTGAAGAATTGCTGAGTACTAAGAATGTCAGGTCATACATGTACTTATGTTAAACACCATTATTTATAAACACAACATATCTGCATGATTTAATGTGACACGTACAGGCTCTTCGTGGGTAATGGGCGTGATATACGTGACAAAAAAGGACAGATGTAAGCAAAAAACTGAAATAAAATCAATAAGACAGAGAGCCAAACACGTTATGCTGGTATAATTAGACATCGTTTTTTACTAATACAGCCGGATTGATGGTGGCACTAGCTTTCTAATCTTATTTCAGCTTCAACCCTTTAGTTGCTAAATTAACTAACTTAAATTTTCACCACACGTCATCATGGTCATTCCGTTGCTATTAAATAGTGGTAGAACACCGCAGCCTTTATAAAATTCGCTCGATTTAACAAAGAATGCTTCCAGCAGTGCTTCCAGTAGCAAAAGTGTTTTTATTCAATTTACCAAATGGATTTCTCCAAATCTGCATCCTCCCAATGTATTTTGTCAGTATACACAAAAAGGGATTAATCTGAGATTGACAAAACTATTTGACCATTCGAGTCGTGATGTTTGTTTATTTATTTTAGGTAATTAGAGGCTGAAACATCAGGAATTTAAACTGCAAATCCACGAGAATGATTACTCGCCACTTGTTCAGTGTTCTGGGGGCTGTATATTGTACCCACTTTGGTAATTCTAACAATTTAAGCGTCAATGTTTTTGCAAAACCCTGGGAAGCATAATATCTAGCCTGCAGTAAGACGGCTAACCCTTATCCAGATGAATTAACCTTTTAACCGCCAAATAATTCAATTTGAATTTTCACCCACTTGAAGTTGTGTCTCGCTGACGTGATCCACAACTTCAAGTGAGTGAAAATTATTCAGATTTTACAAAATGAAGGTCAACTCTTTTCAAACCTTGCTGGTTGATGTCACATTTTATCTTTAACATATTTAAAATGTGGTACTTAATGTGCTAATAAAAATTGAAAACCCGAATATATGCGACATCGGCGGTTAAAGGGTTAATGTGACACCAAATGTTTGACGTTAAACACTCATTTTGTGTACCAATAACTGTGATTTAACCCTTTTATAAGCAGATTACACATGTTAAAAAACACTATACTGTTCTGCAAAGGCAAAAGGCAGTATCTGCTTACTTGCAAAGTAAGCAGATACTGCCTTTTGCCTTTGGGCTGCAGTATAATCGCGGTTGGCGGTGAGAGGGTTAATGAGGTATATATTCGTCCCTTGTGCTGACAAGGTTAAGCTAATCGCCGCCTCTGGCTTGTCCCGGGGATTCCCTGTTAATCTGGGGTAATCCCATCTCGGGATTGCCCCTGACACCAGCTGACATTCACAGTACTGCAGGCAGTAACCCTTTCAGTGCGGGGATCGACTTTAAACGTCAGAATCTGATGTCTACAGAATCTGACTCTGTAGACGTCAGATTCTGACGTCTATAGACGTCAGATTCTGACGTCTAAAGTCGATCCCCGCATTTAAATTGAAAACAACCCTTTGACGAATAAATGAATAAACATGATCAATGAATAAATAAATAAAAGAATAAAATAAAAAAATAAAAAATGAATAATGAATAAATTAATAAACGAACGAGCGAACAAACAAACACACAGAAGAATTAATTAATTAATTAATTAATGAATGAATGATGAACGAATGAATAAATGAATTGCATATCCATAGTACCTAAAACATAGCCATCTAAATACAAAGTATGGGAAAAAAGAAAGACAGTTTGCAGGTTTAGGCTGCATCTCTGAACAAACCGTCTGTATTTGGCCAGAGGCACCCCCTGTGTGGAAAAGGCATATTTCATATTGAAAAAAACCCTTTGTTCTCTTAGTTTACATGAGGGCGGGGGCCCTAGGGTAGTGGTTAGCACCGCTGCCTTTCACGCCAGAGTTCGGGGTTCGGTTCCCGGACTCGGCGGTTTGAAAGAAACAAAAATGTTTCTTCCCCATCCACGTGTGAAAGTCAGTATTGTGGGGAGCCTCCGTGACCGAGAGGTAGCGTGCTCGGCCTCAGACCGCCAGGGCTCGAATTTCGAATTCTGTGTCTGGAGGACAGTGTCATCTCAATCATCTCACCATCCTCAGGAGGTTCTCCTGGCCCAGTTTAGCCTATATGTGCACAAAGGTGGCCTAAAGCCCGATTCATTTCATTTATTTAGTTTACATGAACATATATCAACGTGGCTGGGAAGAATGTAATAAGGGTTAAATACATTGCACCAGGGGCCCATCCAACTACTAGTCTTAACCCTTGATGCGCTGCCTAAATATTTTAAAAACATGGCAACCAAAGAGTTTTTTCAATTTGAAACCATCATAAATGTCTTATTCAGCTCTTTCCGATTCATTTGAATGCCTATGTTATGGGTCTGCGGCCATTAATAATATGTTTACCCTTACAGTGCGGGGACGACCTTAGTCGTCAGAATCTGACGTCTACAGACATCAGATTCTGACGACTGAAGTCGATCCCCGCACTGTAAGGATTAAGATCTTAGCTTAACTTATTTTCATAATTTGACTTTATCTTAGCCTAACTCGATATAAGAGAAAGATGGACTGTAAAGCTTAACGTGTTTAATGGGATGGGCCCCTGCTACAACCTCTCTACAACAATAGCGGAACAAAGCTGACATAAGTTAACAAAAACTAAAAACCTCGGGTGACTTTTATAACCTTTAGATGAATGTCATGCAATGTCAGCATGGTTACATCAAGGTGACTACAACCCCTAGTATCCATAGTTACTGTGTGGACAGAGGAGGTTGTCATGTGCTGGCACGTGAGCTATAGTTGCAGTGCAAAGCCAAAATGCAGTATCTGCTTACTTTACAAGTAAGTAGAAACTGCATTTTGGCTTTGTAGGCCACTAAAGCTGCAGTTGTCAAGCAGAGGAGCTGGATGCATAGCAACAGAGAACAAGAGTGGTCCATATATTATGACTAAGGCAGTAAATGTCAACCCATCCCAAAGTAGCAATCCCCTGTAATTGTCCACGTCCTCTTGTAATCTCTAGTTTTTTATACTGTAGTTTCCTAGTGAGAAGGTATATATAACAGTAATGTTTTTATAGGATTGCAGCGAGATTTGGTTATCTGTTGGTCTGACATTTTTGATTAATTATAAATGATAAAACTGATGACACAGGTCAGCCAGCCAGCCAGCCAGCCAGCCAGCCAGCCAGCCAGCCAGCCAGCCAGCCAGCCAGCCAGCCAGCCAGCCAGCCAGCCAGCCAGCCAGCCAGCCAGCCAGCCAGCCAGCCAGCCAGCCAGCCAGTCAGCCCGTCAGCCAGCCAGACAGCCAGCCAGCCAGCCATCCAGCCAGCCAGCCAGCCAGCCAGCCAGCCAGCCAGCCAGCCAGCCAGCCAGCCAGCCAGCCAGCCAGCCCGTCAGCCAGCCAGCCAGCCAGACAGCCAGACAGCCAGCCAACCAGCCAGCCAGCCAGCCAGCCAGCCAGCCAGCCAGCCAGCCAGCCAGCCAGCCAGCCAGTTAACCAGTTAGCCATTAAAGCGCTTGAAATCATCATCAATGTCTTAGTTAGCTCTTTCAGCGCGGGGATCGACTTAGTCGACGTTAGGTCTATAGTCGGTCATCGCGTTGAAAGGGTTAGACAGTATCTAGAGCCACATTGTATTCTTAAATCAATATATCATTCGATAGAAAAGAATAATTTATATTGGGTGAACTTTTTTTATTATTATTATTACTACATATAGAATTGGCATGATTTAGAGCCTTGAACAGGTGAGGATTAGCCCTTGCCTTTTAACATCTAGATTCCCTTTTTATACCAATAATCATGATAATACTTTTTGAGAAATGAGCAGTTGCGAGCTTTTTAAATCGTTTCAGTTGGCCGTGTGTTTGGATTGAATCGTGAGGATAGCGTCGATAAAGATGCAGGCACCAGAGGTCAAAGTGTCATTGGTGAGACCAAGGTCACGCCGACCCGGTCATGACCATAATCGTCTTCGCTTGATCTGCTAGTAGACGTGTGTATAGAGGATCTGCCAGCCGTGTGATGTGACGCACTGACACCCCCCGTGCTGACCCCCGTCACTTGCACTCATCTGTCAAACTTATCTGTCAGAGAGGCTCTCAATCAGGGGTCCGTACAACCAGTTAAAAATATACATAAGAAACAGTCACCATCGTAAAACGGCATCCGCAAACCCTGCTGTTCTGGATCCATTATGATACTGCGCCGATAATAGGAAGTTTTTTTGTTATTATTGTAATACTCTTTTACTGTAGCAAATATAGACAAACTTTAGAAAAGGCTTTGCTACAGTAAAATATTGAGATTTATATTAACTCTTTAAGCGCGGGGACCGACATTGGACGTCATAATCTGACGTTAATAGACGTCGGATTTTGACGTCTAAAGACGACCCCAGCACTGAAAGAAATCCATAATGGCCGACCCATAACATAGGTATTCAAATGAAACGAGATGGGCTAGCTAAGACATTTATAATGACTTCAAATTGAAAAAAAAACACGTTTTCTTCATGGTGTATATAAAAATATTTCAGCGCTTTAAGGGTAAATAATACCTTCTTGAGTGTAAATGAAATGAAATGAATCGGGCTTTAGGCCACCTTTGTGCACATATAGGCTAAACTGGGCCAGGAGAATCTCCTGAGGGTAGTGAGATGATTGAGATGACACTGTCCTCCAGACACAGGATTCGAAATTCGAGCCCTGGCGGTCTGAGGCCGAGCACGCTACCTCTCGGTCACGGAGGCTCCCCACAATACTAACTTTCACACGTGGATGGGGAAGAAACATTTTTTGTTTCTTTCAAACCGCCGAGACCGGGAACCGAACCCCGGAATCTGGCGTGGACTCTGTGCAGTGGTTTTCAGTATGAGACGTATATTGGTATCAGCCCTTTACTCGTCTCACCAGTGTCTCTTTTTACGTACTGTGACACTCACTGATGAGTCAGTGTAGTATCACCCCATATATCACTGACATATTTTGAACTGCATTATATGGCAGTTATGTCATGGGTGACCTGATAGTGTGAGAAAATACAAACGTTGTTCATTTTTCGTGCGATATGGGAAAATACAACACTTGTTCAATGAATAAATTGAGCGCTCTATTTGCCCATATCACACTCAAATGAACACCGTTTGCATATATGAACTAACTGACACCTGTGTGTGTTCCCCACCCTCCTCCTCTATGAAATTTTAGGGCATTTCAGAAATTCACAACGAGTCTATCGGCAAAATATTACAGTCGCAGTAGCAGTTGTTAATGGGGACACTTTGTACTTAACTGTACTGAGTTGTAAGATTGTATTAGGCTGATGATTTCAGGAATGCCTAGCCCCGCGCGTGTCCAGTGTGATAAACTATGGCGAACATCTGTAGGATGGGTGAACGGTTGACTGGGTTGAGGTGGGGCATCAGAATGTGTTCAGGCTATCCGTCACTGCCACCTCCAGGTTTCCATGGTTATGCCTGTAACTGTGCCACCTCCATGTTATCATGGTTATGCCTGTAACTGTGCATCTCATCCCTGTCTTCCCCTGAGACGTCTAGCAGCTCAAGTTAATATAATATATAATACAACTCTGAAATATATTTTATATGAACCATGTAGACCAAAGGGGTTTTTTCAATTTGAAATCATCATAAATGTCTTAGTCAGCTCTTTCCGCTTCATTTGAATACCTATGTTATCTACGACCATTATATTTTGTTTAGTTCTTTCAGCGCGGGGACTTTCCTTAGACGTCAGATTCTAATGTCTAAGACGGTCCCCGCGCTGAATGAATATGTTTGCATAATATCTCACTGATTCAAATAATTTGTATTTATCTGATGTACAGTTTTAGCGAGAGATGCAACATTTCCTGATGTAGATAGCTATTCGTGGGTTACTGTACACCTAATTTTTTTATTTGCAGCCTAATTTTTCACGCCACACTTATATCCATATAACCATGCATAGTAACCTCCTTAAGACCACAATGTAACCTGGTAACCATGGTCCCTGTGGATGAGTCAGCACCGTGACGATACACATGATACCATATAGAGTTAGACTACAATCAAGGAGGTTATATCCAAATAACCATTGTAACCTCATTGCGATCATCACGATACAGATTGATAGCATAACTCTTGGAACGAAATGGGTGTAAATGTCACTTTGTGATGTGACAGATACATCCATTTAATTCCATAGGGTCTCAAAATCTTATAGATAATCATCAATCATGAGATGAGCGAAAAACTATGAAGACGGGAGCTTTAGTTATGCCCACATTTGTGAATGTCCCCCACAAAAAAACTGTGATGATGTGATTGAGGGGGATTCAACGTCTCTCACGTCAGGCTGAGAGCTCTCTGGGTCTGACACAGGTCTGAGCAGGGGACGCGAGTCAATATCATTATACAAGGCGCAGTGGAATATCTCAGGAACAGCTTAACTCTTTCAGCGCGGGGATCGACCTTAGACGTCAGAATCTGACGTCTAAAGTCGATACCCGCACTGAAAGAATAAAATGTCCATAATGGCCGTAGATCCATAACCATGATAACATAGGTATTCAAATGAAGCTGAAAGAGCTAAGTAAGACATTTATGGTGATTTCAAATGGAAAAAAAACCTTGGTTTATTTAAAATCATTTCAGCGCTTAAAGGGTTAACGGAATCAGATCTGCTTAGTAACTGTTTACTTTATTATGTGAGCAGTTACTGCCTATTGACTGTGCATCCACATTTTATTTGGCAAGGCCACTCAGACATTACGTATTGCGGTTCGATGCGTAAGGCCTTGCCAATACAAGATGTGTATCTCATACATTTGAACAGTTTGGAGCACTGTGTCTGGAGAAACCACGTCACTCACCAACGCGAAAATACAGCCTGTCATCAGCTGCGTCATCTTAAGGCATCCAGCTCGTGCCTTATGAGTCATTGCGACATGTAATAAAGCCAAAGGGAAATAATGAATTGCCACCACATGGCATTCCTGCAAATGGCAAGACTCGGCTTGGATGCTATGGAGAGGCACATCTGGGGGACTTATTCATGAGGAGACAGACGCACGGGTTTTATTGCCATCATATGACAATGAAATGTGGACAGATTCATACATAAAACACCAGTCCCAGAGATATGCCGCATTTGTCTCAGTTTTGTCCATAAATATTCATACCGCATTTATTTGTGAGTGGGGATTGTCATTGTTTACAGTAGTGAGACCGTCCCTGCATTATGTGTGTTTACCAGTACACCCGGCTAATGCCCACCGACTGATCACTTTGTCATTACCTCCCTCAACAATTAAAAAATGCATATTTTAGTCATACATAAAAACATGAAAATCAGTCACATGAATGTAAAAATCAGCATTCAGAAAATGTCCCTACTATCATGAATATTGTGTTAAATGATTATTTCTAAGTAAGTCCAAGGATAATAAGAGAAAGTTGAGATATTCTTAATTTTAGGATTCTTAGTGGGATGGGCCCCAGGAGCCTATCCCATTAAGAATTTTAAAATTAGGATTATCCCAACTTTCTCCCTTTCTTATTATAAAAGTTAGGATTTATCTTAACTTTCTAATTTTTCTAATGACAATAAGGGAAAGGTAATATGAGTTAGAGGCTTGTACTGGACACGTTGTACTGTGTTATACAGTGCTGTACACTGCTTAGCATCACACTCCTGTAGCCGACTGCCCAGTACCTGATGCTGTGAGGAATCCCATCCAGCAGGATGTAATCTAATGATGTAGTGGTCAATCTGACCTCTCCTTATGGAGACTGACCCACACTGGACCTGACGCCACCTTCTGCCAGGATAGATAATCCCCATCACCCTGACATCCCACAGCTAATACAAACTGGACAGACATTAGCCCAGCACTGGGTGAACGTCAGCCCAGTGCCTCAGGCACTGGGCTGACGTTCACCCGATGCTGGGCAGGACTGATCTATTTCTGGAATGCCATCAATAGATCATGAGCCAGACATGGGATGAATCTTCGTTGTGAAGCGTTATTTGATTTAGAATATTATCAACATTGTAGTATACCATAATTATGGTGTGACATTATGTATGACCATATATCAACATGAACCTGGGACTTTAACCCCCATACCGCTAAATACGAATATTGTCGTTTTTAATTTGTTTTATTAGCCGCTATTGGACATGAAATGAGTGCCTAAACGTTACCATTTGCAAATGTTTGGTAGCAAAATCAAACAAAATATGAGTAACCCACTTGAAGTTGTGGGTAGCGGTAGCGCTTGACCTGTTAATACATAATAGGTAAGCATTCTTGATATAGTAAAGGACTCTGTAGGGATTACCGTTATAGTTTACTATAGCCACCTAACCATATTATATCAAGGTGTAATATAACTATGTGAGAGACGGTGATTACTATGTATACTGTGTTTATATACCAAGAGTACGAAATAAAGATTATTATTATGTAATTATAAAAACATATACGTTTTCTTATTTTGCGATGTTTCTAATTTTAATTTTCAAGCCTGTCACATGACCAGATCTCCTAATCATATATCCCAATCAACGAAACAGTCTGTCACATGACAACATCTACTAATCAATGAGAGGGTCTGTCATATTTTAGTTACATCCGTTATTCTGGTGCCATGTAATAGGAAATAGCATACCGTACGTTTGTGTATGGTACTTTACACCAGATATAAGGAACCCTTGAAGTGTATTGGAAAGAGTGCATAAATTGGATGGTATCATGCACAACTGGTCTAACCCATTTTTTGGTATTTTGAGTAATCAAGCATTAATTAAGGTTTTGACCTTTCTGCTAAATCAGGCAGCTGAGATAAAACCTTTAAAAGCCTAACATGGAATGTAAATTGGATGTACATCACTGTACATTGAAATTATATAAAATATTGTTTTCCTAAATATGGTTTATGCGAAATTAAATCACTCTAATGTTGATTACATGAGGGTTAGACCATTTGTGCATGTTGGTTTTTCGTTTGGTCTAGCCCCCAATTTTTAAATAAATCGCTGATTTTCAAAGAAATATGCTGCCTAGTCCGTGATAACTTGAAATAATTCTGTACATGCATCCACATATTAAGAAAATATGATAAAAAATCAATGAAAATATATGTTATCGATAGAAACAACTTGATAATTTTACGACTTTTAGATCGAGGGTTAGAACATTTGGTCACTGATTTTATTTATCTGTGGTCTTAATTTGTATTTGTTCGTTTTATCATGTTCCTAAAGTTGTTGTGCTATTTTTTACATTGTTTTTATGTATAATCACCCGAGGATATCGAGTGAAATTCGCCTCTCTTCTTCTTCAGTGATTGGTCTAGACATTTGGCTCTTTTGGCAGATAAAGCTTGTGGTGAGAGCTTTCAAAAACACCCAAAATTTCAAAATCCGCAAAATGTGGGTTAGCCCACTTATGCATGATGCCATCCAATTATACTCAGCTAACTGTCAAATATAAAAAAAAAATAGTGGATAAAAGTGTTCATTGTCTTTTTTATTTCAGTTAGTTTTATTGGATTACATATGGTTTTATTTGTTATCAGGCATTGCCACGCGTCAAGCAGGCGTCAACAAGGCGTCACGAGGGCGTCAGACTGACCTGCCAGGCCGATCCATTCACCCCGACCACTGACCGATTCACGCTCCGGACAAAATAAAACGGCCGGCCATCTGACGGCAATAACGCCAGCAATGTCCAGCCGGAACAATTCCAGACGCATGCGTATTGTGGGGAATAAAGGCGCGGCTGGGATGGGTGAAGGCATTAAGGGTAACAGCCGTGCCCTGGGTTATGTGAGTCCCAATGTGCACTAGTCTACCCCGAGACAACCAAGAAAACACTAAACATTTTGTATAACATTTGTATAATGTTGGACCAACGTCGAAGACGTGGGGCCAACATTGTACAAATGTTATACAAATGTTTTGTATTTACTGGCAATGCACAACACCGTATCTGCCATATACAGATTCTCATATAGCCACTCTGACTCGATTTCACGGGTTTATATTGTGTCATTTCGCAATAAGAATCTTACTTAGCTGATCTACAAAGGCTCGTCCTGCTCTTACAGTCTGCGATTAGTTTCATTGAAATGTTGTATGTGTCATTAATTTGTGCACAGATTTAAGTACAACTGCATAATGAATACCAAGAGTTGAGGTATTTTGATCCCAGGTTATTAATAATATTTCTGGAATCCAGTTAATTATATATGTGCCTAAATCATTTCAAGTATTAAAATGTTAAAATGTCGTACCTGGCTTCAGGACATATATATATATAGATCCATGTTTGGTTGTTAAGGTTGGCTTCCATCGGTATGCATGACGATTGACACATTAACTCCTGGACCAGGCCATAACACTTTGAATGCTGACTTATTTTTTGGTCATTTTGATACTAAAAGTTGCAAATTGCGTTCGCAATTTACAGTCTAAAATAACAAAATATTCTATGAACATGCAAGATCGCCATACGCTCGGTGTTTTATTCAGGGTGTGCATACAGGACGTATCTTCATCATCTCCATTGAATCTGTAGGTAGTTGTCCTTGACACAAGTGGCATACTGCCTCCGAGATCCCTCATTAATTGGCGATGAATCAGCCGTAAACCCACCTTATATGCCGGCACTACAGCCTGATGTGCCGGCACTGCACCCTATATGCCGGCAGAGCAGCCTTCTTGCCGACAGAGCAGCCTTATTGCCGGCAGATCTCTTGTCCGCCGGACATGTCGAGGTGGGCTCGCATTTAATTATACATCAATAACTTGAAGCCGGTTCTTTATTGGTCGCAAGCTGTAAGTCTCCGATAAAATAATACGTGATGGGTATTTGTGAGGCGACTACATTAGCCAGAGACGACCCACTGGGCACACGACGTTGCTGCGACGTTGAATCAACGTCAGTTCACGTTGATTCATCGTCGCAGCAACGTCCTGTGTCATAATAACTTCTGAATTAGTTTTTTTCATCTCAACCTTGGATGGTAGTGGCTGAGCCAGCTTTTCATACATGGCGGTATCAGCTACCTGATATAAATTATCACTGATTTTAAAGAAGCCAGAGGGTGCTCATATTTACAAATTGTGAACTTTCACGGTGGGAGCACAGGGTCACGTGTCTTGTTATTGATATTCTGCAGATCGAAAATACTGCAGTTTGTAAATGTAAATTTGTGACTTTTGGCACATAACACTTGGCACATAACATATCCAGCACTTTGGAATCTTAGATCTTGTAGAGTCCATGGTGGGAGTTGTATGATGTGTGTACGTCCATGGTAATCTTGCTTGACCTCGCATACACCACGTGGCTGACCAGTCAGTAGCAGGCTGGCTGGTCAGCAGGCCGGTCAGTCCCCAAGGAGATTTGCTAGGACAGTGTGTAAACGAGGGGGATGCTTAGTTCTGAGAAATGTCACTCGGGGGAGCCACTGGTCAGCCAGCAACCAGATGAAGGGCTAACTGTGAACAAGTGACTATCAGGTGGCCACGGGTCAAGGACATGTCAAGGACGTGACCTGCAGAACATAGAGAATGAACACCATATCAGGATATTATATGGGATGACTAAACGGGATATCCAGGAAAACCATTAGTCATAGACAGAGCAAAGGTCCTTGGATAGTACATGCAGGCCATTGTTAAGGGCGTCACCCACGCTAATCATGCTAATACTTAATCTTTGTTTACATGCTGATATTGTCTGAATAATGCCCCTCTTTGACAATCAATTACAACTGTTACCGCTCGACTTGACTGGGCATTTTACTAATTTACCCATTTATTGGATGACTTCCCAGTAGTATATGATATTGTATTACCGTAATCCATAATGGTTCAAAAATGTTTCTTCCCCATCCACGTGTGAAACTCAGTATTGTGGTCTAGGGTTTTTGCTGCAGTACACTGATGCTTTAACTAATTAGACAAAGGCTCATAAATAAATACAAATGCATAGTAAATACGTCTAGAAGTAAATAAATAATTAGCCGAACAATCACAATGCGTTGACCTAATGTTGGTTTCATGTTGACCCTGTCTAGGATTATTGATGCAGTACACTGACGCTGTAGCCAAGTAGACAAAGGCTCATAAATACATACAAATTAATAGTATGAAATAATATACGTCTATAAGTAAATAAATAATTAGCCCAACAATCACAATACGTTGACCTGATGCTGATTTAATGTTGAGCCATGTAGCGTTCCAGCAAACACTAGCCAATGAAATGAAATGAATCTGGCTTTAGGCCACCTTTGTGCACATATAGGCTAAACTGGGCCAGGAGAACCTCCTGAGGATGGTGAGGTGAATGAGATGACACTGCCCTCCAGACACATGATTCGAAATTTGTGCCCTGGCGGTCTGAGGCCGAGCACGCCACCTCTCGGTCACGGAGGCTCCCCACAATATTGAAACTTTACGAGTGAGCGGAGAAGAAACACTTTGTTTATTTAAAACTTGAAGGCGAGAGTGGAGTTTGAACCAGCGATCTCCTACTTTCAAGGCAGACAGCTTTAGCCACTACACCAGACCCCCTACCTGTGTTTGTTGGGTTAATTATTTATTTACTCATAGAAGTATTTATTATTAATTTGTATTTACTTTGAGCCTTTATAGACCATGGCCAACATGAGACCAGCACTGGTTCCCTGTATCGTGTTTGCTGGGTTTATGTGGTGGGATGAGTCTGACGTCTGCTTGGCTCTGTGTGATCCATGGTATTAGACAAGCTGATCCATAGACAAGCTAATTACTTCACGTCTCTGGACGCAGGCCCTCACATCTTATTAATGACAATAGCCACAACTCACATCATTAGGACATTCTCGCCATAATATCAAACTGCAAAATGCTTTTATTGAACAGTGAAATAGTGCAAATTATGTACACAAAAAATCCTATCAATGACTGCACATGTAGCAACAACTCACATCAGGGCCCGTTTTCTCTTACAAGTTTTACGATATAAATGTATTTCTGATATCATGCATATCGTAGGCTTCGGATTGGTCTAGATGGCCATCTCGACCAATCCGAAGCCTACGATATAGTGTAACTTGTACGAGAATACGGACCAGAAGGACCTTTTCGTCATAATATCAAACTGTAACCTTGTACGGAACAGTGAAGTAGTGCAATTTATATACACAGAATATAGGTTATATCCGCAATAAGATACCTCGGGGAATGTGGATATTCGCGTCTAAATCTATGTGAATAAAACATCACATGATAGAACACAAGCCGGTCATACAGGACCAGGATGTACTTCAGCATGTCACATTTTCTTCACAGGCTACCAATTAGCAATCACTAAATTATTCATTGATTCATTGGTTTTATTATCATGACCAATTCCACGGAAAGGTTATTTTATTCGAAGCTCTATGTTTTAATCTTTTCTTCGGGGCAGGGCTTTCATATTGATATTCTATGAAATTGGGACATTTTATCTTTCATGTACGCAAACCTTCGCATGTTCGAAAATTAAAGCGTTAAAATTCAACCAATTGATTGTTGAATAGTTGAAAATTCACGAGTAAAACATTATTAAAACGAAAGAAAGATAATTATCTCCAAACTCATCAAAAAGATACATTGCATAATTACTACATAATTACCATTATAAATAAACATATTCTCCTCACTAAGCCAATAACTATGTTGTTATTACTTCATAATTATTGTGCATGATACATTACCATAGAGACTGGAGACGCAGTCATGATTGCATAATAGTACAGCGTCTCATGGATGATTATGGATATAAAGCAACCATCACAATCATACATGAAGTTGCGTTTTTATCAGATGGCTGATTAATTCCCCAGGTTACTATGGTGATTGATGCTAATACATTAATTATCTCAGTAACTAAATAATTACATCGCCGGGCAATTATTGCAAATACATTGATTATCTCAGTTACTAGATAATTACATCGCCTGGAAACTAAGCTAGCATCTCACCGGGCTTGCGATCTGACTAATAATAGTAATATTATAAAAAAAGCGACAATGAACTACCAGGTGATTGTCTGCTGACTCTTTGCTTTTATTAATTTGCCACTCTGTCTCCTGGGCTTCTACCATGTCGTATTAACTGCGACAAATAGACATTTTATTCAGAGAGGAGCAGGTGGAAATCTTGTGGCCACAATAAACTGTTCGAATGAGCGTTCCCCGACTGCGAGGACA
The DNA here is from genome assembly GCA_964017125.1 of Flabesymbios commensalis. Taxonomy (NCBI): domain Eukaryota; kingdom Metazoa; phylum Annelida; class Polychaeta; order Terebellida; family Flabelligeridae; genus Flabesymbios; species Flabesymbios commensalis. The sequence continues at coordinate 13,854,940 of OZ024916.1, forward strand.
AATCACCAATGAATAAGACAATTGCCCGGCAGGTTTTAATAAACCTTTTATTGCGTGGATCGTCTTTAGACGTCATAATCTGGCGTCTGTAGACGTCAGATGTTGACGACTAAAGTCGGTCCCCGCACTGTAACAATTAAAACAATTATAATGGCCGTAGACCCATGTATAACATAGGTATTCAAATAAAGCAGAAAGAGCTAGTAAAGACATTGAATTATGATTATTTAAAATTGAAAAAAAACTTTTGGTCTATACAAAAATATTTCAGCGTTGTAAGGGGAACTTAAAAGTCACAGGAAAACAGCCGACAAATTACCATATTCTGTCAAGATTAGGATGATCGAATCGTTAAGACGTTGTAAGTTCGAATCCTAATCCTATGAGAAACCTGCATGGGCGCATTTCATGGAAGCAATCATGTCCGATACGAAATACAACCGAATACATATCGTCGCCTCGGAGCTAAATGATCCTATCTGCCACTCTAACGAGTGTCAGATAGGATCCTTTAGCTCCGAGGCGACGATATATAGTTTGATATATACTACCCTTAAAACGACACAATCAGGCTGGAATAAAAAAAATCGGTAATTTTATTTTGGCTTTTTAATATGACCATATGCAAATTTTTGTGCTGCTTATTTTACAGTTAAGCGAGATATAGAGACGAGATTCCTGTATTTCTTATTTCAGACATGCAAGCCCGAAATAAGAAATACGGGAATTTCGTCTCTATATCTCGCTTAACTGGTAAATCAGCATGATTTCAGCCTGATTATGTCGCTTTAATCATAGTATTAAGACAATGTATATTGATTAATGTTCTTATAACCGATTTTCTCTATATTTCCAGTTTATTATTATTAATAGTAGGTGTAATGATTTTATTGCGTTGTTCAGCGTGATATATGTACGAAATAAAATCGTATTCAGCCGATATCGAGATCAAAATTTCTAGTATTTCATGGAAAAACATAATATTATAAGAACACGATCCTAATGAATAATATGTAGAATTATTCATTATTATGAGGCTTTATAGATGGGTGCGATCCGTGTATGTAAAGTATATAGTCCACACACGACAGACAACTAATTCCTCCTCATTGACAGCTATTTATAGATGAATGTGTCCCATGGTAACTAAGTAAATATAGCCCGTGCCCACGCCAGAAATCACTTCATATACAATTACTTTTATCAAGTATCCTTGCTTTTATGGAATGCGTCATGTTTGGTCCACATATAGAAAATGTGTATAAAAAGACTAATATCACTTCATGGCATAGTGTTATATATACATGCCCTTGTACTAGTGTTAACCCTCTGTGGAATATCGACACTAGACACAGCCCGGAGTCGAGGCAATGGCCTACTTTTTTGTAAGATTCCAAAACTCTTGATGTAGTGCGTATCATACGCAACGCTGCTCTTGTCTTCTACTAAAGAGGACCATCAGAATAAATTACTTGTTACTTGTTACTTGCTCATCCCACACCATTTAACCGTTTGAATCATTGTAAATTCACAACCACGAGCGTAGAAGATATAGACTGATGGCAATACAAACTACTTTACACAATCATTACAAATTACCATCTAATTTTAGACATACATCCTAGAACATCTACTTGTACTTCTCAAACGATTTTTAGCAGGAAAAATATAAACGCCCACAAAAAATCTAACTCTCACGAAAAATAACATTTACAAGCTCTGATTTGTGCTTTTATTGCACTGGCTTTTTGTAAATAACTTGAACATGTTGAAGCTTGGACTCGATGGCCAATGAATCTCAAATAGAACACACAAAAATCACATGTTAAACAGTTAAAAGGCAAATGAAAGTATCTCCACGGTATAAATCTACAATTCTACCACAGGGCTTCCGTATTTGGATGTCACATGTTTAACCTGTATAATGTTGTTAACTACAGTGTAAGGCACTCTGGTGACACCAATTAGCGCAGGCATTGCCCTTGACGCCGCCAGAGATTGCCGCTCTACTTGGGTTAAGCCATGCTCTATGCCACACAACAGAAACCTGGGGTCGTTCATCAATCTATGTTTACTTGTCGGCAACTAACTCCGCGTCTATTCCCCAGATAGTCGCAGGGGAGTCGCGGGTGTGTCGCATAGATTCATCGCTCTGCTACAGACTTGACTCGAGCATAGTGGATGACGAGTGAACAATGCGAAGTAACACAAATGCTTTCCCACATAAAATTTACCATTCTCTTCGAAATCAAATAAAATCCCTCATGATCACTATTTTGGAGGACGACGCAATAGTGAAAGTAGGAAACCTTGGAGCTAATTATTTGCCTTCTAATTGTGTTTGTTTCATGGGAGGTGGCAGTTATTCCTGACCCAGACAGTTCCGAATGCATTACCACTATATAAGCTCCTATTATACATGGCAAATGTTATATGCATTTATATCAGCTATAAAAATATAACCACTTATGACGTATACCGTATAAGGGATCAAAATATAACCACTTGTGACGTATACCGTATAAGGGATCAAAATATAACCACTTGTGACGTATACCGTATAAGGGATCAAAATATAACCACTTCTGACGTATCCCGTATAAAAGATTTCCATCCGACATTATTTACAGCAGTTGACATTTAGAAAAGCACTGATCCGAATTTGCAATCTATTAAGCTAATAGGCAAAGCTACAAATACAAATAAGCTGAATGGGCTACGTGTACAACCTGTAACACACTGATAAATACAGTTGTTATTAATCACAGTGTCCATGGCTAACTATGTCAACATACAGGTGTGTATTGACTGATCCAGTCATATCTTTGTTACAAACCTGCATCATACGCGATATGTGTACAGTCCACAAAAAACAGTGTAGATGGAGTCGAGGTCTGACAAAGGCATACTGACAGCGCAGCATGACACATTACATTTAGAATAAAAACATTAACAAGCATCATATTATCACTGCATGTCTTTTGGTTTAATTCTTCTAACATCTGGTATTAATGTTGATTTGTTTCCACCAGAAGGTGTGAGCTGCTGCCACAATGCCCACCTCAAGATGACGGAAAATAAATAAATAAAGTATAGTAATACAAGTGAGTGTAATATCATAACGTAATTATGTCTCTAATTAGTAGTAATATTATGATTATATGTATCAGGCAGACGTATTAGTCGTCTTTGGGAACCTGTTATCATACCATGGTTTTCAACTCAGCATTGCTTGTGGCAAGAACTTTATATAAAAAGTTCTTGCTTGTAGGCATATCTATTGCGTTTGTAGACATTTCCTGTAATTGATGCTGTACAACACTATTGTCATGACAAAGCGAAATAAATAAATAAATAAATAAACTTGGTTATGATGTGGAGAAACCATGCAACATAGCATATTCAATGCCCGAACGGTTAATTTCTGAGCTACAGCGTGGTCGATTCAGGCGGGGTAGTACTACAACCATGAGGGATGGTTTACTATTTGCATGCTACATAACAACCCGTAGGCCCCAGGCTTGAGGACACCGGTCCACGTGCACTGACTAGCTGACTAATTGGCAGCTTACTGATCCTGTTTGACGATACAGTCGATCTGCCTCCTGCCTCGTCCCCAGCAAACACGAGCAGTGAGCCATTGTTGGTTGAATGTTGGGCCAGCGTCGTAGACGGTGGACCAACATTGAACCAACAATGGCTCAATGTCTCGTGTTTGCTAGGAGACCCAGCAGGCAGCAATTGAAGCGGGATTTATCACATTAATCACCACGGCGCGGACACCCGTCTCACAGCATCAATATATATAAGCAAGGATATAAATCCGTAACCCTTCAGGCCACTTGAAGTTGTGAATCGCGGTAGCGAAACACAAAAATTGACCAAAAGTTGCTTAAATATCGGTCCAGCATTGACCCCTTAACCTCCGAATTATTTAATTGTAATAATGTTCACCCATTTGAAATTGTGTCTCGCTGACGCGATCCACAGCTGCAAGTGAGTGAACATTATCCAGATTTGACATAATGGAGGCCACATATTTTGTGATCGATGTCACGTTTTATATTTTCCATGTTGAAAGACTAGTATTTAATGTGCTACTAAAAAATAAATACAAAACACGAATATAATCTAGACCTGCGGTTGAAAGGTTAATCAAACATTTGCAGGTCAACGTCTTCTGGGAAGCAAGTTGCTTGTTTAACCCTTGAAGCGCTGAATTGATTTTGCATAAATCATGGAGACCAAAGGGTTTTAATCGATAAATGTCTTAGTTAGCTCTTTCTGATTCATTTGAATACCTATGTTATGGGTCTACGGCCAGTAGAAATATATTTACCCTTACAGTGTGGGGATCGACTTTAGACGTCAGAATCTGACGTCTAAAGTTGATCCCAGCGCTGTAAGGGTTAACCCATCCGGGAAAGGGAAAGGGACTAAATCCCATCAGGAGGTGATGGGTGAGAGCTCCTTTTCTATTGGCGGTCAGGTGTTGGTGCATTAAACGAGATCCTGTTTATAATTGCTGACTGGCTGTATCCGGGCAGAAATCCAGCCTCCACCATCCTGGTACTGGTCACCCCTGGCAACGTACGCAGTCACGTGGTCCATATGCGCACGTGGTTCATGTATGTTGATCTCACACAACATGACAGAATATACAAACATTCTAGCATTGAGCGTGTAAAACATAAGTAAATGTTTATTTATTTGTTGCACATTAATATGGAGATAATAATACGTTTATAATGAAAATAAACATATGGCTTCTTTTATTCAGAAACGCAAAATTCGAGAAAAAAAGGGGGGAAATTACAATTCTGTGTCGTCCTCGTTTTTATTTTTACTTTTTCAATTTAAAAATGGGAAAATAATAATATTGAATGCGTATTGAAAGCATGGAAAGAAAATAAAGTAAATAAATGTTTTTGCATTTTGTAATTTTTTGAAAATTTTACAGTGGCCCCTGGATCAAGGCACATTATCGTGGTATCAAATTAAAGGGGCTATAGCCTCCAATAATGATGACAGGAAAACATACTTTTAGCCAACACATTGAATTGTTTTTTTAATAGTCCTCCATAGGTATTTTTATTTAGAGTAGAATGCAGATTACATTATCCACCTCATATTTTCCCGGAGAAGTAATATTTCGTCCCCTTAGATATGAAAGGGTGTATCCGCCACTTTGTAAAGTGGCAGGTACACCCTTTCATTTCCAATGGGTGAAATAAGAAAGGGTGTACCTGCCACTTTACAAAGTGATACACCCTTTCATATCCAAGAGGACGATTTGTACTGTGATTTGCTATCACAGTACGCCGCACATTGACCCTGCACGCCCAAAACCTACACAGAACGTTTAGCTGATTTGAAGGCACCAAACGGATCCATTGATCCCGAGCCTGATCCACGCTAGGAGTCACGGACTCGGGGGGGGGGGGGAAGAGGGGGGGTCCATTCACGTATACACACATCCCCCGTAAAACAACACCCAGCAACTACGCCAGCAAACAAGAAGCATTCGCCCAATGCTGGTACAGCATCGTTCCAGCTTTGGTTGAATGTGTTCGCTGGGCAGGTGAATCGATCCGTTAGCACGGTTAGCATTGCTCCCGTCTCCCATCATTTCTCTCATATTTCACGCCTAATTCTACATTTACTAAACCTCCACTATGTCAACCCTTAAAGCGCTGACAAAAATATAATAAATACAATTTCAATTTTCACCCACTTGAAGATGTGTCTCGCTACCGCGACCCACAACTTCAAGTGGGTGAAAATTACTCATATTGGATTAATTTGAGATCAAACATTCGCAAATGTTGATGTTTAACCACTCATATCATTCCCACTAACAGTGATTTGATCGGCTTATAAAACAGATTAAAAACACATATAATTGTGTTTAGCGCTTTAACCCTTAAGCTGCCGGGACCGTATACTATATACCCGTTTTCAAGCAAATGTCGGACCAAATATATTGACGTCGAGTTGTTAAAATATCTTGTGATAGATGTTTAGTTAATCTGAAAATAACATTTTGAAGACGTAACTTTCTTCATAAATATAATTATTTTTCGTCATTTGAAGCTGGAAATTGCGGTAGCAATTCCAGCTTCAAATGAATGAAAAATAGCTTGAAACAATTCGACAGCATAAGGGTTAAAGGTTAACCTTCTGAACATGAAAGCCAACCACGACTGTACTACATTCCAAGCTTTTGAGAAGCATATCATATAACGGCTAATTCCTGAGACGGAAAGTGTGCTTAGTCGGCAGCATTATTGTAAATGCTTTGTCTCTAATTAACAAATATGAGCCATATTAACCACTTCAATTTGCAGGAGGCGAAAGCGAGGTCGACACATCTCCAAGTGTGCTAAGATATGCATTTGATTGGTTAACCATGACAACCTTGACTATAATTATTGATGCTCGATATATATAAATATATTTTAGAAATATCTTAAAATATATCTTAATATTATGTTGTATTCACATTCATATTATTAATGATCATTATTTTAGTATCTGTATAATCAGATTATTAAGAATATTTAGTTAGTTATTTTAGTAGCTATTTTCAGTTCATATGAAAGCATTCTACGGAACTGGATTCAGAACTAGATTGGCCATTATGAAGCGTTAGATTTGTCAATACACCATCCTGGGGGTAAAACCACGGATTTTATGTCGGTAATAAATGTGGGGAATGTATTGGTTAAATATTCATGAGCTCTGTGTGTGTGATTCGGTTACCGTGAAAAAAAGAAAAATCAATAAACTGCTTGTTTCAAATCAGCTCAGCTTTCAATTTTCCCCAGCTTTAAAAACGTAGCGCAGTGACGCAAAGTTGCTGTGATATAAACCAAAACGTCTGCAACGTTAGTTGAAACTGTATTAGGCTGATATACTGTGCTAGCTGGTAGTGTATGGAATTGTAGTGTTTTTGATGCCTGCCCAGCGAACATCAGCCATCTGGCAATGTTGATTTAATGTTGGACCCATCGTCTGCGATGATGTCCCAGCATTATATGATCATTGATACATGGATGAGATCTTGCCTTGTTCGGTACTATTCATTAAGGGAATACTAATTTTTGGACTAATCGTTATACAAATGTGGTGATTATGATGAAAGCCAAAGAGAAGTGAGCCGTTGAGATTTCATTGAGATTCCTATCTTTCTGTGATCAGTTATAATTACACCAGAAAAGCGTGATCCACCATGCCCAGTTTTAGTCGGCTTAGCGTGGTTTGATGTTATTTAGATCCACCCATAGAACACTGATGTCGACTACAGTAGACATTCTGTGTTAGAGCATGTATAACCCTTGATAACCAGCTGTTAAAAATAAAATATGCATTTAATTTTGAAACACTGATATATATTGGGAATACAATTTTACAAATCATATAATTGTTCAGTCATTTTAAGTTGTGTTTCGCGGTAGCGAGACACAACTTCAAATGACTCAAAATTTAAATTTCATAGCTCAGTGCTCTAGGGGTTAAAACACTATGTGAATGCCATGTTTCAAAATTTACCATATAATGCAATATCAAAATGACCCTTTCAGTGCGGGGGGATTATCACATAATGAAGCTGAGTCAAGCTACATTAAAATCCTTGTCGCGGGCTAATATGTACATTTGTGGCCAGTGCTACCAAGGAAACGAATGAAACGAGCATGTGATGTCTATGCAGTTTCATTGGTCTAACCAAGAAAACTAGAATATGGCATTATACCCCATGATTTTATCATATAACAGTGGCGCCTTGGCGCGTTAAGTCACTGTTGAGTGAACATACTAATTTAAATTGCTGATTAGGACACTCTTTCAATGTTTAAGGGTACAATACTACCCTTGGTCTTATAGATGAGTTGCTCAGATGTCGTCCCATATGACATATTTGACCGTTTGCGAGCATCTGAGCTCGATTAATGAGAATTTAGCCGTCATATATAGATGTTATTATGTTGTTCATTCATAACGTTTGTACACAGCGCAAACGAAAGTTTGAGGATTTTGGAAAATCCCTTTCAGCGAGGGGACCGTCTTTAGACGTCAGATTCTGACGGCTAAAGTCGATCACCACACTGAAAGAGTAAAGTATTTATAATGGTTGTAGACCCATAACATAGGTATTCAAATGAAGCGGAAAGAGCTAACTAAACCATTTATGACGATTCCAAATTAAAAAACCTTCGGTCTCCATCGTTTGTACAAAAATAGTTCAGTGCTGTGAGGGATATACTCTGTTTGTAGGACAAAATAGTCTTCCGTCGCTTAAACTGCAAATTTGCTTTACTTGTCAAACAGTTAGGAAACCATATATAAACGGGGGGAGGTCATAAGCGCTGGTCGTGCCCGCGTATGAGGGCCATTTTGTTTGACCAAGCGGACAGGCATTCCCTGTGACCACCTAGACAGCCAGTCAGGCCGCTTAAGGAGCAGTAAGGTGAGATCATTGATGGGGCTAAGTGAACTAGAATTGTCCAGAACGGAAGACGCCCGGTGTGTAAACGACCATCTATAAAGAAACAGCCGCCACCAATGGCGCGGTACGTGACAATGGGATGGCAGGCGTCCGTGAGCTCACTGAGATCTTAGCGATGTCATTGGTTGAGATCGACATCTCAACTAATCACATCGCTAATATCTAGGTGAACAAACTGAGAGATAGCAGCACTAGATTAGCCTTTACAGCGCGGGGGTCGACTTTAGACGTCAGATTCTGACGTCTAAAGTCGATCCCCGCATTGTAAGAGTAAAAAAATTATAGTGGCCTCAGACCCATAGCATAGGTATTGAAATGAATCAGAAAGAGCCAAATAATCCATTTATGATGATTTCAAATTAAAAAACCATCAATCTCCATGGTTCAAACAACAAATTTTCGGGGTTGTAAGGGTTAGACCCGGCTGACGTTATGGCGTGTCACACTGCCATCAGGAAGGGCAACAGGACAGGGAAACAACTACTAATGGCATTGCCTGTGGCTCTGGTTTCTCTCACACTCACTGGCTGGTCGGGTTCTATTCAATGTGACATAGTACAACACTCCACGGCAACTAAAAATACATCAGTGTCTGCCCCGTGTCAAAAACATACCCAATGCTGAATCTTTAAGACACGTGCTCTATAATAAATAGGGGAATACTGGGGAGTATTTGGACAGAAAAATTAAAACGCACCAAAAAAAAATTAATTGCAGAAATAAAAGAGAGAGATAACACATACTGTTAGAAACGCACAACCTTTAAATAAAAAAAATAAAAAATAGTTTCAAAGTACCCCATATTTCAAGCACCACATGGGGCATAGTACCTTTGCATAATTTATATATAGGCCTAACTTTAATGGAATTTTGCTAATCATGGGCAATTAAATTATTACTAGCATTTGAACTATATATCCGAACCAGATAGCCCGTCGCTCGCAGATGTTCGTTCCGTTGTGTTTACCGGGAGCGCTTACAGGATATTAAATGCGCTTTCAGTAATTTAAATGCCCATTGCCCACTTTGGCCTTTAAACATTCATGCATTCAGAATAGAACAAGCCAATCCAACCATTCCACCATAATATGTAACATTATGGCCCCATACTAAAATAGATAAACTGGTATGTTAACCAGCTTAAAGTGTATAATCTGATAATATAGTAAACTATTTATTGGCATATATAAATGTTTTCATGCGAACGCTTTTCTTGAAGGCTCACTTTAATATGACTACATTTATGGTGATCATTTTTTACATGAAGTAAATACGGTCATGTACTGTATGCACGTGTAGATAAGCGGTTGTGCATTTCCTATCAATATAACCCATCAATATAACTTGGTTTCCATGACAACAGAAGGGTACAACGTTGCTGCAGACAGCAGACATGTAGCGACCCTCCCGGGGGAGGCGTACAGCTTAACAAGGTCATAGATCACAGCTGGGAGGGCCAGACACAAAATAAACACACCATATAGCCATGATAACCAGAGTCTCACATAGGACTAAAGAAAGAAGGCATGCGAAAATGAAAAAGCTATTATATGTGTTGAATCTATAAGCCGCCAAATCAAATAATCTAAATTTTCACCCCTTGAAGTTGTGTTCCGCTACCGCGATCCACAGCTTCAAGTTGGAGACAACTACTCATAAACTACTCATATTTGTTTAATTTGAGACCAACCATTTAGCAAATCTTGATGTTTAACTATTCAAACCCTCACGATGCATTTTTCATCTCTTTCCTAAAACCTGGGCGTTTCAGAACAATTTTTTTCATGAAATTGTTCAATAATAAAATATCCTTTTCTCATTTGCCATCCACTTCAAGTCATCTTCATCTACAACTAGTCGAGAATTGCGCAGCTTGTAATAAAACAGATTTAAAACGAATTAGCAGTGAAAGGGTTATGACAATGATAGGTAATAATGATTGGAAGGCTAGTCTATGTATTATCGATAAAAATGAGATTTTCGTCCAAAAGTTTTGCATAAAATTTGGCAACATATCTTAATATCATTAATATCGCTATTATCGTGACGGTATTCCTGGAATTTCCACATTGTTACAATGTGTGCACCACGTGGACATGGTATTGTTAACATTGTTCTTGTTCTTGCTCTGATACACAGATATTAACTTGTTTAACCTGTATTAATTTTGTTTGTTTTTATTTTTTTCAATGTCTGTTTATTGCACTGAATATGAACGCGTACACACATATACGATGACCATCGTCACTTCGGGAGAGGAATATAGCATAAATACTGAGAAAAATATCTTAATAACATTATCAGGATGACATTATCATAATCATTTTAAGGTATCTAAACAAAAATCGATCTGAGTTCGATCTCTGGTCCAACAAGACGTGCTCTCATACACACATATAAATGTGAATAAACTCTCGTATTTTGGATTGTTAATGTACAATTTCACACGTTATATAATATATTACTCTGGTTACGCGGCAAAATGCTGCAGAACAGCAAGGAATTGTCTTAGGTGATTTATTTCCCACTTGAAAATCACTGCCCCCCCCCCCTCCCATATCTAACCGACAGACAATGATACGACATAGGCCGGATAAGGAATAGGGCGGACAAGTGCCGGTAAAAGAGAGGTCAAGTATCTAGGGGGTAGGACTAAAGCAGGCACATGTTTCTATCAGAATAACACGCTGGTTTGGTATCGCTTCAATCGGAACACAGGCAGTGCTCCTTCAGTTCTCACTGTAGCAAGGAGGCCCCGCCATCTGAAAGAAAACTGTTTTCTTAGAAGAACTACCATCCCATTTGTCTCGTCATTGACCGCAGCATTTTGATGATGATGGAGTGCCGGCGCCAAAAGGCCACCCCGAGTGAAATACCAACATTTTAATCCATCTTAGACGTCATGTTTATCTGTACAAACAGTAAAAGGGAACACGACGAGTCATTCATTCCCTCGGAGATCAAAGGGTTTAACTGCCACCAATTAACCCTTCCTGCACGGGGATTGACTTTACACCATGTACGTCAGAATCTGACGTCTAAAGTCGATCCCCGCGCTGAAAGGGTCAAATATCTAATGGCCGGAAACCCAAAACATATATATAATATATATAATAGGTATTCAAATGAAGCGGAAAGAGCAAACTAAGACATTTATGATAATTTCAAATTGAAAAAACAGTTTTGGTCTCCAAGGTTCATACAAATATATTTCAGTGCTTTAAATAAGGATTAAGCAAAGAGAAACCATGTGTTGTTCATCAATATATCCAAGGAAAATAGACCTTGGTATATCAAAAGTACATCAGTAATTCCCATCTTCATCTGAGGATTTACTTAGACAACAATAACACGCTATGATAGTAAACATACGGCTACAAAGAGAAGTATTGTAGAATGAAATATACGTGGAAGACAAAGAAACACGCACGACCTGAATTTTCACCCACTTAATCAAAACTGTTTGTAAATGTTAACATGGTTAACGTTGTAGAACCTGTTATTACAGGTTTAACTCTTACAACGCTGAAATATTTGAGTATATCAACCATGGAGACCGAAGGGTTTTTTTCAGTTTGAAATAATCATAAATGTCTTAGTTGGCTCATTCTGCTTGATTCGAATGCTTATGCTATGGGTTCACGTTCATTATAAAAAAAACCTAACAATTTTTTACATGTGACACGATTATGAAAATAAACGGGAAATAAATTTATGACTTTATAGTTTATTTTTTTTAAACTTTATTTTTTAAACATTAATTTTGGACAATCCCCCACAGTTGGACAAACCATAGTTATAGTGCAGTTGACATTCATATTAAACATGTAGAATATTTAATTAGTAGATTGAATTTGAAGGGATAATTACTAATTATTAAAGATTCTATTATACAGTCCGCCATTATAATGTGACTCTAAATATGGTTAATTTAATTAGTAATTCAATCCAACCATTAAAATGTAAAGAGCGACAATCGACGTGTATAGTATAGCGAGAAAGAGTTCAGATACTAATATTATCCTATTACTGCATATTGGATATGACGCCAGCTGAAGCTATTGACTAATATGAGGAACATTATTCAGAAGTTATCACATCAACACCCGATTTGGGTTAAGTAAACTTGATGCATCAAATATTTCTCCTGTATACTGATATAAGTAGAATAATAAGCAAGGCTTCACCGATACATCACATACTAATTAATTTACATTGCATTAATTTCTTTGACCTGACATGAAATTGTTCAATAATAAAATATCCTTTTCTCATTTGCCATCCACTTCAAGTCATCTTCATCTACAACTAGTCGAGAATTGCGCAGCTTGTAATAAAACAGATTTAAAACGAATTAGCAGTGAAAGGGTTATGACAATGATAGGTAATAATGATTGGAAGGCTAGTCTATGTATTATCGATAAAAATGAGATTTTCGTCCAAAAGTTTTGCATAAAATTTGGCAACATATCTTAATATCATTAATATCGCTATTATCGTGACGGTATTCCTGGAATTTCCACATTGTTACAATGTGTGCACCACGTGGACATGGTATTGTTAACATTGTTCTTGTTCTTGCTCTGATACACAGATATTAACTTGTTTAACCTGTATTAATTTTGTTTGTTTTTATTTTTTTCAATGTCTGTTTATTGCACTGAATATGAACGCGTACACACATATACGATGACCATCGTCACTTCGGGAGAGGAATATAGCATAAATACTGAGAAAAATATCTTAATAACATTATCAGGATGACATTATCATAATCATTTTAAGGTATCTAAACAAAAATCGATCTGAGTTCGATCTCTGGTCCAACAAGACGTGCTCTCATACACACATATAAATGTGAATAAACTCTCGTATTTTGGATTGTTAATGTACAATTTCACACGTTATATAATATATTACTCTGGTTACGCGGCAAAATGCTGCAGAACAGCAAGGAATTGTCTTAGGTGATTTATTTCCCACTTGAAAATCACTGCCCCCCCCCTCCCATATCTAACCGACAGACAATGATACGACATAGGCCGGATAAGGAATAGGGCGGACAAGTGCCGGTAAAAGAGAGGTCAAGTATCTAGGGGGTAGGACTAAAGCAGGCACATGTTTCTATCAGAATAACACGCTGGTTTGGTATCGCTTCAATCGGAACACAGGCAGTGCTCCTTCAGTTCTCACTGTAGCAAGGAGGCCCCGCCATCTGAAAGAAAACTGTTTTCTTAGAAGAACTACCATCCCATTTGTCTCGTCATTGACCGCAGCATTTTGATGATGATGGAGTGCCGGCGCCAAAAGGCCACCCCGAGTGAAATACCAACATTTTAATCCATCTTAGACGTCATGTTTATCTGTACAAACAGTAAAAGGGAACACGACGAGTCATTCATTCCCTCGGAGATCAAAGGGTTTAACTGCCACCAATTAACCCTTCCTGCACGGGGATTGACTTTACACCATGTACGTCAGAATCTGACGTCTAAAGTCGATCCCCGCGCTGAAAGGGTCAAATATCTAATGGCCGGAAACCCAAAACATATATATAATATATATAATAGGTATTCAAATGAAGCGGAAAGAGCAAACTAAGACATTTATGATAATTTCAAATTGAAAAAACAGTTTTGGTCTCCAAGGTTCATACAAATATATTTCAGTGCTTTAAATAAGGATTAAGCAAAGAGAAACCATGTGTTGTTCATCAATATATCCAAGGAAAATAGACCTTGGTATATCAAAAGTACATCAGTAATTCCCATCTTCATCTGAGGATTTACTTAGACAACAATAACACGCTATGATAGTAAACATACGGCTACAAAGAGAAGTATTGTAGAATGAAATATACGTGGAAGACAAAGAAACACGCACGACCTGAATTTTCACCCACTTAATCAAAACTGTTTGTAAATGTTAACATGGTTAACGTTGTAGAACCTGTTATTACAGGTTTAACTCTTACAACGCTGAAATATTTGAGTATATCAACCATGGAGACCGAAGGGTTTTTTTCAGTTTGAAATAATCATAAATGTCTTAGTTGGCTCATTCTGCTTGATTCGAATGCTTATGCTATGGGTTCACGTTCATTATAAAAAAAACCTAACAATTTTTTACATGTGACACGATTATGAAAATAAACGGGAAATAAATTTATGACTTTATAGTTTATTTTTTTTAAACTTTATTTTTTAAACATTAATTTTGGACAATCCCCCACAGTTGGACAAACCATAGTTATAGTGCAGTTGACATTCATATTAAACATGTAGAATATTTAATTAGTAGATTGAATTTGAAGGGATAATTACTAATTATTAAAGATTCTATTATACAGTCCGCCATTATAATGTGACTCTAAATATGGTTAATTTAATTAGTAATTCAATCCAACCATTAAAATGTAAAGAGCGACAATCGACGTGTATAGTATAGCGAGAAAGAGTTCAGATACTAATATTATCCTATTACTGCATATTGGATATGACGCCAGCTGAAGCTATTGACTAATATGAGGAACATTATTCAGAAGTTATCACATCAACACCCGATTTGGGTTAAGTAAACTTGATGCATCAAATATTTCTCCTGTATACTGATATAAGTAGAATAATAAGCAAGGCTTCACCGATACATCACATACTAATTAATTTACATTGCATTAATTTCTTTGACCTGACACAGCCACCGTGTTTTGACCTGGCACAGCCACCGTGTTTTGACCTGGCACGGCTACCGTGTTTTAACCTGGCACAGATACCATGTTTTAACCTGGCACAGATACCATGTAAGTTTTTATCTGGCACATACAGTATATACTTTGTTTTTGCCTGGCACAGATACCATGTTATGACCTGGTGTATATACTTTGCCCTGGCATAGATACTTTCTTGGACCTGGCACAGATACGTTATTTTGACTTGACACACATACTGTGTCTAGACTTGACACCACACTGTAATTGTTTCCAGCAGGCTGTAAATGATACCCCCACCAGCCTTACTCAGCCATCACTTCCGCCACTTTTCTTCCTTCCTTCCTGTCTTGCGCACACAGTGACTTTGTCTTCCGCATCTGCAGTACAAAGGCAAACAGCGGTAACTGCTTACTTTCCAAGTAAGCAGTTACGGCTGTTTGACTTTGCCTGACACTGGATGCTCTCATTATGTCGTAGCTGGATCGGAGTAATAGGGATCTATGTTAGACATGTTAAATTAATTTAATTCATAATTTAAAAAGGTAAAACACTGTGTTTTGAGCACCATGATTACACTAGGGAAAAGCCACCTGACTCTGGCTCATTAAATAGTGAATTAATTGGTAAAAATGTTTCATGACTTAAGTTAATTAAATAGAGAGTTAATTGGCACATGGGTTTGCCCGCGCAGCACAATAACTCGACAATTGCATTGGTAATTAAAATGCCAGATGGGCCTGCTCTCATTTAATGACTCAATAATACAGCAACGTACGACATCACCGAATGAAAATGAAATGGTACCACTGAACAGATTATCGAAGCCTAGTTTCAGCCAGTAAAGCTTGGGTTTGATATTAAAACAAGTAACCGCGATATGGCCTATAATAAATCAATAAATAAAAAAACACCTATGCTAGATGCAGAAAGCTCACCTGTATCCAGATGTTGTTGTCCACATCAGATTTAAATAGCACATACGTGATAGGCCAGTGGTATCTTTAGCAATGAAAGGTGCACGAGGGCAGGAATATGATATATTCCCTTGTCCAAATAACAGTGCAATAACGCCAAATCGTGCGCTCTGTCATGTGAGACAGGATGTAGTTGTTAATTGACAATCACTTCACAAACAAATTACTTGACAAACGCGTTATAAAACGCATCTACAAACGCATTTTCAAAGCCGCTTTTAAAAATGCATTGATGCCAAATCATTTGCAGACTGATGAGAAATGCGTTGAAAAACACATTCGTATTGAAGCCTTTGAGCGCAGGGACCGACTTTACACGTCTAAAGTCGATCCCCGCACTGAAAGAGTGAAAAGTTTATAATGCCCGTAGACCCATGACATATGTATTCAAACGAAGCAGAAAGAGCAAACTACGACATTTATGAAGATTTCAAATTGGAAAAAAAGGTTGGCCTCTTGGTTTACATAAAAATATATCAACGCTCTAATGATCGAGAAACGCACTGGAAAACGCATTGCTTGCACAAATTGAAATGATAATCTAGGCATATCGTGGCCATGGTATTACAATTTTAACACCTTAAGAAATGTTAAGGCAAATCGCTCTCGGGTGTTGAAAACAAGTGTTTTAACCATTACAGCGCGAGGATCGATTTTAGTCGTCAGAATCTGACGTCTGTAGACGTCAGATTCTGCCTACTAAAGTCGATCCCCGCGCTGTAAGAGTAAAAATATACTCATATAATGTCCGTAGACCCATAACATACGTATTCAAAAGAATCGGAAAGAGCTAACCAAGACATTATGATGATTTCAAATTGAAAAAACCCTTTGGTCCCCTTGGTTTATAAAAAATAATTCAGAGCTTTAACATGTTTAAGGTGCGGTGTCCTGCGCACCTGTATTGTGTGTCTGCGAGACCGCATCTTCAACAGGACACGACTGGTGAGTTTTGTGGTCACGTTTTTATTAATCGATATATCTTGTCATATCACGATAAATTGAAAAATGAGAATGTCACAGTAAGATGTCAGAGGTAATCAGTTTTGAACTGAGTGATATGTAAATGTCAGCACATATAACAGACATCTCAATAACAGCAACCTGCACGACTCTGGTATCGGTCATCAACAATTCACAGGTATTTTTGATGAGATGACATTATTGTATTTCAATTTATGTCTTCTTCTATGGCACATTTCTACACTCACTCACTCACTCACTCACTCACTCACTCACTCACTCACTCACTCACTCACTCACTCACTCACTCACTCACTCACTCACTCACTCACTCACTCACTCACTCACTCACTCACTCACTCACTCACTCACTCACTCACTCACTCACTCACTCACTCACTCACTCACTCACTCACTCACTCACTCACTCACTCACTCACTCACTCACTCACTCACTCACTCACTCACTCACTCCCTCACTCACTCACTCACTCACTCACTCACTCACTCACTCACGCCACAGAGTCAAGACCTTCTGGCCATAGAGGATCATATGACACACAATGACAATTACACGCAAAGTTGAAATTACACGCAATTACACACAATATATTACACGACAATGAATGTAGATGTAGCTTGTGTATTTTGTGCACATTGTTATATTGTAATAGTAAAAAAATGAAATGAATCGGGCTTTAGGCCACCTTTGTGCACATATAGGCTAAACTGGGCCAGGAGAACCTCATGAGGATGGTGAGATGATTGAGATGACACTGTCCTCCAGACACAGGATTCGAAATTCGAGCCCTGGCGGTCTGAGGCCGAGCACGCTACCTCTCAGTCACGGAGGCTCCCCACAATACTGACTTTCACACGTAGATGGGGAAGGAACATTTTTTGTTTCTTTGAAACCGCTGAGACCGGGAACCGAACCCCGAACTCTGGCGTAAAAGGCAGCGGTGCTAACCACTACCCTAGGGCCCCCGCCCTATATTGTAATAGTACTCCAGTGGTAATCAATGTTTAATGTTCTCTAAGTATACATACACAATTATCTTAACCCCTAATGCTCTAAATAAATGTAATAAATACAATTTAATTTTTCATCCACCTGTAGTTGTGTCTCGCTACTGCGACCCACAGCTTCAAGTGGGTGAAAATTACTGATATTTGTTTAACATTTGCAAATCATGATTCCGGAAGACCTATTTCATTCTGAATATTAGTGCTATTATGAGCTGATAAAACAGAATAAAAACGGCTGTAGTCGCGCTTATGTTTGCGTGCTAAGAGTTGATTTGTCATAAGTATCAATATTAGAAGATTACGATAATTTATTATTAATTTTGGTAACCCCTTGTACAGAATCGAACTGAGATCCTCTCGCATGTGACACAGTTTCTTTGCCCACTAATGCTATCAGTCGCTGGGCCCAACCAATCACGCGGTTCGTGTTACCGACACTCGTAACACCAGATAAAACTGTGTGTGCGCATGTCACTCACACCGGAAGAGCGGTAACAATGACTGCAGGGCGCGTGCGCCAATATGTAAACTTCCGGCGGCGTCACTGATGAAGCCGACTCGGATAAGGCTCCAGATAAGGTGATTAATGAATCTAGCTGTTAACCTGATCGCACAAGCATTGTAACCCTCTGAGCGTTGGCAGCTAAAAATAATAACCCTCTGAGCGCTGGCAGCTAAAATTAATAACCCTCTGAGCGCTGGAAGCTGAAATATAATAACCTTCTGAGCGCTGGCAGTTAAAAATAATAACCCTCTGAGCGCTGGCAGCTAAAAATAATAACCCTCTGAGCGCTGACAGCTAAAAATAATAACCCTCTGAGCGCTGGCAGCTAAAAATAATAACCCTCTGAGCGCTGGAAGCTGAAATATAATAACCTTCTGAGCGTTGGCAGTTAAAAATATTAACCCTGCGAACGCCGACAGCTGAAATATAATAAATATAGCCAAATTAACCATTTCAAGCCTGAATTTACCTTTGTCATCTTCATCCACTACAAGCCGTGAATTGCTGTCGCAATTCTTCCTTTTTAGCATGTTTAGTGGATGAATATGACTTTACATGGGTTACAAATAAAACAAATATATTGTCATTATTAAAACAGTTCCATGGACATTTCCATTCTAAACCCTCTAGGTCTTAGGAGATTAAGGCATTCTTAAGAGATGCAAAAGTATGCTTTGGTGCAAGGTGAGGGCTTAAAGGGTTTACAAATATTAGATATTTTGTTTTCATCTATTTTAGCTTGAGATGGGAATTCAAGGCCTCAAAGGGATATGAACATGATCTGACATTATACCCATGTAAAGTGTAATAATTATATGAAAAAAACTAAGAGCGTAATGGGAAATATTAAAGCCCAGGGAGTAAGGGGAGGTATTAAAAAAAAGAAATGAATCGGGCTTTAGGCCACCTTTGTGCACATATAGGCTAAACTGGGCCAGGAGAACCTCCTGAGGATGGTGAGGGGAGGTATTAAAGCCCAGAGCGTAATGGGATCTATTAAAGCCCAGAGAGTAAGGGGAGATTTTAAAGCCCAGAGCGTAATGGGAGATATTAAAGTCCAGGGAGTAAGGGGAGATATTAAAGCTTAGAGCGTAATCTGGTAATGTGACAGATTGTACTTTTCGATTAGATCATGATGTATGACAGGAGAAAAGTTAGATATTTTTCAGCATTATAATACTTGAAGTGCAAAAATAGTCATTATCATTCTCAAGTTGGAAAATATGATGCAAATCAAAGAAGATAGACATGCGTCAAAATGAACATTTCCTCAGATATCTCATATTATTTTCTCTTTAAAAACTATTGATATTTTGATATTCCTGAAAAGGTAAAGGTACGTCAATTTTATAATCTAGAGATTAAAGGGTGGACCTGGGGCGCACGACACGAAATATCAGTCATAACTAATAAATGGGTTGAGGGGAAAAATCTAAATGTCACTGCGCGAGCTGCAGGCATTATTAATGTCAGCATGCGGTTATATTAATGTCACGCCGCTAAGTTTCTCAGTCAATCATAAAAATCTGGACGAAAATTAAAATAAAATAACACGAAAAATAATGAAATGTTTTACTGTTTCATAAAGTTTTTATGTCACAGTATGGTAAAAAATAATATATAAGAATAACTGGTTGCTGTTAAAAACGCATGTGCACTTAATGACTTATACCACATGTTTTAGTTATGGTTGAGGGCACTCTATGATTTATACGATGGTTTTAGTTATGGTTGATTGCACTTAATGATTCATAAAACATGCTTTAGTTATGGTTGAGATCACTTAATGATTTATACGATGGTTTCAGTTATGGTGGATTGCACTTAATGATTCATACCACATGGTTTAGTTATGATTGAGATCACTTAATGACTCATATCAAATGGTTTTAATTATAGTTGAGGGCACTAAATGACTCATATCAAATGGTTTTAGTTATAGTTGAGAGCACTTAATGACTCATACCACATGGTTTTAGTTACAGTTGAAGGCATTTAATGACTCATACCACATGGTTTTAATTACAGTTGAAGGCACTTAATGACTCATACCACATGGTTTAGTTATGGTTGAGGGCACTTATTGATTCATACCACATGTTTTCGTTATGGTTGAAATCACTTAATAACTCATTCCACATATTATAAATTATATCAAATGGTTTTAGTTATGGTTGGCCTTGATTTTCCTGGCACAAAAAAACAGATGACCAGATTACAGTGTATTGCATTGTTTTTGTTAAAATATTATTAGCCTAAGGTATATTAGCAATAAACATATGATTCACTAACTATTGCTGAACTTGGCAATGCATCTTTTAAAGCATGTGAATATATTTATAAATACTTACAAACCCCTTTACCACTTCACCCCTACGTTATGTAATGACGTCACCCACAACATCAATATGACAGACAGAGACGGCTATTCTAGTGGTAAATGTTACACATATTGGTTTAAATATTTACGAATAATTTGTTATCCTTATTGAATGAACACACATTTGCACGCTAGAAACGCTTTTTGACAAACTAATAGAAACATTTTAATTAATTATTACAGTCTTGATTGAGTATCAAGCAATTGGTTGATTGGTTCACATATGTGCCGCCAGTCTGATTACCAGGATTATATATTCTGGTGGTGATGCTGCAGATACGTTAATTGTGTTGATGGTTCCATTAGGGCATACCAGTCAGCAACAAGTTGTGTGGCTTTTTTCGAATAATAATTTGTTTGTGTAAGCTAATATAGCCCAAGCAAAAGACTACATAATGACGTGTTGCTAATACGCGTTATTGATGTGCCCCACTATACCTTAGAAATCCGCAATCAAACACTAGAGACTGGTGTATTGCTTCAACGACTAATAATATGAGAATAACCCATACAAGAAAAATGAGACATTGAACCAATGACAGATTCGTAAAGCTGTGCATGGGCATTGTCGACGAATCTACTGTTCTACTATTATACTCTTTTAGCTATTTAGCCTCAAACATCAGAATCTGACGTCTGTAGACGTCAGATTCTGACGTCTAAAGTCGATTTCCGCACTGTATTGATTAAAAATATTTCTAATTGCCGTAGACTCATAACATAGGTATTCAAATGAATCGGAAATAACTAACTAAGACAGTTATGATGATTTCAAATTGAAAAAAATTCTTTGGCCCCCAAGGTTTTCATAAAAAAAATTCCGCGCTCAAATGGTTACATAAGATCCTCTAGCACCCAAAGTGTCGATTGTGTAACTCATTTGAGTTGCCCAAACGACACTTTGGGTGCTAGCGGATCTTCCTGCACGATAATAACTAGTCATTTTTAACGTTTACGCCGCCAAGCACGACTATAGTCGTTTTTATTATGTTGTATCTTCCGATCAAATCGCTGTTATTGGGAACGAAATAAGCATGCATATTTGTGAATGTTTAGCAAAAAATTAAAAATGATAATTATGCGTAATTTTCACCCACTTGGAGTTGTGGGTCGCGGTAGCGAGACACAACTTCAAGTGGGTGAAAATTTAGAATTATCGAATTAAGCGCTTTAATGGTTGACACAGGTGAGTTATGCAGGTAATAATAAGAATAGGAAGGAGGAGAGAAGCCAATCATCGTGCCTGGCATAGATCACATGACGAGAGGACAACCCTGGGGAAAATGATCCCGCTAAAAAACAGCCCGACACAGGTAAGCTACAGCATCTACTGCGCTTTCTCATTAATTTATGTTTTAGGAGACATATCGCGGATTGGAGTAGTCTAGTAACTATGGGAACCATTCTAATCCCGTCGGGATTGATGGTGAGGAAAAGAAACTAGGAGTTCCTGTAATCTGATGGATGTTAAAGATTAACTGGATGTAACATTACAGATTGTCATTATTCTGCAAAATTGAAGTGATCAAATGTAAATCGCTACTTAACCCTTACAGCGCGGGGATCAACTTTAGTCGTCAGAATCTGACGTCTCTAGACGTCAGATTCTGACGTCTAAAGTCGATCCCCGCACTGTAAGAGAAAAAATATTTCTATTGGCCGCAGACCCATGACATAGGTATTCAAATGAATCGGAAAGAGCTGAATAAAACATTTATGATGATAACAAATTAAAATAACCATTTTGGTCTCCAAGGTTTTTATAAAAAACATTCAGCGCCTTAAGGGTTAATTTTGTTGGAATATTTGATAAGCACCCATCTAGGGTATGAGTCCTCTCGCCCATTTGTCCTCTGATCTGACAAAATGAAGTTATTATGGTCATAATCAAGATAATGCGGTGACAAATACATGGTTATAGCAAATCACAGTCATTTCTGATATAATTATATAGGTATAAAGTGAGGGCTTTAACCCTCTCAGGTTGCGCTGCTGAAAGAATTAAAAAAAATAATGGCCATAACATAGGTATTCAAAAGATGCAAAAAGAGCTAACGAAGACATTTATGATGATTTTAAATTAAAAAAAAACTTCAATCACCACTGTTCACACAAAAATATTTCAGCGTTGTAAGAATTAAAGGAAGTTTCAAGAGGGTCACACTGCCGTAACTGATGAATATTGTTTTGTCACGCAAACGACTGCACCAATAAATCGGGCGATTATTTTGTGGCATAGAGTGTGCTTGTAACCTTGAGAAGGTGTTGCCATATGGCGGGAATAGATTGGGGAAACAAGCATTGTTTTCGGAAAATACCGGAATCTTTCTCATACATATTCAGCAATGATAACAATAGGTCCACGATGATTGTTGTGGTGTCTGTACTAGTGATGGGCATTATGTATGATTCATATAAAATCACTCAACAGAACAAACAACACCCTTCCTACTAGAGGTACCAGAACCCTGGAAAATATGTTTAGGTATAGCGGCCCAATGCTTGTCCAATGTTAAGCCTGGCTTAACATTGGACCAGCATTGGTCGCTATGGCTAAACGTATTTTGCGGGATCCTGTTTTCATTGCATTCATTACCATCGAGGTTTCTAAAACTTCCCACAAAACATCTCCTCATGAATTGTTAAGACATTAATGTTACAGACTCCTCTGTGTTTTTTCTGAAATGCGAGAGAGCATTCACAAAGTACATTGGAGAATCTTACGCAGTGATTAGAAAAACAGGTTGACAACGTTGGTGCCTGGGCAAAATATATCTTATAAAAGTAATCCACATATGGTTTTGTACATTGCATACAAAAATATAACGTATTTATTATTTAATCATTACATTAATACTATCACAACAAACTAAAATCAAAAGCTCTAAATTTGAATGATTGTGAATAGTATCAAATAAATATGAAAGACGTTGCTATTTAAACCTACCTACAATATTTTCATGCTTTCTGACAAAGTTTTAGATCACTAGAGTATGAAAAAAAATAAAGTTTCTCCTAACAATCTAACTGTATCAGGCAGAAAAATGCTGATTCCACAAATTGCTAATTTATAAATAAAAGTTTAAATCCGAATAAAATACCACCAAAAGTGATCATATATTTATGGGAGATGTTCTGCTATCCATTTTCACAATTTGAAAGGTGACCATTTTAAAATGAATGGTAATATTTTTTCGGTTGGAATGTGTTGTGAGGAGCGCACAGCGCGGGGCTCCACGCGAAATTAACGACACACAATGCTGTTTCTCTGAAAACCCCACACGGAACAGCGGGGTTCGGAATCGGAAGTCAGGCGCTCTGGCCAATGCGCCACGTACCCTTCTCTGGCTGGAAATTGCGTCAGAAATTCCAGCATTAAATAAATGACAGTGTTAAAATAAATTTGAGTACATTTCTGTGTATCTTAATGAAATGAAATGACTCGGGCTTTAGGCCACCTTTATTCACATATAGGCTAAACTGGGATAGGAGAACCTCCTGAGGATGGTGAGATGATTGAGATTACACTGTCCTCCAGACACAGGATTCGAAATTCGAGCCTTGGCGGTCTGAGGCCGAGCACGCTACCTCTCGGTCACGGTTATCTCTTTCAGCGTGGGGTCGTCTACGGACGTCAGAATCTGACGTCTATAGACGGCAGAATCTGACGTCTATGGACGATCGCCGCACTGAAAGAATTAAAAAATTATAATGGCTATAGACCTATAACAAAGGTGTTCAAATGAAAAGAGCTAACTATTCATGATGATTTCAAACTAGAAAAAACTAGAAAAAAACCTTGTCTCTATGGTTTATACAAAAGTATTCCAGCGCTGTGAGGGTTAACCCTTATCCTGCTAAGTTAATTTATTTACCGCGATCCACAACTTCAAGTGGTTGTAAAATACCCATATTTGTTTAATTTGAGACCAAATATTTACAAATCTTGATGTTTAAACAACCACTTCAATCCCAATATCAGTGGTTTGATCGACTAATAAAACAGGGTAAAAACGACAATAGTCGTGATCAGCATGCAAAGGGTTAACCCTTTAACCGCCAAATTATTCAATTGAAATTTTCACCCACTTAAAATTGTGTCTCGCTGACGCTATCCACAACTTCAAGTTAGTGAAAATTATTCAGATTTGACAAAATGGAGGTCAACTCTTTTCCAATCTTGCTGGTTGATGTCACATTTTATCGTTAACATATTTAAAATGTGGTACTTAATTTGCTAATAAAAAATGAAAACACGAATATGTGCGGCACCGGCGGTTAAAGGGTTAATTAAATGTTGGGGAGGAGACAATGGGTGTTGGTGTGTCTGACAGCTGATTTATGAGTGTGTCCCATCTCGCCAGTCAGTGGTGCGTGGGCCAACATGAATAACTGAATACAGCAGGCCTGTTATTACTGTCAATACACTCCGCAAAGTCTTATCGTCATCATCATCGTAACTAGGAATAATCCCAGACATAATCACCCAGCAAACAAGAAACATTCAACCAATGTTGGTTCAATGTTGGGCCGACGTCGTAGACGGCGGGCCAACATCGACCCAACATTGGTTCTATGTCTCGTGTCTGCTGGGAATACACTAATGATGGGCCAATAAAGGCCCAATGTCTCAGATGTCCGCCCATTATTGACAAACAGTTGCCCAGTTGGTTCTTCTTTACATAGTAGCGATCACGCGGATGTCACTAATGCTGTATTCATATAGCTAATTATTCATAACAAAACACGCAATTATGTCCAATCAATATGTAAATATTGGTAAATTATTTATAAAAACCGTGTAATTTATACATAATAAATATCTATCCTGAAGCTGCTGTAATAGACGCAGCAAAAACGAATTAAAATCTGTCTCGTAATGGATTATATACCACATATTGTAAAATGCGTAAGGGGGCCACAATTTAATCTCCATGGTGGGGGGGGGGGCTAATATATGTTTGAAATAGAGATTTTCTGTCTGAATTTTCGTGAAATAAATAATTGTCTGAAGGACATTTTGTTAATAAATTTTTAATGGCCCTTAAAAAACAAATTGACACTCGCTTCGCTCGGAATCATTGAATCACCCTTAATTTTCCGAAGCCCTGCTTCGCTCCCTGCTTAACTTCCACATCAATACTAAGCCTAGATTGGGATCCAGCATTGCAAAGGGGAAAAAACATTCTAAGAAAGTGAAGTAAATATTTTCCTAACGGCAGAGTGTGAAAAAAAGTAATGCAGATAGGAAGTGACATAAATAATTTATCTTATTTTTTTCTAATGGATATCTGTCCCCAGTTCATAAATACGTGATTCTGCAATTTGGTCGACGCCTTCCTCACCTAATATACAATTGCGAACCAGATATTATGTTGTTGCCACAGAGCTCACACCTATAGGTGCTGTTTCCGCCGCCATTGACAAGAAAAATCCTTGTGGCAAAACACGGAAGGGTCAGCTTATTTTCAGGGATCCGACGAAACTCTGTGTAAAGATGGAAGCCTTTTCTCTAGATTAGTATGGAAATAGATCCCAGCGCTTAGCCAATGCTGGTTTAATGTTGGGCCAGCGTCTGAGACGCTGGCCCAACATTAAACCATCTTTGGCCATGGATCTGTGGCTTGTTCTTCTCGGTGGGATCGCGTTCCATGGGATGTTTACCTTGGCCAGATATCTGACGAGATACGCCATGAGTGGCGGGCAGCGTGGACGGAGCGATGACTTGTTAATATTGAACTAAAATACGCACAAGACACTTAATATTGCACTAAATACGCTGAGAACACACATACGCCCAGTTGTGTGATAAATAAATATAAATACGTAACATTTATTCTATGTTTGCTCATAAATCTATCAATTTTGAGAGGTTTCATACAATGGGAATGTCGGAGGACATTTTAGGTGTCTGATCAAAATAAAAAAAAAAAATAAAAAAAAAAAAATTGGATAGGCCAGACAACACCCACCCCCTATCCATTTTTTTAACATGCACTAATGTTATTCTTTTATGACAAGTTTTTTAACATGTACGAAATAAACACAAAAAAATACAAAAACACACACAAAAAATCGGAGTTGGGGTGACTCACCCACTCACTTCCGAGTTTTTCTCTTTTTATTTAATCTGGACAAGAGCCCTTAAGTAAAACTTTTATATTCCCTTTTCTATATGTATACGCGTACCAGAAACGCATAACATCAGATAGGCCTGAGACCATGAACAGAGATTATGTATTCTGATACTACATCATAAACAGTCTTAAATACGTTAAAGGTTATTGTCAGTGCCAGTATTATTATATTTCAAACAAGAAAAAAGGCAATCTAATTTATTCCCAGGTCTACGTGGTCTAGGTAATTTACACCTCCCTGTTAATACATTAAACATGTATAACCATTACAGCCCGGGGATCGACGTTAGTCGTCAGAATCAGACGTCTGTAGACGTCAGATTCTGACGACTAAAGTGGACCCCCGCAACATATTTACAATGGTTGTAGACCCAGACCATAGGTATTCAAAAGAATCAGAAAGAGCTAGATTTGACATTTATGCTGATTTCGAATTGAATAAAACCATTTGGTCCCCATGTTTTTTTTAATATTCAGCATTTTAAGGGTTAGTACTATAGGAGAGTCAAACGAAGAACAGGCGCTTTAATGTTGGATCAAGATGAGAGACTGTGAAATAAATTGAAAACGAGTTGCGATAACACAGGATTTGTTACATAATGTGTTTCGAACACGGACAGGGGTTTGAATGAACCGTACCACGTATTATGTGTGCTGGCGTAAAATGTCATTTTCTTCATCAGTTAATGACATTATGTTGCAACATAATCATCTGATTACGTGTTAAAGGTCGACTTATTATGTAATGGTTACTTTGATAAGTGTCACGACTTCATTAAGTCATTCGTTACGATTTGTCTCATCTAATTGCAATTTCTGACGTGTAATTCTCAGAACTGAAAGGTTGTTATTTTGAAAACCCGAGCATCTAGATGTCTGGTAAAGGCTAACCCTAAAGCGCTAAGTTAAAAACTGTAATTAAATTTTCACCCACTTGAAGTTGTGTCTCGCTACCGTGACCCACAACTTCAAGTGGGTGAAAATTTAAAGTTCCTAATTCAGCGCTTGAGGTGTGTGAAATTACTCATATTTGTTTAATTGGAGATTAAAAATGCTTCAAATGTTGATGTTTAACTACTCATTTCGTTCACAATAACAATGATTTTATCGGCAAATAACTGAATTGAAAACGACTGCAGTCGTGATTAGCGGTTTAACCCTTTAACCGCCGGTGCCGAAGATATTCGGGTTTTCATTTTTTATTAGCACATAAAGTATCACATTTTGAATATGTTAAAGATAAAATGTGACATCAACCAGAAAGATCTGAAAAAAGTTGACTTCTATTTTGTCAAATCTGAATAATTTTCACTCACTTGAAGTTGTGGATCGCGTTAGCGAGGCAGAACTTCGAGTGGGTGAAAATTCAAATTGAATAATTTGGCGGTTAAAGGGTTAAAGTATGAAATCATAACGAGTATATGTGATTCTCACACATCCCAAGCAAACCCAATGTTGGTTTAAGGTTAGGTCAACGTCTCTCGCCTATGCTTGGATCATATCTATCTAGGTGGATTCCATGCCAGGACATGATCTGCCTGTAAATCAACAGCCTCGATATCAGCTTGGGGATCACGTGACTGTTCGCGCAGCCGCAGGACACCTCGCGCGTTTACATGCCGGAGCTATGTTATGACAGGGGTAGGTGCGCGTGTTTAGTAAGCTTTACATCGTGGAGAGTATCAAAGTATCAACCGGGGACGGGGTTTGGAGAGTATCAACAGGGGACGAGGTTTGGAGAGTATCAACGGGGGACGGGGTTTGGAGAGTATCAATGGGGAACGGGGTTTGGAGAGTATCAATGGGGGACGGGGTTTGGAGGGTATCAACTGGGGACGGGGTTTGGAGAGTATTTACGGGAGACAGGGTGTGCAGAGTATCAACGGGGA
The DNA here is from genome assembly GCA_964017125.1 of Flabesymbios commensalis. Classification (NCBI taxonomy): domain Eukaryota; kingdom Metazoa; phylum Annelida; class Polychaeta; order Terebellida; family Flabelligeridae; genus Flabesymbios; species Flabesymbios commensalis. The sequence continues at coordinate 13,884,032 of OZ024916.1, forward strand.
CAGGGTTTGGGGAGTATCAACAGGAGGCGGGGTTTGGAGAGTATCAACGGCGGACGGGGTTTGGAGAGTATCAATGGGGGACTGGGTTTGAGGAGTATCAACCGAGGACGGGGCTTGGAGAGTATCAACAGGAGACTGGGTTTGGAGAGTGTCAATGGGGGAAAAGATTTGGAGAGTATCAACGACAGGGATGGCTGTTCAATACATATCTTGTCCATTAACTGGCATAATACTCACAATTATCAGATTATAGTCTGGCAAGCAGAGGGGTAAGGTTTAACCAAGGAGGTGATATATCCATATAACCTTTAGCAAAATTGTTAGAGAAGGTTTCTCAGCGGCTTTTTGTTCATCGGCACGCTTAACCCTTACAACGCTGAATATGTTTGCATAGTATTACCCATGGAGACCAAAGGTTCTTGTTAAATTGAAATGATCATAAATGTCTTAGTTAGCTCTTTCCGCTTAATTTGAATACCTATGCTATGTGTCTACGCAAATACAATTTGTTTAATCTTTTAGTGCGGGACCGTCTTTAGGCGTCAGAATATGACGTCAATCGCGGCAGATTCTGTATTTTGCAAGGGTAAAATGTCATAACAAAAAGTCACACACAATCCGTGCAGGGAAATGTCTAGAATTGGAAAAATTCAAAATGGCTGCCATCGCAATAATGCAAATTAAAGAAGCGTATATATTACAGAAATTGTTCATATAGTAATTGTTCATATAGATCATATAAACACATGTGTAATACAAAATATTTACAGCCTCCGTCTTGAGAATTTCGGGCTTTAATGTCACTAATTATCAATTGCCTTGTTCTACTTTAACAAGTACACAACCATTGCTAAGCATATTGAACTAAATCAGGCTAAGATTAACTAGCATGCTAGACCATAACTTGGCATATTAAACGACAGTCATGGCATGTTAGACCATAGTCACTGAAATGTTATATCATAGTCACTGAACTGTTATACCACACTCAATGAAATTTCATACGACAGTCACTGAAATGTCATGTTATACCACAGCCACGGAAAGTTATGTACCGGTATACCACCACTACACAGTCACCATAGTAAGCCTGCACTCTTAGAAAGAAAATAAAGTTCCATATACAATGACATAGTGGGATAAATATTCATTCAGAATATACCTTTTTCTTAATGTCAGATATATACCTTTGCTGTCACACCCATAGAGATGAAATTGTTTAACTGCCACTTTGTCAAACCCTTTCAGCTCTAAGGGTGTGATACGAAAGGTTACCAACATCCTATATAATTACTATGCAATGGCTTATAGTTAAATCATCTCTTAGTCAAATATATTGACTAAGAAATATCTTGTGGCGCATAAATGCAACAAAGCGTACTTAGATGATTACTACCCGGTAAGTGTGGGCTTATTAAAACACACCACCACATTATTTTCTTTGTCCGACCACTACATTCTAAGCCGGGTATGGATAGTTATTGTTAACCTAGTACAGACCAATTAATATCATGGTAGGCCTATGTTATTAAAATCAGTCAGGTGTGACCGAGCTGTTGATTATGAGGGATCCTCATCATGTTTGGATGTGTTACCCTCGGATCTCTACATTCTTAACTATGAAAAAGTCTTCGGCCTTCGGCCTCGACCCTTTTCACAGCTAACAATGTAGTGTTCCTCGGGCTTTATCCTATACGTAAAGACTCGTACAGTCATATGGTGATGGTTATTGACGACGTAATCTGAGCTGTGAGCAATGCTGTTGTCATCAGGATGAGATCATAATAGAAGCAGAATACAGCCGTGCAAAGCCAAAAGGCAGTATCTGCTCACTTGTAAAGTAAGCAGATACTGTCTTTTGGCTTTGCAGAATAGATGACGTGACCTAAGGTGATATCGTGGTATAATATCTCTGTTTACCTCGGAGTGATATTAGTGTGATTTCCTGTTATACCGGCTGCTAATCTGCTGAGCATCCACAAATGTCAACCACACACCAACACACCCTCACACATGGTGAATGCCTTAACCCTTTGACCGCCGGTGCAGAACATAATTATTTGGTTTTCATTTTTTTATCAGCACATTAAGTACCACATTTTAAACATGTTAAGCATGGAACTTAACATCAATCAGCAATATTTGAAAAGAGTTGACCACCATTTTGTCAAATCTGAGTAATTTTCACTCACTTGAAGTTGTGGATCGCGTCAGCGAGACACAATTTCAAGTGAGTGAAAATTCAAATTGAATAATTTGGCGGTTAAAGGGTTAATCTTTAAAGGACTGAAATATGTTTATATAAACCAAGATGATAAACGAAGGGTTTTTTCCAATTTGAAATGCTCATAAATGACTTAGTTAGCTCTTTCTGTTTCATTTGAATACCTATGACATGGGTCTACGGCCATTATAAATATTTTACTTTTGTAGACGTCAGAATATGACGTCTACAGACGTCGAAATAACCCTTTCAAGCCTGAATTTATTTTCATTGTTATCTTCATCTACTACAAGCCACGAGTTATTGTCGTGATTCTCGACTTGCAGAAGACGACTTGAAGTGGGTGACAAATTAAAAACAGATATTGCTATTATTAAAACAGCTCCACGAAAATTTTCCTTCTAAAACCCCTAAGTGTAGTAAATTATGTCATTATGTCAGATATGCAAAATGACGCTTTGATCCATCGTGAGGGTTTGAAGGGTCAAATATTTTTTAATGTACTTTACCTTTACAGCGCGGGGGTCGACTTTAGTCATCAGAATCTGACGCCCGTAGACGTCAGATTCTGGTGACAAAAGTCGATCCCCGCGCTGTAAGAGTGAACATATTTCAATATTCAAAAGAATCAGAAAGAGATAACTGAGACATTAACTGAGACATTAATAACGGACAAACAAAAGAGAAAAGTACATGGTCAAAAAACACGAACTATGAATCTAAACCACGTGAAGCCAGAGGGTGAGTTTGGAGACTGAGCAGACGGTTTAAAGACCTAGAGCATGTAGAATGACAAGTAATCACCTGTAAATCTGATAATCAGTTTATTGATCAGGCAGTGGAGGAGTGACGGGTGTAATTAGAGATCTCAGAACAAAACACACTCTCTCGACATCTGAAAATGCTGGGGGATTACGACTACCCGGCAAACACAAAACATTTGTAAATCATTTATACAATGTTGGATCAACGTCGATGACGTGGGTCCGATGTTGTATAAATGTTATGCAATGTTTTGCGTTTGCTGGGATAGACACACCCTGCTGATCACGAACATTGGCATTATTAACCTATTATATTAGTCGACCAAATCACTAATATTCGGAATGAAATGTGTGTTTAAACAATCAACATTTGCAAATGTTTGGTCTGAAATTAAACAAATATGGATAATTTTCAACTACTTGAAGTTGTGGATCTCGATAGTTTTTTCGGTTGTTTATTTGTTTGTTTATTTATTTATGTTTTATTATTAAATTGTGTGTATTTTTTTTTTGTTTATTTGTTTGTTTGTTTGTTTATTTGTTTGTTTGGTTGTCGGTTTGTTTGTTTGTCTGTTTGTTTGTTGCTGTCTTTGTTTGTTTGTTTGTTTGTTTGTTTGTTTGTTTGTTTGTTTGTTTGTTTGTTTGTTTGTTTGTTTGTTTGTTTGTTTGTTTGTTTGTTTGTTTGTTTGTTTGTTTGTTTGTTTGTTTGTTTGTTTGTTTGTTTGTTTGTTTGTTTGTTTGTTTGTTTGTTTGTTTGTTTGTTTGTTTGTTTGTTTGTTTGTTTGTTTGTTTGTTTGTTTGTTTGTTTGTTTGTTTGTTTGTTTGTTTGTTTGTTTGTTTGTTTGTTTGTTTGTTTGTTTGTTTGTTTGTTTGTTTGTTTGTTTGTGTGTTTGTTTGTTTGTTTGTTTGTTTATTGCTTCGTTCGTTGGTTCGTTCACAGCCATAAGCATCTGAAGTAAAAAAAAATATAATATTAAAGCAATCGAGGGTCGTCAGTCATTAAATTGTTGTTTAAAGAATACCACACTTGGACCGAACCTTCAAATATATTGAATAACCTTGCCTTCTTGGGTGTATTGCCCACTTGGTCAGTCAGTGAGTGACCACTTGACCGGAGAGGACAATCCACTTCTGTCTGGGCAGCCCCCCCCCCCTCCTCACATGTCCCTAATCTATCAAACCAGGAGGGTGCTAATCTGTCATGTATGGCGCTATAGCACCGTTTCGATAGCAAGAGTACAATAGCTCGTATCGCAGATGGAAACAGTACAAAACCTCATATCCCAGATAGAAACAGTACAAAACTTCATATCCCAGATAGAAACAGAACAAAACTTCATATCCCAGATAGAAACAGTACAAAAGCTCATGTCCCAGTTCGCCAACCATTTTAATATCCACGATGCCTCAAAGCACTATTTTACATCCATTAAAAAATGACTTCATTTCTTAAACCTAAACCGACATTTCAATGTTGCATTCATGAAATGTGGCTCAATTTCCTAAAGCTAAACCGACATTTGTATTTTCCATCTCTGAAAATTTGCCTTATTTCCTAAACCTAAACCGAAATTTTAATTTTGAATCCATGAAAAATGATTTAATTTTCTAAACCAACAAAAACCGACATTTTCATGCAGCTTTCTTAACCATATATCACAATATTTTATAATTGGTCACCCACTTGATTCATTTTCGTCCGCTACAAATCGAATATTGGGATAGCAATATGCGGCTCGTAGTGGATGGAGATTTCAATATTGTAAAGCGAATGTGCTAAACACCACTATACTGGTTTCATCATGTTTATTTGCACTTTAACTGGGGTCTATCGCGCATTACGATGTACTACTCAGCATTGGTTAAGCCTTGCTATTGTGGTCTCTCACGCATTACGACATGATGTATTACCTCAACACTGCCATGTAAAGACAAAAGGCAGTATCTGCTTACTTTACAAGTAATCAGACACTCCCTTTTGGCTTCGCTTCGCTTCGCTGAACAATGTGTAGAATTCCTAGAAGGCGCTCCTTTATAAATTGGCCTTATAGCGGTCAGCGTGGAGGACATGATGGTCAGTGGGGGGGGGGGGGGGGGGGTCAGCCTGAGGACTGACCAGTTACTGCTGACACCAGATCTCCCCATACCACCTGGTCAGCATGGTCAGCGCCTCATCCCTAATTCATCATGACGCAGCCCTGACCTCACTAAATACTCTGAAATCCCTGGGCTGGTAATAACCCTCTGTGTACTAGGACTTACATATCATATCATATAATCATGATAATAAATACCCTATTATATAATAGGCCCTATGCTATAGCATAGCACAGAAAACATTTTTTTTTACATTCTGAATATTGATTGAGCCAATGAGGTCGTAAAAAAAATATTGAAACACGAAATATACATTTATGAGATTAAGTGCACAATTGTAAAATCCAAAAACAATTGTTTAATGGAAAATGACGGTGACACAACATTTGTGAATTTATTTCGTATTAAAGTAAACATTGGGTTTTAATTATTGACCCTGTACTCAGACTGTTACCAGGCACTCCAAGGTCGCTGGACAGCATGCCGGGATGTAGTTGTTGTTAAATAGGGGAGCGAGCACAAAGCCCAGCGTGGTGGCTGTACGCTCATCAACCAATCTATTCCCACACGTGTGAGGCCTGGCAATGCAACCAATCTATGTCAGGGCGCAACTATTACATGCGCCATGGCCGTCGATTGGCCGCCACAGAACATTCTCTGTCCTGATTTTCAAAATATTATTCATCTTAGTTGAAGCTGCAAGAATGTTAACCCTTTACCCACTAAATTAAATAATTAAACTTTTCACCCACTTGAATTTGTGTCTCGCTACCGCGACACACAAATTCAAGTTGGAAAAAATACTCATATGTGTTTGATTCGACACCAAGCATTTGAAAATCTCGGTGTTTTAACATATTTTATTCCCAATAACTGTGATTTAACATGGCTATAACCTAGATTAAAAACGATGATCCTGTTTAGCGGGTTGTGGGTTGATGTTATTTTCTGCGTTATTCAATTGGTTTGCACTGTTGATTCAGGGGGTTCGTGCGACCCTCTCGAAATACCCGAAATGACGGGCCTGAATAACGTCGTATGACCAGTGGGTAAGATCAGCGTACTCTAAAAACGCCTTCAGACGCGACTCGGCTCATCAGGTTAAAAACTGGTCGTGTTGCGTCGAGTTATAGTCTGTGCAGCCGTGAGGATTACCAAATTACTCAAAATGAACATTTTGAAATATTCACCAGAAAAAAAGTAAATTATCACGCTAAATCTGTTAAAGCTTTAACGCGATAAGAAGGAAGAAATGAAGTAAATCACCATGTGTGCAATCTATTGTACTGAAAACATCACATATACCTAAGCAGTGCTGGCTGAATGATGGGCCAACGCTTAAGATTGTGGCCCAGCATTGAACCAGCATTGGTTTGAGATCTTGGTTGGTTGAGCATATATGTGGCGGCGGCATTTACCAGTATATAGTATACAGATCCAGATAGACTTAGTCTACGGCGCACCTATACAACTTATACACTGGGCCATCACTGTGTGAATGCTGGGCCAGCTTCCCCGTCACTGTGCCAGCATTGGCCCAGCATCTCATATTGGTTGTATACCGCAGGCTGCTATGTCTGTGAAGCAGTAAACACTGATACACTACAACACTGCAGTGCAAAGCCAAAAGGCAGTATCTGCTTACTCGTAAAGTAAGCATATACTGCTTTTTGTCTTTGCAGAGCAGAACACGGCAGACGTTTAGCAATATTTGCCAGCTGGCATGCAATGACCGACAAGCAAGCCACACGTATAAACATCTCAAATCCTAGAACCACCACCCCGACACTAACTGTAAACTAAATCCTGTAGCCATGGCAACGCCTGGAATTATATCGCGGCTAATAATGACAGATGGCCAACAACAACTTGTTGTGCTTTCCAATGATGTTCTCTCTATGTTGAATCAGATAGATTATGATTACGAATTTATCTAGTTCTTCTTTTTTATAAAAGATCATCTATTTATCAAGCAATCAGGTAAGGAAAGACGTTGCTTATTGAACGTGGATGGGGTGGAATTCAGAAGCAAAGGGTCACGTAAAAGAATAATAATAAAAACAATTATAATAAATAAATACAAATGAATATAAAATAAGTAAATAAATGGAAAAAAAGTATGGACAATCCAGGCAAGTATGTTATCTATTAACTCTTTCAGCCCGGGGACCGTCTTTATACAGCTGCAGCCCCCCCCCCCCCCAAACATAGGTATTCAAATGAAGTGGTAAGAGCTAAAATACATTTATGATGATTTCAAATTGAAAACAAAACTTTGGTCTTCATGATTTATACAAAATTATCCCAGCGTTGTAATGCTTAAAAACTAGAATTATTTTCATTTTTCAGATGTTGTATTGACTACTGCTGTGCGTACGAGGATTGATTTATTATGGTAGACTCCAGTGTGTAAAGGGTTAAGTCTATTAACCTACCAGCTGTGAAGCCGTTCATCACGTTCATCGCGGAATATCCATGGTAACGCACACAAGGCTTTCTCAAAGTTTAAATACTCTGAAATTATTCATGTTCATGGTATTATACCCCCATTACCCCTAAACATATAACATGTTCATCTTGTCTTCACATCTCGAAAATAAATAAAAAAACATCTAACTGGAAATATTCCATAATACAAGCGTCATTGCGCTTGTTCAGTATTGCGATGTAACGTTGTTTCTCATTATGAAGCAGAGGTTCAAGTACACTCTACCGGCTCTTATCATGCTTATGTGGTACCAAGTATAAAAAAAATCTCTACACATGTATCCTATTTGCCATAGGTACTATTTGTTGTCCTATATTGGGCCTACTTATGCTCCCTTAAGACGATGACCACCTTGGAAAATCAGAATCGCGGGTTCGTCCCCCGCTCTGGCATTCAAGTTTCAAAGAAAAAAAGTTTCTTTCCTGCTCACTCTTGATGATTCAGTATTGTGGGGAGCCGCGGTGGCCAAGACGTAGCGTGCTCAGCCTCAAACTATTACGTTTTGAAACAGACAGATTTAAAATAGCAAAAACAGCTGCGATTGTCATACTATCAGCAGCTACCGCGACAATAACAACAGCCGCAGCAACAGCAGCAGCTGCAACAACAGCAGTGACAGCAGCAGCAGCGACAGCAGCTGTTGCAACAGCTACATCAGCTTCACATCTCTATACCCTGCAACAGGAAAGGCAACAGAAGCAACAGCAGCAGCGACATCAACAGCAGCAACAACATCAGTAGCAGCAGCAACAGTCATTTAATCCTTCAAGCGTTAAAATAGTGTTTTTTAAATCGTTGAGATAAAGTTTTTTCTTTTAATTTGAAATCATCATAAACATAACTGTCTTAGTTAGATCTTTCCGCTTCATTTGAATACCTATGTTATGGGTCTACGGCCATAAGAAATATTTAATTCTTTCGGTGCGGGGACCGTTTTTAGACGTCAGAATCTGACGTCTGTATACACCAGATTCTGACGTCTAATGTTGATCCTGGCCATGAAAGAGTTAATGTTACAACAGCAGCAGCAGTAACAACAGCAGCAGCACAATAAACAGAAATTAAGCATGATAACCAACAGCATTAGAAGCAGGAACAATAAACAATAGCAGCAGCTTTTAGAGTAGCAACAACTGATTTTGAAAGGGAAATGATCACTTTTCAAATTACTTCTATTGTTGTGGTTATATCAGTGGATGTAGAATCCGCGGCAGAATCAGCAGAAGTAGAAACATCAACAGCAACAACAACAGCAACAGAAGAAACAGCCGTAGTAGCAGCAGTACCACCACCAACGGCTGAATACCTGTCAGTTGCATTTCAAGCTATTTCTAAACTTAGCGTGTAGCTGCCATAATAACGATATATATACTGCCGCCGGCCCGGGGCTATACTACCTACTTACATACTCTATAGAATATACTTCTTCTGTATCATAGAGAGTCATAGATTCATTTTTGACTGGTGAGAGTACAAAACCTTATATCTATATGGTAACGGTGACAGCGCTAAATTAAATAACTTAAATTTTCACCCACTTGAAGTTGTGTCTCGATACCGCGACCCACAACTTTAGGGGGGTGAAAATTACTCATATTTGTTTAATTTGAAACCAAACATTTTCAAATCTTGATGTTTAATTAAACACTCGTGTCATATTCTATATCAGTGATTAGACCTGTTTATAGCACAGATTGAAAATGACTAAAGTCATGCTTAGCGTGTTAACCCTTTAACCGCCGGTGCCGCATATATTCGGGTTTTCATTTTTTATCAGCACATTAAATACCACCTTTTAAACATGTTAAAGATAAAATGTGACATCAATCAGCAAGATTTGAAAACAGTTGACCTCCATTTTGTCAAATCTGAATAATTTTCACCCACTTGAAGCTGTGGATCGCGTCAGCGAGACACAACTTCAAGTGGGTGAAAATTCAGATTGAATAATTTGATGGTTAAAGGGTTAAGGGTTCAAATGGCTGCTGAAAAAAGACAGTCACGTAATTTATGCAGTATATATTAAGGTTGTAGGCTACACACAAAAGAGCCTTTAAGACCCGACTCAGCTTGCCTCATGTTGACGACTTATCTATGTGATTTTAATATGAATTCAAGCTAAATTGCTGAGCTTATAGGAGCGCAGCAAAACGTAGTTTATTCATTAGATCGCAGTGAAACGAGGTTTTATTAATTTAGAGCGTAAAGAAACGAGGCTTGACAGACTCATCATCGTTTTCTGGATTTTTTTATAAATATTTTTGGCACAAGCACAATTTGTCACAGACAAAAGGGTGAACTTTATCGATAAGAATAGAACAGATAATAATACCGAAGGGTACTTAATTACGATAGAGACGTTATTAAATAGATCATTCCAGACACATAGCACTTTCACATTTCAAATTATATCAGTAATAGCAGGCAATGCCACTATTTGCCATTATTTCTAATAAAAGCAGAGCTTTGTAGACACAAATATAGGTCTATATATTTCACTTAGCACATGCAATGTACTGCTTTAACACCATGATCATGACCATGATCAACTACAAAGGGAAATAAATAGGTTAACAAGTTTCGATTTAATAGGCAGCTGTGAAAGGTTAGCTGTCATGTTGACCTATTTGTTATTCGTGGATATTGACAAACTAACACAGCGTCAACAGATGGGAAACATATCACCTTCAAATTAAAAGGGTTTTGTGTATCCCACTTTTTAAAGTGGCACTTTGTAAAGTGGTAAGTTGTAAAGTGATAGTCACACCAAATCCAAGGAAACAATATATTTATAAATTACATTTGATTTATATAAAAAATGCCCCAGATGCAATTTTACATTTGCAAAGAAATTAATGAATATATATCATTATACATGGTATATGTAGATATATTTATATCGATTTATCATGACTCTATATCTGTATTACATCTACAATTAACTGCGTTAACAATAATTTATATCTCGTGTGATTTAGAGGAAGAAAAAGCATGATTTTAGAAAACTGACATTTTAACCCTCACAACGCTGACATATATCTGTATAAACTATGGAGACCAAAGTTTTTTTTCAGTTTGAAATTATCATAAATGTCTTACTTAGCTCTTTCCGCTTCATTTGAATACCTATGTTATGGGGTCTACGGCCATTATAAATATTTTACTCTTTCTGTGCGGGGACCGACTTTAGACGTCAGAATCTGACGTCTACAGACGTCAGATTTAGACGTCTAAAGTCGGTCCCCGCACTGAAAGGGTTACACTACTTGCAGATGGATCATGCAGAATCAGAAACGTAATATAATTGGAGAGCCCCGCCTTGCCTTGAAGCTATAATGGTTTAATTGATTAGAAATTTGACGACATCAAGTTTCGCGTCTCAATAATTAATTGAGATGTCACGTGCAGTTAATAAATGTTGTTCATTTGTTTTGCTATAAGGATCGATATTAGATTGAGCACGCCAGGTTTTAAGCCCACATTAATATCCAACAATCTCCCACTATTGTGCGGCGTTGCCCGCCATTTCTCCATGCAGGCTATAGAATGGTCGTGTACAATTGGTGCATTTAGTTGTGGGGTAAATAATGATATTTTCCAGGCTACTGAATGGTGGAGCTGGCAGCTAGATGTATAGATGACATGGCAGCAGGTAGACGCGTGTGATTGTGAAGGACAATACACCGCCGTATAGAGTCAAATAGCAGTAACTGACTGAATCACAAGCAAGCAGTTACGACTGTTTATCAGTATACGGCGGCATACTGCCGTGCAAAACCAAAAGGCAGTATCTGTCTACTTTACAAGTAAGCAGATACGGCCTTTTGTCTGTACACGGCGGTATACAGTCAGCCAGAAAATACGAGACGTTTGGAAAATACTGGGATAATGTTGGGCCAGCGTTGTAGACGCTGGCCCAACATTGAACCAGCATTGGGTCATCATCTCGTGTTTTCTGGGCAGCTATAGGATATTGATAAAGGTAGATTCATGCCAATTACACACATATGACATATTTATATACACACACAAGTAGATATCAGTAACATATAAGGACATCCACCCATGGGAAGCAAATAACTAAATCAACCAATGGCTGTAATTTAAAATATGCTTATTTAAAATTAAAATTATTAGATGCGTTGCTAAAATTTGCTATTAGTTAAGCGACACACAAGTCACAAGTCAACCTACATGATGCTACATTTAACATCAAGTGGTATTTAGTGGTATTGCCATGATGTGTTTATACATCATAACTGTAGACAGTTAAGCAGTATAAAAATGATAACTGCAGTAAACTGTATAACTACAAATAATATCAGTATATGAAAATAGCTAAAATTAAAATTGAGCGGTGTTACCACAAAATTAACTGAAATATGCTGTGTAGGCATGGTAAATGCGACACGGTGTTCAAAAAATTAATGAATGAGATTAACATGTGGCCCCAGAAATCAGGATACAATATTGGTTTGATGACGGGCCAGCATCGCAGACGGTGGGCTAACATAAAATCAGCACCACGTGTATGCTGGGTAGACGATGACAAATGCATAAACAATTTCAAATCAATGATAAATTGAAAAAATAGCGATTGAAGCGATAATAAAAAGTACACAAAATGCAAAAAATGTGGAACTTGATGCCAATGTAATGTAACAGTGTCGAGCCTGCCCAGCCCGGGGATCGAACCACTGACCCCAACATCGCTACCAGTTAAGCAAAAGAGTCAACTCGAGTAGTAGTCACTCCAGTCCGTCATACACACACCCGGCCACACTAATAAATACAGATGATGGCGTGATTGCCAAACATTTGGCTAAGTCGTCCAGATACCATGAATAATAATTTCAATTTAATCTGCAGCAGATGGTGCATACATATTTATAAAGCGGACATGTCCAGTTGCGTAACGCCTGGTGCGGGTGCAGAGCTGACGAGAGATGTTGAACCAATGTTGTTTTAATGTTGGGCCACAGTCTGCGACGCCGGCCCAGCAAGCACGGGAACCGACTTTAATCGTCAGAATCTGACGTCTGTAGACGTCAGATTCTGACGATTAAAGTTGATCTCCGCACTGTAGGAGTAAAAATATTTATAATGGCCATAGACCCATGACATAGGTATTCAAATGAATCAGAACGAGCTGACCAAGACATTTATGATGATTTAAAATTGATTAAAACCCTTTGGTTTCCATGATTTATACAAAATAAATTCAGCGTTGTAAGGGTTGAAAACGACTATAGTCGTACTTAGAGCTTTAAAGATTAATACTGATCAGTTTACCCATTAACCCTTTCAGCGCGGGGACCGCCTTTATACGTCAGAATCTGACGTCTAAAGCCGTCAGATTCTGACGTATAAAGGCGGTACTCACACTGAAAGAATTACAAGAATATAATGGCCGTAGACCCATAACATAGCTATTCAAATGAAGCGAAAAGAGCTAATTAAAACATTTATGATGATTTAAAAATTGAAAAAACCTTTGGTCTCCATGGATTACACAAAAATATTTGAACGTTGTAATGGTTGTGTTTCACGTATTCCGCAGTGTCATCATGGTCATCGGCTCAATCTCTCTCCACGTCGACAAGTTGACACCTGTTGGTATTCACGTTAACCTTTTACCCCCGGTGCCGCATATATTCGGGGTTTTATTCTGTATTAGCAAATTAAGTACCACATTTTAAATATGTTAAAGATAAAATGTGACATCGACCAGCAAGATTTGAGTTGACCTTCATTTTGTCAAATCTCAATAATTTTCACTCACTTGAAGTTTTGGATCGCGTCAGCGAGACTCAACTTCAAGTGGGTGAAAATTCAAATTGAATAATTTGGCGGTTGAAGGGTTAAAGTCTGCCTGTGATCAACTGTTCAAAATCGATACACTTGGTGATCGATAAAAAACACAATCGACGCAGATGGTTTAAATCTATACCTCCACTTTCTAACATGACTACAGCATCTGGAGTTAAGTCAACAATATACAAATCAAAATGTATTTCAATGTAAAAAAATCATCTATTCCGTTTAATGCAAAGACATAGAGACATGTATAGACTCTACTATTCTAGCGAATATAAACATGATGAACATTTATTAATGTACGGATATCACACTCTGAGAAATAATAATCAATATGCGCTATGATCAATCGTAAAATGTCACAATGGTAGCTGCGCCTACAATGTTTTGAAAAAGTCAGGACCCGTATTCTCGTACAGGTGACGATATATCGTAGGGTTCGGATCGATCGAGATGGTCTAGGATATATTGTAACTTGTACAAGAATATAGGTCCAGATTTAAAAAATAAAATTTTAAAGCATGTGTCTTAGAATAACATCTTGCCGCATCAGGTCTGACAGTCAGACCACTGCCGGTAGCAGACACCTTGATAGCTGAACATGTACAATAAATAAGTAAAGCTTTGATGATGTGGTATGACCTTCTGGTTTAACCCTTTCAGCGCGGGGACCGACTTTAGACGTCAGAATCTGACGTCTACAGACGTCTGATTCTGACGTCTAAAGTCGATCCCCGCGCTGAAAGAGTAACACTTTTATAATGACCCATGACATAGGTATTCAAATTAAGCGGACAGAACTAATACATTAATCATGTTTATAGTGGTTTCAAACATGTTAATTTAGAATAATATAAACAAATTTCAGCGTTTTAATGGTTAAGCTATGTTGCTGATTGACCTTTTGGTTTAGGAGTAGAGGATCATTGGCTACACGGGTTACATGTGGAATCACTCGTCTACAAGCCTCGATCAGAATCAACCTCAACTCAATTACTGTGAGCACCTGCGTCTCTCCACTGTATGTAGCCTACCAATAATGGGTAAATGTGGGGCCAGCATCGCAGGCTGTGGTACAACATTCAAACAGCATTGGGTCAATGTATGCGTTGAACAGATCATGGTTTAATGTTGGCCAACTTTAAACCACGAGTCGTTCAACGTTTCGTGTTTACAGCCCACCTACTCATATTTTGATACTTGTAGAGCATTGGGGTGTACAGGGACCGTGTTCTCGTACAATTTACGATATATCGTAGGCTTCTGATTGGTCGAGATGGCCATCTCGACCAATCAGAAGCGTACGATATATCGTAACTTGTACGAGAAAACGGGCTCTGCACGTTTGGCTGCATGTAGAATGTTCATGTACAACGTACAATGTTCATGTACAACGTTAATTGTGTCAATTAATTTTAATTAATTTAAAATTAATGTCCTTTAATGGTAAAATATTATGTAGTATAAGGACTAATATAATAATAATAGAATAATACAGGATCTACCTCATCATGCTCATGTTACAGAACTAAATGTCAAACTGCACAGCATAAACGATCAATAAAAAAACGTAAAGGGGAGCCGAGCAATAGCTCGCAACGGGGGTCGTAAATTATCTGAACTGTTTTATAATAAATAAACACGATAAAGAGGAACACAGCACTAGGCGCACATTTCACTAAGAACCTTAACCTTTACAGCGCGAGAACCGACTTTGGACGTCAGAATTTGACTAACATAAATTTGTTCATGTCACGGACTTTTCGTTATTTAGAGATATCCTATGCTAGGTGAATTGTTGACCTCTTTCTGCGCAATGTTACTCTGAACTCCCAAGGCTTCACGAGGCATCCAATCAACACAAAGCATTTGTATAACATCTGTGCAACGTCGGCACAACGTCTTCGACGTTGGACCGACGTTGTATAAATGCTATACAATTATTGTGTTGACATGGATGCACAAGTGGACGCTATTATCCTGATTATAAGTAGTCATATGGTGAAGTTAATAATTCAGCAATTCAGTCATTCAGTCCTTTATGAAGGCACAGTGCGCGAGCAAATGGGGTGAGAACCCGGGAAGGACGAAAGGTCAACTTTATATTGGCTTAATGCTGGCCAGCGTCACCGGTTTTGTCCCAACATTGCACCACTGTATGATGTACATGATGTAGGTGTTGTGTATTCTGGACAGGCCATCTGTTGGTGGCATGTTATCAGACAGATGTAATCCGATGTGGCGGAATAAAGCCAGAGGGGCTTCAGACATTTTTCTTCACATATAGGCTAGACTGGACCCATGGTAAAATAAAACTCACGTACAATTTTACTGTTTATTCAATTATTGTTAATGATTTGTATTGTATTGTAGTATCCTGTTCGTATTGTATAAATGTTATCAGAAATAGATGTCTTATCTATTTCTGATATAATGTTCATACAGAGAACCCCTCGCATAGCACGTAATGCATCAGCTGAAATATTTTTTTTATAAATGTTTATATATATGGTATCCCTTCAGATAAATGAAGCGGTAGTCAGGATAAATGGATAGTACAGGTTTCTAGTTCGGAAAAAATACAAAATGTCCAATTGCATTGGTTCGGGATGGTAATTGAACTAATAATAACATTTGCTGATTTTATTTTGATCGTCACTATTAAATGCTAATCCTCTTGTTAAAACGATTGTCTATTTAAATAACAACTGAATGACAAGTCGGGGGGGGGGGGGAGCTTAACTCTTCACGTGGTTGACAAACAAAACTCGTGGTTAGTCACTGGTAGACTTGCCACATAATTATTTGTACTATAATTCACCATGTACTATCAAAAGATAAGAACACTTGTATTTTAGAAAACAAATTCTGAAGTTACCATGGTTACCAGGATTCTCCATACTCAGGATTCTATTGTGTTGTTGGAGGCGCTGTACATTGGCGCAATATAATATTATCTGGCAAAGGTAGGAGAAATATCAGATTTCATTGAATGATATGTCCCAGTGACATTTTTATCTGTGAGTCTTGTTACATAACACCCAACAAGCACGATAGGTATTCAGTCATCAGGGCCCAGAATTATGAAACATACCACATTAACTGTATCCATCGTACAAAAGTAATATCCCATCAAACAAAAGACGCAGGTCCAATGTTGATCATCATTGGGTCAACGTCTCTTGTCGCAAAGCATTTTATTTTTATTCTAACTAGTAATCATCTATAATTTTTATATTATTGAAATATCCAGTGTTCATTATGGACATACCACTTAGCATTAATTTAATTCTGTTTGTCATACCCTGTAAATTCTCATATGCTTTAAACAAATTAACTTGTGTATACATGTACATATAGCTCTCTCATTTCCATGACAAATACGTCTGTAATGGCTTTTCTTTATGTCAATACAATATATGTCTGTCTGTATGTCTTTATTCGCAAGGATATATAAAATACACTATCAAAAGAGGAGTGACATTAAAGTCACAAAACAGAATCCATACCACCATTGTGTGTAATCCATACGCTAGATAGCGTTACCATGGTAACGTGTATGTATATTAGATCACGTGACTATGTGAGTGAGATGAAAGCTTTCCCATGTTGACCTGACGGGGGCACGGCGGGACATTGTGAAACCACAGAAGAACACGCAATGTCCCGTATGTGTGATATCACAAGACAAGAACATAACACAAAACATACTGCGACATTATTCTAGTGATCATCATGTCTTAGACAACCGAGCTGAGTGGCGCGACAAAGTTTACTAAGGAGTCAAACATTTATGTCATAGTACGGACCATCACAACTGACCAGGATGTCATGTCACCAGTCAGTCTGACAGCAGCGATTTAATGTAGGGGCGCAGTCTGCGACAGTGGACCCCGGTCCGCATTGTATTAATTTTTTTTTTTACATTCTTTATTAGCATATTACATATCAGCTTTTAAGCATGTTAAAGTTAAGACGTGACATCAATCAGGAATATTTCTAAATCGTTGACCTTTATTTTGCTAAAGGGTTAAAGTCTGTCAGAATAAAGATACCTGATTTTATGCGGTGATAAATGTTAATAAGCAATGACTATGTATCCTTTCTATAGCCAGTATTAGACATTGCAATTCGCATACAATAATAAGTATTTGAAATTGCTTGGACAAAGTTTTCTACTTTATGTGAGTGCAGTTCCATCGTTCGAGTCAACCTACGGAGCAGATCGGAACAGTTCCAACGTGGTATGTAGATGACCTCATTGATAATTAGTGAAGACGACAATACCAGATGACAGAAATACGACATGGGTGTGGAGCGAGCATCTCGGGGAGGGGGGTGGTGAGCCTCCCAGATGCGGCTTGGCTGCTGTAAAGAACACGTCAGAATAGTCAGATGATGTAAAGAATCTGCCTGACAAATGCCGCCTATCTCGTTACCATGGGAACGCACCGTCCGGCCTGGCAATATGCTGCCAAATTAGTCCAGAGACCTGGCACCGCGGGTTGACCAGCAGCATTACTATTCATGAGGTCCGAGCTGCTACGTTATCTTCAAAGTGACTAAGTGTTTAATCATACACGTGGCCGGCGGGACATCACATAGAGTCATTAGCCAGACTGATGAATATTAATGAGCACTGACAGACGCCCAGCCAATCAGGACAAAGGTCACAGGACACCAATGAGGGTCCAATATATAAATATATATAGAGTTTCAACTTTGAAATAAGAGGACGTGGCGCAATGGCTGGAGCGCCTGTCTGCCTCGCCAGTCATGCATGCGTCCCGGGCTCGAACCCCGCTGTTCCCGTGTGGGGTTTTCAGAGGAGCAGCGTTGTTTCTCCCTTCTCAATGTACTAGGCGATCATGTTAATGGCGGCTTCGTCGAATTAAGGTTGAAACCAGTGTATCGACGTTAATTTTGCGGAGGAGTTCCGCGATATCTGTCCCACCAGGTACTCATTTACACCTGAGTGAAGTGTAGCACTTGAGGGTAACGCGTCTTCCTCAAGGACACAACATTTATACAACAATGTCCCAGCGTTGAGAGGGGAGAAACATGATATTTCTCTGAAAATTTTGCATCCAGCGAGTCGTGAACTCGCACAGCTGGCAGCGGCTAACTGAAAAGCGCTACGTCCCTGAAAGTCAAAGGGTCTGTTCCATAGCTCCATTTGCAGTCAAAGGGTCGTGTGTCTCACTCGAGTGAGTAGAACATACGACTCTCTGGCTGCTAAAGAATCAATCAAGTTAACTTACTTTAGACGTCAGATTCTGACGTGTAAAGTCGACCCTTACACTGAAAAAGTAAACAATATTTATAATGGCCGTGGACCCATATAACATAGGTATGCAAATGAAGCGGAAAGAGGTAACTAAAACATTTATGATGATTTCAAATTTAAAAAAAAACGTTTAGCCTCCATCGTTTATACAAAAATTGTCCAGGACTTTAAGGGTTGAAAACGAAACCAACAAAAAAAAAGTTAAAAACAATCACTTCCATATTTACAGGTGTGGGTTTTCTGACAAGAAAGATATTGCATACAAATGTCTATATGTCCGCTTGTCTAAATATGTATAAAAGGCGTAGCGAAGTTAGCATGGTTAACAGCAGTTGGTTAGCAGCTGTTGTTTAAATGTTGAGCCACCGTCTACGACTATGGCCCAGCATTAAAACAGCATTCGCTGACCGTATCTTGTGGTGTGAGCATGTGGCCAGTCATGACACGTGATATGTGTATGTAACCAGAGTCACGTGGAACCCAGCAAACACGAGACGCTGAGCCAATGTTCTTTTACTGTTGGCCCGGGGTAGCAGACGTTGGACCAACATTAAAACAACATTGGCTCAACGTCAGCTGACGGAGAATGCCGTGTACATCATATACAATCTCTGCCACATTGTACATCATATAAACTAGATAAAACAAAGCCAACCATATCATTTGGAATCATTCAGATAATGAGTAGAAAGTGACAGTGGTCATTTTCTATCATTCAAGTACGAGAAACCCAATCGTGTGATTGCTGGGGCGATGTTAGCATTTTGACATCAGCATGATCAGTAGAGCAATAGTCGAGATCAAATATTTCATTTTTACTATAAAATATGTTCAAAATAAAAATTTATTAGAAATTTCATACGTCATCGTTCATTCCAAGCTGGAATTGGTGAAAACAGTTCCAGTTCAATAAACATGATAAATATGTAAAAAGGTCGTCATTAAGTAAAGGCGAACGTTTTAATTAGAACGTCTTAATCATGTTAATTGGTTTCGAGTACACAATTATAAAAGACATTTTGTAATTGCTAATTGCATCGACAGTAAAATAAACTGTTTGTTTGGTTGAGAGATCGTAGTCACAATGTATTTTATTCTATTGACCATGTTGTTGACAGACCATTATTTCCGACCTGTTCTATTAGCAACCCAAATACTAAAATCTCAGCGCGGGGACCGATTTTAGACCGAATTCGACGACTATAGACGTCAAACTCTCACGTCGAAAATCGATCTCCGCACTGAAAAAAATTGTATAATTGCCGTAGACCCATAACATAGGTATTCAAATGATATAAAGGAGGGCAAGAACTAACTCAAACATTAATGATGATTGAAAAAAATATGAAAATAACCCTTCGGTTTCCAGGTTTCCATAATGGTTTATATCAAAATATTTCAGAGTTGTAAGCGTTAATACTACGATGAATGGAATCATTAGCGTCTACGCTCATATATGAACGTCAGAACCCGACCTTGCACATCACAAGACATGATAACAAGTGACAAGCTGACGAGCAATATGTCCATCCATTACAACGCTGAAATATGTTTGCATAAACCATGGGGACCAAAAATTTCAATTTGAAATCATCATAAATGTCTTCGTTAGAAAATTCGTAATTGATAAGGAACCTTTACTACGCTGAAATATGTTTGCATAAACCTTGGAAACCAAAGGGTATTTCTCAATTTGAAATAATCATAAATGTCTTAGTTGGCTCTTTCCGCTTCATTTGAATACCTATGTCATGGGTCTACGGTCATTATAAATTGTTATTTCTTTCAGTGCGGGGATCGACTTTAAACGTCAGAATTTGACGTCTATAGACGTCAGATTGTGACGTCTAAAGTCGATCCCCGTACTGAAAGGGTTCATTTTACCTATATTTTGTCATGTTAACCCTTACAGCGCGGGGATAGACTTTAGTCGCCAGAATCTGACGTCTACAGACGTCAGATTCTGACAACTAAAGTCTATCCCGGCGCTGTAAGGGTAATAATATTTCTATTGGTCGTAGATCCATAACATAAGTATACAAATAAACCAGAAAGAGCTAGCTAAGAGATTTATGATGATTTCAAACTGTAAAAACCCTTTGGCCTGCAAGGTTTAGAAAACAAAATTCAGCGTTTTAAGGGTTAATTTCCTTCGTAGACCTGTACACCATGTACAATGTCTACCATTGTTCACCTGTAAATTCAGTCTGTGTAGTGTATTAGAGTTTGACCTGCAGCAATTGGTATAAATAATTACATTCGTTGAAAAGTAGGCCACATATGTGCACTATATATAGGCCTACATCATTCTGGGCCAGAAGAGCGTAGACAATAAGGGAATAAAACATAACACTATAACCTCTCTAAGCGAATACGGATATCATTGGTCATTGAAACTCACGAAGACCGAAGTCGGAAAACAATGCTCTTTAGACTTCTTCACATTCTTCAGAGTACATGTTTCTACAAAATGTAGACTGTGATACATTAGAAATCAAATGCGCCGATGGTTTATTGTCAATATTCAAACCAAGTTGATTTATATATAAATCAAATTTATTAACATACAGAGTTCGACGACTGTGGTCTTCTACTTAATACGGTAAAGTGTTTGAGTCGTTTGGTTGGATGGTATTATATCCGGCTTTGTTATTCTCCGTGTATACCACACCCTACATGCGTTTATCAGTCCTGTATCTGGTGTTTTATCGTGGAACAAGGATCAGACTATCCCAAGAACAAGGCTAGATAATCCCTCCCTCAGGCCACCTGGTCCACAACTACATAGAACCAGCTCCACACCCCAACAACTGCTGAGCAATAGTTGGGCGTGTTTTCGTTTTTTTATCCCCTCCCCTATTGAACATGTTGAATGCAAAAAGTATATATTTCTATACGTCAGCGCTTTTGTATGTAGTGGTATGCTTGATATTAGCTTAACTTGTTTACCCTTGCATGTGTTGCAGGGAATAAATGAATGAATGAATGAATGAATGAATGAATGAAGAAGAAGAAACTTTATTTAACCATAATTATATATAGAATGAATGAATGAATGAATGAATGAATGAATGAATGAATGAATGAATGAATGAATGAATGAATGAATGAATGAATGAATGAATGAATGAATGAATGAATTGGGATTTAGGTCGCCTTTCTGCACATATAGGCTAAGCTGAGGAGGGTGAGATGAATCACATGACGTCAGACACAGCAATTCAAAATTCGAGCTCTGGTGGTCTGAGCCTGAGCACGCTATATCTCTCACTCACAGAGACTTCACTCATTACAGAATCTTGAGAAGAAAAATATTAGTTATTTAAAATATGTATGCGAGAGCGGGGGACAAACTCGTTACTTCCGATGTGATACTACACCAAGGCCCCCGGCCCCCCGCCCAATTTGACGTGGATCGCTTGAGATGATGACACCAAAGTGAGTGTAGTGACATGTCTGTTTCTAACCAAGGAAAATCGTTTATATTTTACACCAAGAGACCAACGGGTTTTTTAATTTGAAATCATCATGAACATGATAAATGTCTTAGTTATTTCCGCTTCATTTGAATACCTATGTTATGGGTCTACGACCATTATTAATATTTTACTCTTTCAGTGCGGGGATTGACAATAGACGTCAGAATCTGACGTCTATTGCCGATCCCCGCGCTGAAACGGTGTGGATATCTGTCATTGACAGTGTGTCCGACACAACACTTGTCACATCCACCATGGTCACCAGTAAACCATTGATTTAGTCATCAAACACCATATCTTCACTGCTTGTTGGTTTAATGCCGGGGCGACGTCCTAGACGGTAGATCAACATTAAAGTAACATAAGGTTCATGTATGTTCTTGCCATGGGAGTCGTCCTCCACCTGTGGCTATATATTGGTCAAATACTCAGTGTCGGCCCAATGTCCTAGACACTGTACCAGTATTGAGACCAAAATTAATGAATTGGTCTGTACCTCAACTCCTTCTTGCAAAACGTGACCTTAATTAACAACATTAATTACCGAGTTGTCAGGTCCTTCTTATTAACGAAGTCAAGCGGGATACATCCCTGATTATATGATACACAAAAGGCGAATTCATTGAACATGATTGCCAAACAAGTGTGGGCCAGTGTATGGTCATGGTCTAATTATGTCCAACAGGTATAATATCGAATTTAACGAATAAAATTGATTGACATGACAGATATATTGGTTACATTAACCAGTATAATTTATGGACTCGTATATCTGAAATAAAATGCACCAATTAACATATTTAGGTTGGCCTTTTCGATCAATGCATTTTCAGATTGTACATTATTATCGTTCTCTCAGTAACAAACTATCATATTACTTGTTAACTAATTAACCCTTTCAGGACGGAGATCGACTTTAGACGTCAGAACCAGATTCTGCCGTCTAAAGTCGATTCCCGCACCGAAGAGTAACATATTTATAAAGGTCGCAGGCCCATAGCTTAGGAGTTCAAATGAAACGGAAAGAGCTCACTAAGAAGAAGACATTTATGATGATTTCAAATGGAGACAAACCCTTTGATCTCTTGTTTTATATAAAAATATTTCAGCGCTTTGAGGATTAAAGAAGCCGATATATATCGTTTTTTTAAGTTACTATGTAATGTCAGCTCATCTAACACTCTTTCTGCTAGAGTTCGACTTGAGGAAACCAGTTAAAAATACCGGCAAATAAAGACGTTGAATCAAAGCTGGGTTAATGCTGTTCCACCATCTACGACGCTGGCCTAACTGCAATCCAGCATTGGTTCAACGTATTGTGTTTGCTGGAATGTCCACACCACGGAGACACAATACGTGGAATAATGTTATTTTAACGTTGGTCCACCGTCTACGACGTTGGACCAACGTCAAACCAACATTAATTCAATGTCTCGTGTAAGCTGGGTAGGACAGCTCAGTCGTCAGGACACCTGTACCGACATCTTATAGACTGAGGTCAGTTCGTGGCCAGTGGTCATATTACAGAACACGTCATTTACAGGATGTAACATGTCACAAGACGAGTGTAGACAATACAGAGACAGCGACGGAGTAAAACATCGTATATCCACACTTCGGCGATGGCGTAGAACATCGTATATCACATTTTCCAGTGGCGGATTCAGCTGGTGGGGGGGGGGGGGGGTGGTCACCTTACTAAAAATAAATTGCTTCAATGTCGCTCTAACCAAAAACTCGGTCTCTTGACCCACAAAAGACGTTGGGCCGATGTTGTATAAATGTTATACAAATGTTTTGTGTTTGATGGGATGGCGCTTCATATATCCGTTTGGTAAAAACATAATTGTTCAACCCTCAAAGCGCTGATATTTTTATATAAACCATAAAGGAAATTGTCATAAATGTCTTCTAGTTCGCTCTTTCCGCTTTATTTGAATAGGTCACCTACATTATGTTTTGGGTCTACGGCCATTATAAATATTTTACTCTTTCAGTGCAATTTCAGACCTCAGAATCTGACATCCATGGACGTCAGATTTTGACGTCTAAAGTCGGTCCCCATGGTCATGGAAATGATGCTGTAAGCTAAGATGTCACATCCTGAAAATAATCTTGAAGTGTAGTCGCCCATCCCAGTACGATTCTTAAAATTAAGATTATTTTAACTTTCTCTTATTTCATTAGAAATGTTAAGATTTATCTTAACTTTTAAGATTCTTAGTGGGATGAGCGCCAGGGGTGCATATTACAAAGAATCCTAACTTTGATCCTATCTCAACTTTCTCTTATTTCCATTACAAAAAGTTAGGATCTCCTAACTTTTTGTAATGGAAATAAGAGAAAGTTGAGATAGGATCAAAGTTAGGATTCTTTGTAATATGCACCCCAGGCTTGAAACAAACTTATGCTCGGTGTTGTCATCAGGACCTCTCCCGTGCTGCTAATTCTGAGCGTTGTTTAGCAGAGTTGAGATGCGACGCTGTATCTCCTTCAATGTTGGGATCGACTTTAGACGTCAGAATCTGACGCCGACCGCAACATAGGTATTCAAATAAAGCGTACAGAGCTCTAAGACATTTATGATAAAATGATTTCAAATTGAAATAAACCCTTCGCTCTCTATGGTTTGTATAAAAAATGATTCAGCGCTCTAAGGGTTAAACAGTGCTATGAACATGGATTTTGGGGCTTGAAGTGTAAGGTAAGTATCCTACCTGACAGAGAGGGTACTGGAAGGTAGAGTATCAGCGCGGTCAGCACCAGGCAGGGGTACTGAAGCAGAGTAGACCACATGATGCTAGTAGTATATTCCTGTGATTGTGTAAGTAGTGTGGTGTCAGTGGTGGGTGTCAGGTAGACTGACTACAGAGTGAGTGTTACGTTGTCCACCAAGACCTGTTACATCTGCCATCACCTGTCCTCAAAACACACACCTATATATCCATGTGCACCACCGACAACACAACAACACACAAACCAATCATATCCTGCTCACACACAAAAACACTGTTGCACAGGCAGGAACTGCTGTTGCTGCTGCTGTTGCTGATGATAATGCTGCTGCTGCTACTACTACTGTCACTGTAGTAGTTGCTGTTGCAGTCTCTGCTGTTGCTACAGCTATACCACTACTTGTGCCACTCCTCCAGCGCTGATCAGGTTGACTGGATGTTGACTACAGTGTTGTCAGTGGTTACTAAACGGTAGTACAGCTCAGCCAACTGTTGCTGCCGCTATGAGTCTTTGTAGCCAGTGGCTGTGTCTACACCCCTCCCCATCACAGAAAACTGATGATACCTCCTCTGCTGCTGCTCCTGTCGCTGCTGCTGCTACTACTGCTGCTGCTGCTGTTGCTGCTGCTGCTACTGCTACTGCTGTTGGAGGTGTCGCTGCTCCTGTTGTTCCTGGTGTTGCTGACAGGATGTCCTGTGTTGCAGATGGTAAGATGAGTTGTAAGCAATGTTTGTGGCATTCTGTGAGCGGGCGTGACCGGCTGAGTCCACCAGGATGTCTCCAGGACAAGCTGTGTGTTTCAAGTATCCCTCAGGATTAGCTTGACACACGTCTAGCCACCACAGCTTGATCTACCTCCTCTGTATCCAGCTGTCCATCAGGTTGACACGTCAGTCACGCATTTAGTCACTGCTTGACGTTAGCTAGTGGCTCTCTGGTTGCTGGCAGCTGTTGCCTGGTGTATATTCTGGATCTAGCTTGTCCTGCACGCTGTCTGCCAGGTATAGACGTGCTGTAGAGCTCGCCAGCAGACCTCACTGCTTACTACATCCTCAGCATGTACACTCATAGCGATCCAGATCTGCTCCTAGAACGCACGTCCACAACAGCTGACTCTACAGCTGACGGACGACCACACGTAGCCCCAAGATCCCGTGTATACAGGCCTAACAGCCAGTCAAGGCCTAGCCCGTGTATACAGGCCTAACAGCCAGCCAAGGCCTAGCCAGTGTATACATGCCTAACAGGCAGCCAGCAACAGACCTCCGAGCAAACACGAGACATTCACTCAAGGTTGGTTCAATGGTGGACCAGCGTCGTAGACGGTGGGCCAACATTGGTCCAACCTCGAGTGAATGTGTTGTGTTTGTTGGGTTTTCCTGTGTATAGAGGCCTAGCAGGCAGCCAGTCGAGGCCTAGCATGTCCATACCATATGCAGACTTAGGTGTTGAGTGAGAGCGGATACCTCTGAAGACTGCAGGATGGTCCATACCATCTTTATCTATCCAGTTATCTGCTACCGGTCAGATCAGTGGTCTGACTGTCAGACCTGATGTGGCAAGATGGTCTATACAGGCCTAGCCCGTCACAGGCATATCCCGTGTATGGAAGCCTAGCAAACAGCCAGTCAAGGCCTATCCCGTGTATAAAGGACTAGCAGCCAGCCACAGGCATATCCCGTGTATGGAAGCCTAGCAAACAGCCAGTCAAGGCCTATCCCGTGTATAAAGGACTAGCAGCCAGCCACAGGCTTATCCCGTGTATAGAGGCCTAGCAGGCAGCCAGTCAAGGACTATCCCATGTATATAGGCCCAGCAGGCTGCCAAAAAAGGCCGAGTCTGTGCATAGAAGCCTAGCAGTCAGCCAGTCACAGGTCTATTCCGTGTATAGAGGCCTAGCAGTCAGCAAGTCAAGGACTATCCCATGTATATAGGCCCAGCAGGCTGCCAAAAAAGGCCGAGTCTGTGCATAGAAGCCCAGCAGTCAGCCAGTCACAGGCCTATTCCGTGTATAGAGGCCTAGCAGTCAGCCAGTCACAGGCCTATCTCGTGTATAGAGGCCTAGGAGAAAGCCAGTCACAGGCCTATCCCAAGTATAAAAGCCTAGCAGACAGTCAGTCACAAGCCTATCTCATGTATAGAGGCCTAGCAGACAGCCAGTCACGGGCCTATCCCGTGTATACAAGCCTAGCAGACAGCCAGTCACAGCCCTATCCCGTGTATAGAGGCCTAGCAGACAGCCAGTCACAGGCATATACCATGCATAGAGGTCTAGCAGACAGCCAGTCACAGGCCTAGCCATTGTATACAGGCCTACCAGGCCGCCAGCAAAGGCCTACCCCGTGTATATAGGCCTAGCAGGCCGCCAGCTAAGGCCTATCCCGTGTATATAGGCTTAGCAGGCTGCCAGACAAGGCCTAGGTCGTGCATGTCCCACATGTCCAACAAGATCCAGTGTACACAGGTCTATCAAGATCTCTGTTGCACAAGCCTAACACGATTCCATGTACACAGACTTAAATATCCTTACATTGAAGTCTACCCCTAACTTAAACTATAGAAGGGTCAATTTTTTTTTAAATAAAAACTAGAGATGTCTCCCCTCCAGCAGCATAACCATAAAGGTTGATAGCTAATAGATGAAATGTCAATGGCTTTTGTAATTAATGTTATTAAATGACACCTGTCGACAGTAGAGACTATGTATTTTGATGTGGTGGAACCCGTTTTTCATATCTAAAGTTACTAAATCTTCTTTAGGCTTAATCAGTTGGGCAACAGTTTTAATATCTTCACACCCGGCGATGTGTGAAACACAATGTGGCTTGTCAACATTCCCAGCAAACACGAGACGTTGACCCAATGCTCCTCCAATGCTGGCCCATCATCTGCGACGCAGGCCCAGCATCAACTGGTTCAACGCCTCGTGTTTGCTGGCGGCGACCCAATGTCTGTTAATGCTGGGCCAGCGTCGCCGGTGCTGGCCAGTATACATTCAGCCAGTACTTTAGTCAGTCAGTCAGTACTTTATGCTGGCGGTACCAGCATGCTGGCGGTACCGGCACGATGCTTTGAACCAAACATAGGTGAATGTTAAACTGGGCTAATGTACGCTGAGCCAACATTAGCCCAGCATTGGGTCAACGTCTCGTGTTTGACCGCCTGCACGATAGAGAGCGCTGGACAGAAATGAATGGGACACACTGACAGAACGCCACAGACAGCACTGAGCCGACAGAAGTAAACCAACATGTCCCCACCTCTGTGTACAGAGGGGAGACATAATAACAACATACACAGACACTGGCATACCCAGCAAACACGAGACCCTTACACCCTTGATGTTGGTTCATCGTCTACGACGCTGGCCCAACATCAAACCAACATTGGTTTAATGTATCGGTCCGGATAGCAGCCACATACACATTTACACAGGTATAGCATAGAGTTAATAAACTTTATTATTAATTAACTCTATGGGTATAGCTAACAGAAACAGCATCCAGCCGGCCAGAGCAGCCACATACATGCATAGACACCTGTAGTCAGACAGTAGGATTTAGCGTACGTTAGCTTGGCTAGGCATTGTTGGCATTGTAAATGATTTCTGCTGTTCTGTGTCAATTCTCAACCAAAAAAAATGATTTAGTGGGACTGAGCGAGTACCGTGGTGATTTGGCTAAATTACTCAAAATGTAGATCATTTTCTATGTAACGGAATTGAAACTAATTAAATGTAGTTATTGGCGAAATTTTAATATGTCTAATTATTTGAAAATTTAGATCATATAATATGTGAAGGAACTAAAATTTCATGTAGTTAATGGGTTTATAGAAAAGCATCGTAATTAAAATAATTAAAATTTTAATAAATGTTAGAGAAAATATACTATGTACTCGCCCCAAGACAGAAACTACGACGTTGCAATAACGTTAAACCAACATTGATTCAACGTCTTCTATCTGCTGGGATTAGTATTTATATTCTCATGAAATTTTGCTCTGTCTTCAGGTCTTGGGACGACCACCCTGAATATCTATTAAAAATATAGTATGGTTTCTACAACATACGTTGTTTAAATCCTGTATAGGATCCATACACATATGTAATTGTCTGTGGTAATTTTACAGACTTCAGCCTATCTACAGAATAGAAGTGCCAACACGTGCACATGTATATATGAGGAGAAGGCACACGTGTTCTGTGGCTGTCTGGCAGACAATGGGGGCTCCCTGTGTCAATAGCTCTCTCACAGCCACACGTGGTCTCTGTGTGAGCTACCAGTGTTTACCTCTCACGCCGCTACGTGGCGCACACGTGTGGTGATCTGTTAGTGCAGCTTGCGCGGCGGCAGGGAAGCTGTCCGTGTTACCATGGCAACGGTTTCCCCTGCTGGGTGATGCGTGCTGCTGGGGATTCCGTCCCGACCTCTTGGGAAAAGTCCAGGATCATCCGATCCAAAGCAAAAACGAGACTTGCACTCAATGTTGTTTCACTGTTGGGCCAGCGTCGTAGACGGTGGCCCAACAGTGAAACAACATTAGGCCAACGTCTTGTGTCTGCTAGGGGATGATGCACAGAGGGCCGATTGGGGATCATCTTACTCTGCAGACGTAGATAAATGGGGATTTAATTGAGAGATCATTAATACTACTTACATTATATGATCCGTAGTTGTCTTTAGCCCTTACATACACTGACGTATGTTTGTATAAACCATGCAGACCAAAGGTATTTCTTCATTTTAAAATAATCATTAATGTCTTAGTTAGGTCTTTCCGCTTCATTTGAATACCTATGTTAAGGGTCTATGGTCATTTTAGTGCGGAAACCTACTTTAAACGTCAAAATCTGGCATCTATAGACGTCAAATCATGACATCTAAAGTCGTTCCCCGCACTGAAAAGGTTAGTTGACAGATCATTATTACTACTTGCATGATTTTATTTATTTCATCTTTCTGTGTTATTGTGGTACACTTGAAACAAATGTGTTTTTTTTATTTCTTATTCGACAACTGAACGCACAGAAATAAACTGTCTAAAGTATCCACATTGCAAAAATAACATAATTTAGTGCCATATCGGATTGGGGACCACCTGTATAGAGATACATCTATAAAAGAGGAAAATGTGAGTGTAAGTGTGTAATGGGGCATGTTAAAATTTCAGATTTCAGCTACATGTACACGTGATGTATGTTTCGAATGCTGCAATTCGTATTAATAATAAAGTAAGAGTAGGCTATACATCTTTACTGAATGACATTCAGTATCAATTCGTATGTATGACCATACGTTATTCAATATCAGACATATTATTATCGAGACTGATCCATGGCAGCCCCTGTTCCCGTCACTCTAACTGTCACTCTATGTAATAACATTTATACTGGGCTATTTCCACATCACCTTCCACTGTCATTTATTGCGGAGTTTCACTGAAGGTTATTTAACCCACTCTGCGCGAAGACCGACTCTCGACGTCGCAATCTGACGTCTGTAGCTTAAAATCAAAATTGGTCGACAAAATTCGAAATGGCCGCAAAAAATCATCAAATATACGTCTAAACTTATTGTTAATTATAAACTCACACTCATCCTGAATGCACCAAAGTGGGAGAATTGTAATTGTATTCCTCTTTTCCCTATTATAATTCTGTTCCACTTTTAATGCACCGATGTGGGGGAATTTTAATTGTATTCCACTTTTAATTCACCAATATGGGCCATTATAATTGTATTACACTTTTTATACACCAATGTGTGCCTATTATAATTGTATTTCACTTTAAATGAACCGATGTGGGGCTCTTATAATTGTATATCACTTCTAATGAACCAATGTGGGGCTCTTTTAATTGAATCACACTTTTATTGAACCAATGTGTGGCTATTATAATTGTATTTCACTTTAAATGAACAGATGTGGGGCTGTTATAATTGTATATCACTTCTAAAGAACCAATGTGAGGCTATTTTATTTGAATCACACTTTTATTGAACCAATGTGGGGCTACTATAATTGTATTTCACTTTAAATGAGCCGATGTGGGGCTCTTAATATTGTATATCACCTCTAATGAACCAATGTGGGGCTATTTTAATTGAATCACACTTTTATTGAACCAATGTGTGGCTATTATAATTGCATTCTACTCTGTTTTAATGCACCAATGTGGGAGAATGATAATTATATTTCACTTTTAAGGCACCAATATGGGCTATTATAATTATATTATACTTTTAATCCACCAATGCGGGGCTATTATAATTGTATTTCACCAATAATGAACTAATGTGTGGCTACTTTACTTTAACTTTACTTTCATTGAACCAATGTGTGGATATTATAATTGTATTTCACCTTTAAAACACCTATTTGGGGGGAAATATATAGTAGTCCACTTTCAATGCACCAACGTGAGGCTATTATCAGATTATAAAATACCACATTGTTTCAGGGCCATACTCATACTTACACATATAGATAGCACATATAAAATGGCTCCAAAATTCAAAAAGGTCACGTAAAACCAAAACCCCTTGACAATCTGTCATACTTCAAAAACTGCTCTGTGGAAGATTATGAATCAATCAAAATGGAAACAAAAAAGCATGAAATATACGTCCAAACTTAGTGCTACTTGTAAAATCAAACTCACCCTCAAGTTCTATTAACATGAGTATAATATCGATTGTGCATATAGATTGCTCAATTTCTAACTAGTGACCTTATAAGCTTAGAAATTTGAAAAATATAATTATTTTGTCCTTGCTGTGACCTCATTGAAATCTCATTATTACAAACTGCTGTGTGGAAGATTATGAGTCGGCAATTAAGCTTACAATAACCCCGTTGACCCTACTTGGGTCATTCGTGTTTTCCGCCTCTCAATGTGACCTCGTCCAGTTAAGGTTATATTAAACCAGTGTATAGTCAGACGTCAGATTCTGACGTTTAAGGTCGATCCCCGCACTAAAACGGTTACATGTTGTGGGTGCTTGTCTCTTGTTTTCTGGTAGTCAGTGTGTTTTATTGCTGTACCTTCAGAGGGTCATGTATATATAGGTTATGGCAGTGAGACCACCTGTCTGTGCTGGCAAGCCGTCCGTCCGCCAAGACAGACAAATAGACAGCATCCATGTGGTAATATATCCACAGTTTTACGTCACACCGTAAATCACAAATTGCTGGCCAGCCTCTCACTTAACCCTGGATATAACAGGCGGCAACTCAACCAGAATACTCACTAAAATAACGCCTCGGTCCTTAGGGGCCGTCGCTAAAGTTCGCAATGCTTCAAAATGTATTAGATATGAACACACCCCCCCCCCCTCCCCCAAATATGAAAGGACGGGACATGAGAAAGTTAGTAGTAAACCCATTGCGTTTCTTATACAACAACATTTGAAACAGTTCTTTATACATCTCTAGTTTTCATAAATTTACAAAGAAAAAAATCCGTTTATTTATATATCAGAACACAAAAATTGCGCTTATAAATCGCAAAACGTGAATAAAAAGGGGACACCTACCAATGCGAACCGTGTTCGTACCTTGAACTTTTGCGACAGCCCCTTACCATCCCAATAAACATGAGACATTGATCCGGTGTTGGGCTGATGCTGGCCTGACGTCGTAGACGGTGGGCCAACATCAGCCCAGCATCGGGCCAATGCTTCATGTGTACTGGGATAGCAATGCTGACCTGGCCTATGATGAGCGACAGTCATTCACAGCTGGAATAGATGGAACATGCATTTAAAAACTAAGTATCTAAAAATGACGAAAATATTATATTCGGTTATGAGCATATAATTTTTTTTCTTCTAGCTCGAAAGAAGAACAACTTACGCAATGTATCAATACATACTGGAACATTTTTTTTTTAAATATGGTCATCAGAATTTCAAAAAGACGACACCACTATGCACCGAGACTCCGCGCGAAAACTTCTCAAAGGCTTTGTGTAGTGGTCATGCTGTTTACCGATGGAGCCTTGGTGTAATGGTTATGTCGTCTGCCTGTCATATCGGAGCTTGTAGATGAAGATTCAAGCACTGGGCCCCCATAGGGCTGTGATGTTTCTGTTCATACCCTACATTCACGCGTGTACCCTCAATATACCGTGTGTCATATGTGAGCGCCACTCAAATACGACATAGATACAATACTCTGGGACGAATTATGTCACGCGGTGTATGTTGACCATCATTTGGAAATTCCAGCATGCAGCAGCTAAATGACAAAGATAAATCTCCTTTTATGTTTTTTTTTTTAAATCTAGAAATTTCAATCAGCTTTCCGTGTTATATTTGTGTGTGTTCGTTTGTACATGTATGCTGCTGTGTGCGCAAATACATCCATCTTAGTTTTAGCGGCCTTAAATCATATTTTCCCCTGATTTTGACTCTCTTTACCTATACAATATATTATTATAGCCAAGTATATTTCAAAGCCTCTATAAGTGTTGCTGTTTACCCAGGTACTTGCTATGAGCGCGTCGACTCCAGATGTTCTCGAACAAATTATAGTTTTTATTATGATGGATACTTGCGTAGTCAGGTCAATAATACCACAAACACCATATACATCGAACTAATGCTGGTGTAATGCTAGACCAGCGTCGAAGACGATGGTCCAGCATTAAACCAGCATTGTGTATCGTACCGGCTGGAAATACACATGAGTATATAATTATACCTCACTAATATACCTAGACTTGACAAGTTATTGTGCCGAAAGAGTGTGCTTTTTTGTGTTTTGTATTTGTATGTAGTTTACAGACATATATGCTAGACCAGTCCTCTCTTCAGAAAAACATAATGTTCAAGGCAAGTTTGGGTAATGGACGGCATGGAAGTGTTCTAATCTAATTTGAGTGTGCTGAATCCGAATCTTTCAGATGCCAGGCTGGATTTTGCCGTTTCATTCTCTAAAATGAAAAACAAAATGGCCACCAAATACATTTTTTAACCAATTTTGATTCATACCAAACATTTTTTTTCCTATAGAAATATACTCATATGTTTATTATATTTATATATTTATATATTTATATATTTATATATTTATATATTTATATATTTATATTCATTTATTAGGCAGTACCATCGCTGTTGTATGGCAGCCATCTTGGGGCTAGCTACCATGACATTTTATGAAACCTCATCTTTCTTGTAAATTTCAGGATGACAATTTAACACTCATTAGCTGCTCTTTCTCGTGAAGATATAATACGTATTTATATTATGTAGAGTACTATACTGTTATCTTATTCACATTTTGTGTGCATTTGAATCAATTTTTTCATGTGAGTTTTATTGCAAAAAATAGTTCATAGGTTTAATATATATTAGTATAGTCTCTCTTTGAATTAATGAATATAATAGTTTTTTTACTAATTAAAATCGCCGCCAAAATATTTATGTATTTTCTAGAAGTGATTGAGAGTGGATTTTAAATTTTAGATCTGATCAAATTATCATTTATAAATAAAATATGCTAAAAATAATACTATTATTTATTGTTGTTGAGGTGGAAACTCTACGTGGCCTCCATATAATATAATATAAACAAGCGAAAATTAATCACGTTTACTATTTCAAAGATTTCTTATAAAAACAGTTAAGCCGTGTCTTTATCTGATCACTCAGGGTGATGTCTTTATATTTTTCGTTTGGTGCACCAACAAATATGCATGCTGTTTTGAATTCCAGTAAATATAATTACCTCACCTATATGCACCTATGACTCCACGATTCTAATTTCTAAAAAGGGTTCTGAACTTGAGGGGTGCAACACGGCAGTTTTTTCTACTGGTCCATGATTTTAGATATAAAACTGTTCCATATTCTTCCATAACTTTGAATGTGTGCTCTTTATCCTTATGTCCAGGGGCCCATTCCACTAGGAATCTTAAAATTAAGACCCCAGACCATGCATGGATTATCTGTGAGCTGTGACCGGGAATTAATCATGAGCGGATTTTAAATCACACATTTGAATCATTCAAGGACAGGGATGGATGCTGCCAGACTCTCCTGGCATCTGCTGGTTCCCTCTCGCACACATAATAACCAGATGCAGGGGTAATTTATATTCATTCCACTAGTGTGTTAGTCAGATTACTATGGGTGGTGAGGGAGCTGGCCCGTCAGGTCGGGTCTCTCAGGTGACGTCTCTGTGGACGTATATGACATGCAAGATGATTCAGAAAAATAGACCCAATGTCAGATAAATACATCAAGTACAATGAATAAGCGGAGCAGAAAAAAACATTGAATTATATATTATATATTTACCTTTGAGCTGAGTCTCTAATTGGATATATTATTTCATTTTCTATTGCGGCTATTATCATAATTTGTGTATCTAAATTATGTTGAAACAACACAACCCCAGCCTATATATTATCTAATGTTATATTAGAAACAGTAGTGTATATATAATTTTGAGATAAATATAATTTTGAGATAAATCTCTAATTGAATGTTTAATTTAATTTTCTGTTGCAGCTTATATCATGTTATATTATCAAACAACATAACCCCATACTATGTATTCTCTTGTGTTACCGGTATATTAGAAACAGTAGTGTTGTGTATGGTATGAATGTAGACATGCGAAGTTATATAAGATACAATTTTTAAAATCTAGAATTTCTAGTGTGCCACCATGTTGTTTGACTATAACATAGACATGTATATCCCATTAACCCTTTCAGCGCGGGGATCGACTTGAGACGTCAGAATCAGTCGTCTAATGTCGATCCTCACAGTGAAAGAGTATAATGGCTGTAGACACATAACATATGTATTCACATAAAGCGGAAAGAGCAAACTAGGATATTTATGATGATTCCAAATTTAAAAAAACCCTTTGTTCTCCATGGTTTATACAAACATATTTCAGCGCTGTTAGGGTTAATATGTATAAATCATCTGTACATTATTATGTACCACACACTGTGTCTGAAGTGTAAGCTCACCCATATCTGATCCTGACATATGTTTCTGACAACCTGGAAATAGGTGGAGGGGGTCCCCTGTGGAAAAAACAGGATTGTGGCACAATGCTGGTTTAAGGCTGGACCACCGTCTGCGACGTTGGCCCAGCATCAACCCAGCATTGGGTGGAGAATGCAGGGTAGGTTGCCCGAGGCCTGTACATATAATATGAGGTCTGGTGCCCGATTCTGTTCGAGGATTAAGCCACAGGAGATCACTGAGGGATTTAACAGCGGTATGTGACTGGGGGAGGTCCGGGTAGACCGGCCCACCTGGGCACAGGGACTAACAGTGGTATGTTACTGGGGGAGGTCCGGGTGGACCAACCCACCTGGGCTCAGGACTAGCAGTGGTATGTTACTGGGGGAGGTCCGGGTAGACCGGCCCACCTGGGCTCAGACAACCCTAATCTCGCGAGCATTCCACATCACTCAAGGCCGAAATTAACAGTGACGTAGTCATCTGCAGAGACTAGCAGACATGATAGATGGAAAACGACCCTGATCAAAGTGAATGCCAACTTCAAACTGGTACCGTAACCGCCAAGTCAGTCATGGGGTTTCCAGGCAAGGTGTCCAGATCCCTGCTGGTCTTCTACGAATTTCTTTTCGTGGGTTTCGCCTTGGCTTCAAAAGCGCGTGTCATTTCAGTGCTCCGGAGTGAAACCATTAGCAACAGTATCCAACAAGGTTAGCAACCAGGCACCACCGAGCAGGGGTGGGACACTTGACGTGCTAAAGAAGCAGGAAACTGCAATGCAGCTGGAAAATAGTTAGCTTGTAAGTGCATCCAACGTTTTAGCCCTTTCTGCGCGGGGATCGACTTTATAGGCCTACGTCAGAATCTGACATCCAAAGACGTCAGATTCTGACGTAAATCTGACGTATCAATTCGTTCCCCGCACTGAAAGAATCAAACATTTATAATGGCCGTTGACCCATAACATGGGTATTCAAATGAAGCGGAAAGAGCTAACTAGGACATTAATGAAGAATTACAACATAATGACATTAGATCCACAAGATCCATTTATCACGGGGTTTTTTCAGGGGGGGGGGGGGGGTGGTATACGCTCTCTAACTCATGCAGTTAGAATAGCGCACACTTGACGAGCGCTTTCTTTCCAGTCAACTCAAACCTAGTATAAAACAACTTCTTCCCTACCCACCTGCTCACAAATCACCTTCTCCTTCAAAAAAAGACACTTACGACCCTCGATGTAAGGCTATTTTTTGAAAATAAAGTACTGTATATGGGAACTTAAAACTGTTCGCATGTAATTTAATATCAGTATCTTTTTCACACACGCACAGGTTTCGATAGATATCAAATCTCCACTGTGAATGGATAAAGCTATGTCTTTACAAAAGTAACTTGTTAAACGTACGTCAATTTATATGCAAAACCGACAGTTTAGAAAAAAATTGGCTGCTTTTCAGTACAATTATTCTCAACGTTTTGCTGCTCATTAGGACATTATAACCTCTTTATCATATTTATCTGTTTGCTTTTGTGTGTTCACTATATCATTTAATATTATTCTTGTACAATTATTTATCATATAAATTATTCTTGTTTTTTCTTTCTTTTTTTTTTATATAATTATTTGCATCTATGTGGACATAGCAAAGATCATGTTATATGCGAACGCAACCTGCTGTATACACTTTATTTTAGTGACATGTTTCTGCAGGACTTTCAAAAAACAAGACTTATACAAAATGCAAATCCGGGTATCGTACCGATCAAAGTGCTGAATTGTTTCTAGTAGATAACATGTCACTCACAATATGCTTGTTCCTCTAGAGGCTTGTGACCCACGTGGTCATCATCATGTCCCCCTGCATCGTGCTTGCTGGGCCAGTTGAGATGCGACGTTCGTCCAGTCTTAAAAAAAATTGCTAAAGGTCTTGTGTTTATCGGAAGCGCTCCGAGTAGGTTAATTAAAATGTAAATTCCCATCAGCCAGCCTCTGGTTCAAAGTCAATGATTGTGCAAAATATAAAGTTACTCCATCAATAAATTGCAAGGTGGGCAGCATTGAACCAACATTGTATTTCTGTATATACCAGAAACGCTTCCTATGGGTTGATTAAAATTTGCTTGTGCAAACATTAAGTCGGTCCATCAATGGTAAGGTCATCTGCATAACCATGACATATAAATGTACTAGTATACATGTTCCGTTCTCTTAGTATAATAAATCAATCAATCAATCGATTAATCGATTAATCGATCAATCAATCAATCTATCAATTAATCAATCAATCAATCAATCAATCAATCAATCAATCAATCAATCAATCAATCAATCAATCAATCAATCAATCAATCAATCAATCAATCAATCAATCAATCAATCAATCAATCAATCAATCAATCAATCAATTAATCAATCAATCAATCAATCAATCAATCAATCAATCAATCAATCAATCAATCAATCAATCAATCAATCAATCAATCAATCAATCAATCAATCAATCAATCAATCAATCAATCAATTAATCAAACAATCAATCAATCAATCAATCAATCAATCAATCAATCAATCAATCAATCAATCAATCAATCAATCAATCAATCAATCAATCAATCAATCAATCAATCAATCAATCAATCAATCAATCAATCAATCAATCAATCAATCAATCAATCAATCAATCAATCAATCAATCAATCAATCCAATCCAATCCAATCCAATCCAATCCAATTCAATCAAATCAAATCAAATCAAATCAAATCAAATCAAATCAAACTTCATTATTAGATGAATAAATATTTGGCTCGTCAAGAGGACACATAGTGCACGTGAGACAGTTGAAAGCACATGCAGTTTGTTCAATATGTTTGCGAAGACAATCACTCTAACAATGATCACTTACAGTATACAACATGCTCGCAAAGAAGGTGAGGATCGGCCCCGAACCCCTCCCCCCCCCCTCTCTCCACACACAGAATCACACCATTTCTTTTAAAACGTCCGATAGAGAATATATGCAAACGGTGCTCATTTGAGTGCGTTATGGGACAACACAGCACTAGTTTAATGAATAAGGTCATTTAAATTTTCCCATATCGCACGAAAATGAACAACATTTGTATTTTCCCACACGACCAAGTGACTCATGATATAACTGCCATGAAAAACAGTGCAAACTGCAGCTAGAGTGCGATATGGGCTGATACCGATATACGTCTCATATTAAAAACCACGGCGCCGAGTGTGATAAATGTGCATATACCTTAGAAACAACAAATTCGACATTTTTAGTTTAAAGTGCTGTCAAAATCGCGCAAGTCAAAATCACTTGGCACCAAACTAAATATGATTAACGTGACGCATTTTTGGAGAGTTCAAGTGGTTCTGTTGACAGTTTATCTAGCACATATTTCAAAATTATCTACGACTTGACATTAAAATATAATATTGCTCTAGAAAATTTGCAATGATTATAAAAAAAAATCATTTATAATAATATTCTAGTTTTTGCACCTTAAAAGGTAACTAAATACAATATTGTTCTATGTATTTAAACGTGTGATATACGGTGTTTGGCGTCGTTCAAGTCTACAAAATAATTTAAATTATTTAAACTTGTGGAAAGAAACGACAACACAGCGTACTTTCTGTAATTTATAACTATTTTTGACAGGAAAGACCTAATGGTAGATGCGGATTAGAATGCAATAGATGTATAAATACACTATGTCAGAGGTAGACCACGCTCAAGTAACCACAGGCATTCTATTGAAAGTGGTAGATGGCATAACCCACACCCTTTTGATGAAAGGAAGTGTTTGTTATGTGATGATATCGAGTAGCTTGATACATATGCATAGTTCACTAAAATTCACATTTCAATTAAATTTGAGAGTGCAAGATACTCCTGTTACGAAACATATAGCTGACTTTAATCTTGTCAAATATAGATCAAAATAAACCACCATCATTCTGATACATTGCTCTAACCTGGTGACAACATGGTGAGCCTACACACGATTATATGAGCGAAACGATCACAACATTCACGCAGCAAGATATTACACATACACTTACACATATAAAGTAGACTATATAACCTGATAACCTACTTGCACATAACATATTGATACTATTAATCTTATTGATATATTAATACACTGTACTATGCTTGAGATACACAACACATGTTCTCTAAAATGAGATGTTTGCCGCTATTAATATCGTAATTTTGCATCTATATACGCAAATAAGGCGCTGTATCTGAACACTATATGGCTGGTCTAAAAAAAAGATAAGGCAAAAATCCTGGACCCTGCTTTGCTTACGTGAGAATTGGGCTTGTGCTACAAAACAGAGATGTCTGGATCAAGGCAGCTTTGTCTACGTAAACTAAGTCAAGGAGCTTGTTGTGTCCTGGTTTCTGACACTGCTGTCCACAAATGCTGCCGTGCAGAGTCAAAAGGCAGAATGATACTTAGCACCTCCGTAAAACAGCATGATTAAGAACATTAATGCACATGAAATGTGTCTGTCATTAGCAACTATTTCCTAATACATTTTGTTGTTATCAACCATTTATATGTACATGTGCATAATACATACATGCAGGGACCTACATTCTCTGTATAGTAACTGTTAAATAAAAAACATTATTATGTATCGAGATATATTTTCTAAACATTTCGTGCCGCTACAGTAAATCGCGTACCTTTAGTAATCCAGAAGTTGATGTGGCAGTAGAAAGGAGGCTGGAATTCAAATATTAAAATGTGAAAACTAGCGAAGATTACAGTTAAAATATTTGTTATTAACCGTTTTCAGTCGTGAAAGTTTCACATGACGTCATTATAAAACAGATAGAGTCAGGGTTTTTTTCTGAGGTCTCCTAATGACTGCGCAGAAGATTCCACGCCAAAAATGTCCGAATTATTTTTTGTTCCTCTTCTATTTTAACAAAAAAAACAAAGTTAGTTTAGCTTGTTAAATTGAATAGAATTTGTTTAATTTGTTACTGACACTCTTCTAACTCCGCAGGACTGCGGCTATATAACACCAATTAAGCTATTCCATTTTTACCATAAGGCCCAGGCACCAAGCATCCAACGCTATTTAGTCCTAACAAGGAACCTCATCGGTTCCATCAAGCAAGATAACCAGTGAAAATCGGACATCTGATCACGAATCTCTGCACTTCGGATGTGGATCACCAAGCAAGAGTATCATTTAGATTAAAAAAACATGTGATTTAAGGCTGACCTGGAAAAATGACCTAGTTGAGATTAATAGGCCCTACTGTTTTTAGTTTATATGATGCCCTCGTTGAAATTTCCGGAGGGTTGGAAAAAATTCAGCCGGTGGCTGAATATATCTAATTATTATGCTAATTAGCAAAAATATGCTAATTAGCATGATAATTAGATATATTTTTTTTTTTTTTTGTCATTCTGTACAAAAAGGCGAAAAATAGATGTCAACAGTTCAGCAGGCCTCTGTAAGGGTTAACCCTTACAACGCTGAAATATTGTTGTGTTAATCATGGAAACCAAAGGCTTTTGTTCAATTTGAAATCATCATAAATGTCCTAGGTTGCACTATCCACTTCATTTGAATACCTATGTTATGGGTCTACGGCCATTATAAATATGTTAATTCTTTCAGCGCGGGGACCGTCTTTATACGTCAGAATCTGACGCCAAAGAAAACGTCAATGAAATGCGCTGAATCGGGTCAACTGCTGATCGCGACTGTTGTTGTTTTAATACGTTTTATTAGACGTTTAAATCACGTTTAAATCACAGTTAAATTTGGAACGAAATGAGTGGTTAAACATCAAGTTTTACAAAATGTTGGTTTTCAAATTAAACAAGTATATTATATTTGTTTAATTTGAGAGCCCACATACTTATTAAGTAATTTTCACCGTTCAAGTGGGTAAAAATTTATTGTTGTTAGTGGTTTAAGGGCTAATTTGCGACATGTTTGAAAACATACGAACATGGAGGATTATATACGTTTATGTTTCTGAGAGTTTAAAAATATGGATGACTATTTGATAATTTCAGTTTTTTCCCCTGCTGATTTATAGTAAAATCTAAAATATGGTTCGGGGATTGACCGGTCATGTACTTGCCCCGTCAATTAGTAGCACTGCACTTCAGCGTACACTGGGGATCGAACCCAGAGTGTGAAGGCAGGAGGTTTGGCAGTTTATGTGTTGTTTCTGTGCTTGACACCAGACCCTTCGGAGCACCTCTTGACACAGTGTGTGTCCACACTTACGCATCAGACACAACACGTTGAATCAATGTTGGCTATACGTTGGTCCACCGTCTACGACGGCGGA
Source organism: Flabesymbios commensalis (assembly GCA_964017125.1). NCBI lineage: Eukaryota > Metazoa > Annelida > Polychaeta > Terebellida > Flabelligeridae > Flabesymbios > Flabesymbios commensalis. The sequence goes on from OZ024916.1 coordinate 13,926,266, forward strand.
TCAACGTTAAACCAACATTGATTTAATGTATTGTCACAGTCTGTGTCCCCACAGTGTGTAACGCCGGCAAACATGATACATTCAACCAAATTTGGCTGAATGTTGGGGCAGCGTCGGCGACGGTGGCCTAACATTCAGCCAACATTGGGTCAGTGTGCCATGAAACAGATCGCTTAGCTGGGCCGGAAAATTGGTCCGCGTCCCCCCAGTATGGCAGGTACGTGCTCACATGTGGTCACTCTGCCCCGGTCAGCAAGCACTGCACGGTATGGCTTAACGTCGCTAAAATAGGCCACATTTGTGCATATATAGGCTAAACTGGGCCAGGAGAACCTCCCGAGGATGGTGAGATGAATGAGATGACACTGCCCTCCAGACACAGGATTCGAAATTCTATCCCTGGTGGTCTAAGGCCGAGCCTGCTACCTCTCGGTCACAGAGGCTCCCCACAATATTGAATAGGTACGCACGGTGTCACCCCAACGTCACTGAAACAAAACTTGAATATATATGTATATATGAATATTGCTTTACGTCGCTTTCTGCACAATCATGGCAATATCGCGACAGAAGGAAGCCCGAAGCCGGGACTATGCCGTACTCATATTTCAAATGACTTCAAGGGTTCTTTATAGTGCACAATACCATAGGCAACACTCTACACTCCATGCCTTTGAACAGTTTGGAGCACTGTATATGCACAGCCACGATGACAAATATCCGGCCCGACCGGGATTCGAACCTGGTACCCCCAGGTTACAAGCCCAGTCAACACGAATGAGCCATCGGGGCCGGCAACAGAACTTAAAACTGAAAAGGTTTCAGCCACTGATTGCGCCCAATAAGAAAGTCGGACATATGGGAGATTTCTTTGCATTGCTATATCTAAGATTTGGCCTCGATTAATCGGGTTTAAAATATTTTATATATTATGTTATAGATAAAATGTGACAGCAACCAGCAAGATGTGAAAAGAGTTGACCTCTATTTTGTCAAATCTGAATAATTTTCACTCACTTGAAGTTGTGGATCGCGTCAGCGAGACACAACTTCAAGTGAGTGAAAATTTAAATTGAATAATTTGGCGGTTAAAGGGTAAACTACATGATGGCATGCTCAGCTCATTTGTTGCAACCTCACTAAAACGTTACGGACCTTTTTCGAGCCTCTTGGTCACCGCCATGTTGAAAAACGTTGATTTTCCCGACTAAAACGATTACAGCAATCCACCGCCCACCACGTTACGGGGCGGGGGCCCCAGGGTAGTGGTTAGCACCGCTGCCCTTCACGCCAGAGTCCGGGGTTCGGTTCCCGGTCTCGGCGATTTGAAAGAAACAAAAATGTTTCTTCTCCATCCACGTGTGAAACTCAGTATTGTGGGGAGCCTCCGTGACCGAGAGGTAGCGTGCTCGGCCTCAGACCGCAGTCATCTCTTTCATCTCACCATCCTCAGGAGGCTCTCCTGGCCCAGTTTAGTCTATATGTGCACAAAGGTGGCCTAAAGCCCTATTCATTTCATTTACCACGTTACGGTGTGGTCTCATCCACGGCTATGCACAGTGAACACACATTGCTCAACCAGCGTCTGCCAATGTCACCCACGCTGGGCCAGCATTGTGCCGAGGCTGACCAGGGGAGTATTCTACCGTGCAAAGTCAAAAGGCAGTATCTGCTTACTTTACAAGTAAACAGATACTTCCGTTTGGCTTATTTGCGGGGACAAAATGTCCTGGATAGCTTATTGGATAAGAGCTGAGCATCGATTTTGAAGCATACTTCATGTCAGAATCTCAAAATGGTGGGCCCCTGTGATCCAGTATAAGCGCCGCCTAGTGAATAACTATGCACAGGAAGCGCCGTCTGGTGAGTAACTATACTGTCGTGCAAAGCCAAAAGGCAGTATCTGCTCACTTTGCAAGTGAGCAGATACTGCCTTTTGGCTTTGCAGAGCACAATAGGGCCTACGCATAATTTTGCCTTTCATAGGAATATTCAACAAAAGAAATATTTGACAATTTGGCTTTACTGGAGTGGTCGCTGGTCAGCTGACCAGCGGCTTGTTATAGGAAAAGCACTTATGTCATGGTACACTCATAATGTTGTTAAATTATGCATTGCCAATTTAAATTATATATGTAAACAAGATGGTTCGAGTATAATTATATATATTGATATAAATGGTAATAACAGAAATATTATTTTCAATAAAAAGGCACACTTTGACCTACATACATGACTAAATGTTACCTCACACTAAAACATATATATATATATATTTATGTCCTTGAGTAAACTTACATTTGGAGAGACATAAGATAAAAAATCACGCGGTAAATAGGAATATAGATATAAGGTGATTGAAAAACTTTGGTATTTAAACTGTTAACCCTTTAACCGCCAAATTATTCAATCGGAATTTTCACCCACTTGAAGTTGTGTCTCGCTGACGCGATCCACAACTTCAAGTGAGTGAAAATTATTCAGATTTGACAAAATGGAGGTCAAAGAATTTCAAATCTTACTGATTAATGTCACTTTTTATCTTTACCAGGTTTAAAAACTGTTATGTAATGTGCTAATATAAAATGTAAAAAGGAATATGGACGGCACCGGCGGTTAAAGGGTAAAGGGTTGATAATATATCACTGGTTTTACATTTATACAGAACTATTTGGAAAGTATACGAAAATAGTGTGTATTGTTTATCTTCTGCAGAATACGGAGTAAACACTCCGAACCCCGAAATACCACAACACAATCAATGCTGGGCCAACAATAAACCGATGTTGACCGTAAGATTGCTGTATTTGTGTGATCAGCCAACACACGTGAATTGGTCCGGTAATGCCAGCTCAGCGTTTGAGATGTCGGTCCACCGTTGGCCCAGCAATGAGCCATTCCTGAGGTAATTGTCCACTAGTACTCGCCTGAACCTGTTAGTGCCGCACGTGACCTCATTAGAACACGAGATCGGCAGGGGACGACATAGCCACATGATCACATCTGTAATTACACCTATACGTCGGCCCTTTATTATGCCGTCTCATTCTCACAAAATGGTAGCAGAATTAACGTTTCTAGACAAGAACATGTACAATTAATCTAAAAAAGCAGTTAGTAGAGTAATTAGCTATATCTCATATTTCACTTACGATTTATTTTACTGATAATTATCATCTCACATTTTGTAGCACATTACACACTAATAATTTTAATCCACTTTTACTCGTACCAGATTATGTATAGGATAAAGCTCGAGGAGCTCTACCTTCTTAGCTGTGGAAAAGTCCCAAGCCGAAGGCCGAGGCCTTTTCCACAGCTAAGAATGTAGAGCTCAAAGGGTTTTAATTGACTTAAAACACATCCGACCATAATGAGGATCCCTCATAATCAACTGCTCGGTTAAACCTGACTGATTATAGCACCATAGGCCTACCATGATGATTGGTCTGTACTTGATCAACAATAACTCTCCATTCCCGGCTTAGAATGATGTGGTTGGACAAAGAAAATAATGTAGTGGTGTGTTTTAAATTCATTGAATTGACTGACGACTGTACACTCGTGTTGATGGCTCTTGCAGGGTGACCGTGGCTCGTGAGCTCAGCTGTATCAGCTTACTTCAAGTATCTCTTACTCTTTTTCTCGTACTCATGCTGTTGTACGGATATATGGGGTGATCTCAGCACTCGTCACCACATGAAGCCCTCGCCAAAAGGCTCGGGCTTGATGTGGTGACTTGTGCTGAGATGAGCCCATCTCGCCTTCTCAACGATGCCGTATGCATATAGTCTCACTCGTTTGTTGACTTTTTAAGGATACTGTCATGAGCTTTTATTATGGTATAATAATAACATTTGTCACTTGTATGAAGGTGGCGTTGCAAGTGATAATATTGTTGATGTAAAAATCAGTTTGAATGCATTTTAAAGCATGAAAGATTAACATAAAAAGGTAGCAAATCAGCTGACTGTGCTGATGCTATGGGTGACCCTGTGTGCTAATATCCTATGAGATCATCCCTTCACATGCAAACACAAAACATTTGTATCCCATCTGTACAACGTCAGACCAACGTCTTCGACGTTAGTCCAACATTATACAGATGTTACACAAATGTTTTGTGTTAACTTGTATTCTCTGTGATAGACAACAGGTGGTCTAGATATTATTAAGGAGTGCTGTAGATCCCCGATCCACCCACTGAGACATGCCCTGATCCATAGAGTCAATCCCTAGCCCACCTCCCCAGCGCTTACCACCCCCAATTACAGATGGCCAGATGGGGCCATATCATCTTAAATACAGATGCTGTGAACGCAACACCTTCTATGTAAGCTTCCAATAATGTTGGTAAATCAATATAACATTCGTATAATCTTAAAAACATATATTTCAACAATAGTCTTGAAATTTAGTTAAATTCGATATTTAAAAAGTCGCGAAGACGTTAAAATTAGGGTGGAATTATGTTGAAATAGGGTTGAAGAAAGTCATAAATTACGTTGACAACATGTTGAAATGACGTATCAAACATTGATATGACGTTGGTACCTTGAATCAATTGTCAAAGCAAACGTATTTTTCAATGTCTTTTCCACGTCAGCTGATGATAAGTATGCACTAATGTAAATTTTAAAATAAAACACATTATTTTAGTTGTGTGTGTCACTTCGTAATGTACCTGGTATCCTACTCATAAGCGGTGAATATTATGACGTTGTTTTATGCATCAGACATAACACGGGCTTGATCTGTCAGCTGTGATATCTGACCTCCCCGAAGCCTCGTACAAATCGTACATCAGACACGGACTACAAGAAAAAGGCGGCAAACCCAGGCTCACCATAAATCTCCTCAGCTCTGATGTACATGTGCTGCCGAATATAATGGCTACTATCGTGATGTAACCATCAATTCAATCCTAAACCCTTTAACCCCCGGTGCCGCATATATTCGGGTTTTAATTTTTTATTAGCACATTAAGTACCACCTTTCAAACATGGTAAAGATGAAATGTGACATCAATCAGCCAGATTTGAAAACAATTGACCTCCATTTTGTCAAATCTGAATAATTTTCACTCACTTGAAGTTGTGGATCGCGTCAGCGAGACACAGCTTTAAGTGGGTGAAAATTCTGATTTAATAATTTGGCGGTTGAAGGGTTAAAGCGCTGAAATAGTTTTATATAAACAAAGAGAACAAAAGGTTTTTTCAATTTGAAATCATCATAAATGTCTCAGTTACCTCGTTCTGCTTCATTTGAATACATATGGATCTACGTCTGAAGTCTATAGACGTCAGATCATGACGTCTAAAGTCGGTCCCCGCACAGAAAAATGTTAACTCCATTATCTACAATATTATGAATTCGAATAGTACTACATTGTATTTCACTCCATTGCAGTTCATTGCACCAAATGGAAATTTTGCATTACATTGCATCTTGTGAAAAAATATATCCTTACCTCTTGCCAAACAAATTGCATCCACATCGCATTGTACTGCAAAATATACAGTTATATGTGAAAAATATTTTATGTGCATTTGATTTTCAGAATATAAGTTTGGGTAAATTATTTTTGAATATACAGTACATGCTAGGCCGCTGAACTATTCGTATATGAGAGAGAAAGCTTTTCTAGAAATTGTCCCACAAAAATAGCATATTATTTTTAAAACGGCTTTTGTCAACAATAAACCTTTGTCAGCTACAATATTCACCAGGTGGTACTCATCTTGATGGTACTACAGTACTCACAAGGTGGTACATTATCTAGATAGCACTTTTTTCTCCAGAAATGTATACAGTGTTATTTTTCTAGCTCTTTTGTAGACTTTATTCATTATACTTAGAGATTCTAACATATAATATTATTGCACAATCGAGATAAAAGATAACTTGTCAAATTGAAAAAAACGTGTTTTTAAAAAAAAGAGTAGAGCTCTGTTCTTGTCAAACTTTATTTAAACCCAGTTTTTTTAAACTATTATACACCAGGTTTATATATCATCACATTTTTCATGATTTTGGCCAAAATTAATAACTGATAAAGGTTTTAATAGAAATCACATATAGTGGTTGTCAATCCTTTCCTCTAATTTATAAGTATGAATAATTTGCACATTAAATAATATTTTACATATTATCACATTTGTATAAACATTGAACATGCTTTCACAACCATAATAAAAGGGCGTCTCGAGTCAGCAGGGCATCCAGCAATCAAATGGTTAACGGTACTTTTGCCGTGAACAATATGAAGATGTAACTATCTACTATATTCCCAGCAGGCAGATGGTGCAGAACGCTCAAATAATGCGTGATATATCACCACAAAGTCTAAAATCCCCATAAAAACCCACATATAGGAGCCAAAATGTAGCCTTGGTAATAACATTACATATCACAAAGTAGCATTGATCACTCAGGAAATGACCCATTATCTCCATCATACCGTCCCCTTGGATATGAAAGAGTGTATCTGCCACTTTGCAAAGTGGCAGATACACCCTTTCATATCCAAGGGGAAGAATGATTCTGCCAGACATCTGTAGGTTAAGCAGCTGGCCTGCCGTATACAAATGGACGATAATTTCATTTTTGTTGAGTGCTGAACACATAACTTGCTCAGAAAACATCCTTATTCCCTAATGTAGACCACATTCACACTATACACGCAACAAACACGGCTTCTCTTGTTTCATCCACCCAGTCACACAAAGGCACCAGAGTAGTGTCAACACTAATGTAGCAATTTATTATGGTCCCATAATTTTTTTTAACTTCTGCAAAGGTACAAACAATGGTCATATATTTCGTAGACACAGCTGTGTGTCTATTTACAAACAGACCGCTGATTACCTCCGCCCAGGAGGCTATGTTTTCAGTCGAATTGGTTATTTTTTTTTGTCTGTCCCTTCGTCAGCAGGATTACTTACAAAGTGGTGAACGGACTTGCATGAATCATTTAGCAACAAGGTGTGATTCGGGCCAAGGAACAATCTATTACATTTTGGGGATGATCTGGATTACGATCCGGCACCATAAATGTCTGTATATTGTACAGATCATAAGAAATAAACTATGGATATGTCTATGTCTATGTCTATGGCACCAGATTTTTTCTTCAGATTTGTGTCTCGGGTCAAGGAACAATTCATTACATTTTGGGGATGATTCGGATTACGATCCGGATCCGCAACCAATACACAATTACTTTGCAATGAATGATTCTGCAGCGTTAGCATGGTTAGTGATCCTATATTGCGCGGCGGAGGTTTCCTGCCTCTGACTGTCTAGTTTTATTACAATAATGTTGTTCAGGTGGCTGGCCAGGCTGTGACTTTTTCCCTCAGGATGAGCAGACAAAAGGCAGAGGATGGGTGAAAAGTCACAGTCGGAAAATATCTTCTTTTGATCATCCATGGTAGAACAATGCAATGCAACACTAGTTATTAGGGATATTAGGTGATAGAATGAAGTCCACAGAAATTTATCAATCAGCTGGGATTAAACCCTCTTAGCCCTCACACATCTTCCTCTGCAAGGCTGGCTATTCCTGAGGTCGTAGACCGACCTTGCTGAAACAGGGTTGAATCCGCCTATTGGAGTGGGGACTTTTTAAAAATATTTTTTCTGTTTGACCCAAGTTTGACCTCTGGCATGAGTGTTGTTTTAATGTGGGGCCATTGTCTACGACACCGGCCCTTCATTAAACAAAACATGTCCGCTGGCCGAGTAGCTCACCGGAAACGTCTCAGACACAGACCACCACATCTCACAGAAACGTGCGTGAGGGTTGAATTAATGGTGAGCCAACGTCGCAGACAGCGGGCCAACATTAAAAAGACATTTTTTAAAAACTAATGAATATTCAATATCTAAATCTTCCTCCCTACCCCAATAGGTGGATGGTATGGCTAATTCAGCAAGGCTTGGCCTGACGGCCTCGCTGTGTCAAGACTTGCTGCCAGGAGGATGCCCTCACAATACATTGATGCATCATTCTACATCCTTAAAAACAGACTTAATTTTCCTACAACCAAGGGGTTTAGAATAAATATTTCCATGAAACTGGCTTACCAATTCATGGCAATTTTCTTTAATTTTTAAACCACATACAATCATCTTCATCCACTAGTGGATGAAGATGACAATGGTAAATTCAGGCTTGAAAGGGTTAAATCTGAAATGTTTGATGGTCATTCAACAGGTTCGATGAAGTCTTGTGATTTTTTAAATATCAACAGGCTCGATGAAGTAAATATGAAAAGCTCAATTGTAATATTTACACAATAACACCGAATTGTTTAAGAATAATTTATTTAAAATATATGTAAACGTTAATTAAATTAGTGAAATATCTTGACCTACGTGTTGATTTAAATAATATTAAACATCATAAATTTTCCCTATTATTATTCTTATTATATATGCTACGCTGGGAATAGAGAAACAAAAGCACTAGGGCGTATGTGTAGACAGTGATTTGCCCATCTGTCTAATAATCAAGTGATCTAAACTATCTATACAATCAGGGCTCTGAAAGCTACCCAGGTTCCCAGTGGCTGATTCATTTGGCCAGGATGGCAGGCAAAAAGGCTAGAAGTATAAATCAAAAACAATAATTATATTACATAAATGGGCGGGTAAGATAATTACAAATGAAGAAGAGTATTCTCATCTGAAGGGAAACGCAGAGTAGACGGATAGCCAATGTCTTATACGCTGGTCCACCATTGTGCATGCGCTCATCAGCCTTTTGTGCATCTTCTCTTTCCGGATGACCTGAGCGGAAGTGATTAATTAGCTACAGATGAACGCCTGGGTGACCTCTGACGATCCTCGCGAGGACGAACGTCCGGACAAATTCAATTGCGATGAGACGATGTTCTCATCAATTTCACGGCCAGGAGAGTCGTGAAACACGGTAAGTAGGGGAACACGGAGAAGACACTAAATGCAGTAACTGCTTCTTCAAAAAAGTATATCCCACTGGGCACACGACGTTGTTGCGACGTTGAATCAACGTCATTGACGTTGATTCAACGTCGCAACAACGTCGTGTGCTGAGTGTGTTAGCATTTACTGTATTTAGATTTTCGCACACCAGTGCTGGAGATTGGTGATGCCTTGTAGATTGTCAGTGCTACATTAGATAAAGCGACTAAAAGGCAGCATTCCTTGCAGTCGGGATTATCCAACTGTGCAGGAAAAGCAGGGTATGAACAATGATACAGGTTAATCTATTGATAGCGCGTATAATAACCAATTAGTGTATGGATTACCACTCTTACTGTTGACGAAAATGAAATGAATAGGTTTTAGGTTTTGTGCACATATAGGCTAAAATGAGCCAGTAGAACCTCCTGGGGATGGTGAGTTTAATTAGGCTTACGTCCAGTTTCATGGATACATGACAACACAGTAAATGCTAATGTTCCATTTAATGCTACCCATACAAATACAATAGTTTTGACTTAACAATAGACGAAAATGAAATGAATAGGTTTTAGGTTTTGTGCACATTTTGTGATTATAAAATAATAACACATCAATATTACGTAATTATTATGCAATCGTTACGTAACAATAAACGTACCAAAAAAGGACTACGAATGAATGAGATGACACTGCCCTCCAGACACAGGACTCGATCCTGAGGTCGAGCACGGTACCTCGCGGTCAAGGAGGCTCCCCACGATATTGAATATTTACGAATAAGTGGGGAAGAAACATTTTGTTTCTTTGAAACTTGAAGGCCTGAATGGGGTTCGAGCCCGCTATCTGTGACTTTCCAAGCAGGCAGCTTTGACCATAGCCCCGGTGGCTGAAACAGGTTTCAACCACAGATTGACCGCGTACAAAACCGTGGGACATTTCTTTGGACTGTCATATCGGAACATATCGGAAAATATTGAGTAATCAGATCAAAAATAGTTTTTTTAGAATCAGTATGCCCGCATGCTCAGCTCAGAGGTCGTAGTCATTAAAAAGTTATGAAATTTGTTTGGATCATGGGGTCGGGATTGCTCTTAGTCACTGCCATGTTGGATTTTTCGAGTAAAGCAAATACATCCATCCACGGCCTCAAATAGGACGGTACGGCAACTTTGACCACTGCATCAGGGCCCCCGCCCTACTGTCGACGGACCGTGAGTCGTAGACATGTCCGTGACATGCCATTGGAATCTGGAGATGAATCAACGATATTCCATGTTTTATAAAATGCTTTTTAATAGATAATAAATTTGGAAGTAAAACAAATTAGTCTTTCGTAGTTTATTTGAAGGGACTCAATCAGCCGCAATCATCATGTCCATTCTGGCTTCTCGATATGTTCTAAGTTTTCAAAATGTTCATAAACACTATAGTGAGACTTACTGCGATTGCGGTATTTCTTATTTTGGTCATCGATGTAAAAAGAATATATCTTATTCTTATTTCTCTTTGAATGCACAAACCCAAAATTTCAAAGACTTACGCAATTCTAGTCTATGGATATTTTGAAAACTCAAGAACATATCAAGAAGCCAAAATAAAAATGAAGATTTTTGGCCTGATCAAAGAGGTTTTTGGTATAACCTCCTTGGTCCGATTGAGTCGCCTAAAATAGAATCTAAATAGTGCATAATTGAAGTTCTTTTTAATACATTTAATCTTTGGTCACACCAAAGACAATTTGACGTATGCTCTATCGCCCTGCGCCTGCACGAAGGAGGGAGGATCTCGGGGAGATCTCGTCCTGAGCGGGATTGGCATCTATAGAGCCTTTATCTGCGCACGGCTGAGCTGGTTGCAAGATGCGTGGAAATCTACAACCTGCTGAGTCGTGAAATCGATTGGCCAGTTGTCAGTTTCCTTCCGGGAGGTGGTCAAGACAAGTTACATGGGTCCAGCCCATACATGCATCAAGCAAAGATTCCCTGCATCAGGTGACGGTCATATCACCACATTGTGCCCGCAACCACTAAACCTCCAACCAAGAAATCTATAGATTCCTTGGTCCAATTTTCCCAGCAGGGACAGGACGTTGAATCAATGTTGGTTTAATGTTGGGCCAGCGGCGTATACGGTGTACTAACGTTAAACCAACATTTATTTAACGTGTTGTGTAACAATAAAATTAAGAACAGTTTTGAGTCGTTTTAGGTGCAGAAATCACAAGTTACCTGTAGAAGCTAGCATTTATATAAACATCCCAAGATTTGAGAGAGTATGCGTATGTACACAGTCAGAAACTGGTGATGAATTTCATTATGTATTTGACTGTCAATTATTTGCTGATCAGGACCGCAAATACTCACCGAAATATTGTAAAATACACCCATTGAAACCAAATTCAGAAACATAAATGATAAAACAAAATTACGGAATTTAGCGAACGTTTAGAGAGTGTGAAAAGAAAAAGAGTAAACAATGTTTTGTTTCTTTCAAATTTTCATTTATTTGAAGCAGGAATTTTTAACGAAATGACCAGCTGCAAATGACAAAAAATATTCATATTTTAGAAAAAAATACATTTCCCAAATTTAATTATTTCATTAAATTTTATAAATTTCAGTGACCTATATGACAGGTCAAACATCATTAATAATAATCATTTCTATTTTGGCTCCTTAATCCGTTCATCATATTCATGATATGTGAAAAAAATAAAATGAAATGAAACGGGCTTTAGGCCACCTTTGTGCACATATAGGCTAAACTGGGTCAGGAGAACCTCCTGAGGATGGTGAGATGATTGAGATGACACTGTCCTCCAGACACAGGATTCGAAATTCGAGCCCAGGCGGTCTGAGGCCGAGCACGCTACCTCTCGGTCACGGAGGCTCCCCGCAATACTGACTTTCACACGTGGATGGGGAAGAAACATTTTTGTTTCTTTCAAACCGCCGAGTCCGGGAACCGAACCCCGAACTCTGGCGTGAAATTCAGCGGTGCTAACCACTACCCTAGGGCCCCCGCCCTCATGATATGTGAACTTTTCCATAGACTAGAATTGCATAAGTCTTGTATATTTTGGGTTGCTGTGGCAATGTAACAAGTGTACAGATAATTCCCTGTGTTTCAGTTATTCCTGTATTTATTATTTTGTACTTACATGTCTGAATTTAATTTTCGTGTTTATTTTTCTTTTAACCAGTAATGCGCAACACAATGAGCCATAATAAAAATTAGATTTTGGCCTGATTGTGTTGCTTTAAGCCAATAATGAATACAACAATAAGACAGCATTGGATAATCGTCTCGGGTTTGACTGATCAATTCCCATTCATAGGTGATACACGATCCACGTGGTGGGACGGCCGAGATATTCTGCTGGTCTTGAGCCTGAAAACGCCCTCTTGCTTTTGGTTTAACAACCACCATCAATCCTACGGGTTCAAACCTCTCTTTTTTGAATTATGAATAAATGAATGAATGAATGAATGAATAAATGAATGAATGAATGAATGAATTAATGAATGAATGAATGAATGAATGAATGAATGAATGAATGAATGAATGAATGAATGAATGAATGAATGAATGAATGGGGTTTTATGCGACACGTTTTTGTTAGTTTAAGTGCATATAGAGGCTAAACTGGATCAGGAGAACACTGAGGATTGTTATCTGAATAACAAGCACAATGAGAACTGGTTATTGAAACTACATGACTGTATCGCTAGAATTCAAAGGGTGGATCATCCTACGAACATTAATCTGTGAATGTTGCATTGTGGGGCGTTGTCTGCCTGGCTCGAATTTAGGCCGGATACATTATCTGATACTGTTTGGAGCGGACTGACATTACTCTACACGATCACGCCTTTCAAAATCTGACATCCTAGTATTACCACATGGTATGGATGGCTGTTTCCCTCAAAATTCTGTTATGTTCTTCCTATTTTACTTTTAGTGATTTTTAGATGCCATCGTTTTCAGACGAGGTGGGTCCTTACGCTGAATTTCGAAGATCTTTAATCAACTGATTTTCTACCTGAATTTGGGATTGTTTTCCTTCCAGTCTATTATTGCATATGTGGTACTTTTCTGTTGCCGTGATTGAAATAGTGTGATCCAAATACGTAAATTGGAATATTTTATGCACCTATTATTGTATGTATTTCGCTCTATGTTTCGTCGCGGTCGATCTGACACGCAGGGTGGACCCTTTGAGGTTGAGTCCCCTCAGTAGCGGGTGAGATAAATCATGCCAAACATTGATGTGGTTGATATGGTGGTTTTATTCTCACATTGATAGTACCGGTACAACAAGACGAACAGATGAAATACAACAACAACAAGCAACAACCTGTGGAACAATAATATAATATTACAGTATGTCCACAATCCCCAGTATAATAATTGCAATAAATCTATATACTTTTAATTCGGTTAAGTTAACAGATTACCCCCCACTATATCCAATATGGATGTATGCCACCCACGGCAATCCGACCTGAATTTAATTAAAACAACGTTGTACTACTGATACACTTCACAGAAATAAGGTAGTTAATAATAATAACTACAACTTCATATTCTGTAACTTCTTAAACTTACAAATAAACTATACAATCGGCATTGAACCTTTTACATTTAATATTTAACAATTGGACTTAAATACATGGTCTAAAATTCTATTTTTATAGTAACAATCATTTGTCATTCACCACATACCTTTAAACATGATATGATAACAGTCATGATGAACAGAGAAACACGCGCAATGCACTTAAGCAGCACAAGATATGTGTGCAGGTCTGACTCATGCGTTCAAATGACAGAATTGACGGCATTGAGCGTTCAACCTCACGTTACAAAAATAGTTCCAGATATTAAAAATAGTAAACATTATTGCGCGTTAAAATGGAATACGCTTTTCCAGAGTGAATTTTTTACCACTTACAATAATGTGTTTTTTTTATCTCTGGTTGTTGGTGTGGGAAATTTGTATTTACACTTCTATCATGGCAATGCCACTTTTAACATTATCTGATATCCACATAATAACATGTGATTTTAAAAAGCTTCATATGACAGTGTTAATTAAATTGATTTTAAGTGTAGCTATGATTAGATAATGGATATTTTAATCTGTATATACATGTACACCATTTACAATAACAGATATTTTAGAAATGTATTGTATTATTGAATTAATGACAGGGCACGTATTTTGAAAATATCATCTTTGCTAATATGTAAACACCCTGTATAAATATATTTAAATAAATAAATAAATAAATAAATAATGTGATGAGATATATCCGCTATTGTAGAACTGTAAATATATTTTATTTTGTGGAGCTGTGAATATATTCTTGTTAACAATGTTCCGATGATACCACCATATAATGTGATGAGATATACACGCTAGCGATGAAATCATATACTGTAATGATATATATACGCTGATATAGAACTGTAAATATATATTTATCTTAACAACGATGCCAACATATAATATGATATAATGAGATATAATGAGATAAATACGCTAAGGTAGAACTGTAAATATATAATATACTGATTATACTCATTGACATTACTTTTTCATTTAAATTATTTTCCTTCTATGTCACATGACGTATTATGTATCATTGATTAAACTTCATTGATCGTGATCAGGGTTATAAAATAATAAAAACATGATACTGATAATAGACATAATCCATACACTCTGGGCAGCCCAATTTTCAATTCAAAATCAAATAAACTTTTTTGAGAAAATCTGAAGGTAAAGCATACTGTAAAACGATATGCTCGCAAAATTTATATTTTTGGGGTAAATTAAATTTAGTATAATCCTTTCAGTGCGGGAATCGAATTTAGATGTCAGAACCGGATGTAGACGTCAGATTTTGACGTTTAGAGTGGATCCCCACACTGAAAGAGTAAAATATTTATAATGACCGTACACCCATAAGATATTTATGATGATTTCAAATTGAAAATAACGCTTTGTTCTCCACCGTTTATACAAGAAATATCCCAGCGCTTTAACCCTTTAGCCGCCAAGTTATTCAAGTGGAATTTTCACTCACTTGTAGTTGTGCCTTGCTGACGCGATTCACAACTGCAACTGAGTGAAAATTTGACAAAATTTAGGTATACTGTACTCAAATCGTGCTTATTGATGTCACCTTTTAACTGTTTCAACGGTAAAATATGTCCGTAATATCCGCCTTATTCATCCATATATAACATCTGTCTCTTCTAATCGCTCATTTACAAACGCCACTTGCTCCGGAGTGAAATGCTCCTTCCAGTCTCCTGTCTTGCCTTTGCGCATAAAATTAGAAATCGAGAAATCCATCATTCCCTTATTTGCCAGCTGAGAGAAGTTGCAGTAATTGTTGGTTTTCATGTTCTCAAAGGAGGTCATAGTAGCTATTTTCTGTACTGTGTCCTCTGTGATGTCTCTCTGTAGAAACCTGGCCACATCACGGATAACTTGTGGTAGATCTCTCAACATCTTCTCATATTTTAAATACAGAATGTTATCATTGTCTCTCGCCTCCCACCATTCCTGGTTGTAGATCACCGGGTCGCCATGCTGTAAAACTCTCTCCTTGAAAAACTCAAAAAACTGGTTAAAATCACCCTTGAACTGACCGTGGAACGCGTTCATGCGATGAAAATGGTAATATGATGTCAACAGGTCTTTCACCTCTCTGGTTATTGTGATCACTTTGCACTTTTTATCTTGCACTTGTTTTTTGAAGTGAGTGTATGAGAGATGAGAGACAAACACACGAGGAGGGGGTTTGGACATGGCTTTGTCAATAGGGAGGTTAAACTCTAAATACACCGCATCCTCAAGCAGGCTATCAGAGCCGTGTTCCTCATATAACATGTGCTGGTTTAAGATCAGTTGAGTCGTATATTTGAGCCAAGTTAGTCCTGCAAATCCAAACAAAAGTAAATATTACAACAATGGTGCCTTGATATTAAAATGTCCTGTCAGCACATTATATGTAAAGTGTCAATTCCTATTTAAGAAAAAAAACTATTATTAATTATAAAAAATAATAAGTATATTGATATTTAAATAAATATATTTATATTTTACGGCTAATGTAGGTCATACTACAGTACAATATTCCAGTAATGGACGAACTAGTGAACAGTGATTAATTTTATTCAGAACATAATAGTGCTGTATTGACACCTTTTTCAGAAATGCTAATACATTGAATGATTTACAAAACGTATTAGTCAGGCAGAATGCTGATATAACCTGGAAATTCATACAGAAATTTATATTTTGATTGATTTATGTTCAGTAGAGGCTAGAGTCATCATTTCCACCGGGAGTACTAAATTTTACCCAGTGGCAATTTTTTTATTTGCATATTTCAAAATGGCCGCCAATCGCTGGGCTTAAATCTATAAAATGACATATATCTGGGCCTACCTGTTCAAATTTGATTATCTTGGAGTCGATTTCTATCAAACCAAATGCCATAAGGAAACTTATGACATTTTAAAATTACTAGGAAGTCAAGGTCAATGATCAAGGCCGTTTTAAGAGTCCGATAAAGTTAAAAAAGGCATCAAATGTGGCGCGTGACCGAATTTCACTCAACCAAAACAACATTTATATAACCCCTTCAGGTCTAACATGACGGGTGCACCCGTCATGAAATAGTGCAACCTATGGACTAGCATGACGGGTATACCGTCATATTTTCCAAGTCATACTTGCAAAGTAGTCTGAAAATGGAAAATATACGCAGAGACCTACAATGCATAGTGGGGCAGCTAGAAGTGTTTTTTTTCCTGGGGAATCTTTCAAATCCGAATAAAAATTGGCTTGAATACTACCCGAGGGTTACTTTTTTGGAAAAAAACTTCAGCCGATCAAAATGTTAAGATGGCTGCCATTTTTCAAGATGGCCGCCATTTTGGGTATCAAAATATTCGTTTTTGAATAAAACCACACATAATTGTCCTATTTGAATGATCTTGTTGTCAAATCATATATTTTTGAGGAATCTGGATTTTTATTTTGCGAGATCGAATATCCAAGATGGCGGCTATTTTTTAAGATGGTTGCATTTTCCAGTATTAAAATCACTTTTCGGAGTAGTTTTTCCACAATTTTCGCGGCAGTTGCAGAATAGGGCTGTGTAGTACCTGTGTTTTATGAGTCATCCACATCCTTTTGATGGATTCCTGGCACTGGTCCTATACCATGATTGCTACATGCAGTACTTCTCTTTTATGTCCTCGGGATCCCAGTTCTGGATCATACAAGGCTTGACAAAGGCGGAGAAAGCACTGAGGAGAAACAATGCACTAGCACCGGGCAGATGTACCAAGTAGCAGGATGCAGCACTTTGTAAAGCCTATCCTGACTACTACGGCGAGAGTCACAAACTTCAAAGTCCCTAGCTCCAGTTCTGGTACCTGGTGTTAGCAATCCTCTTGTTGATCCAATTATTCGAAAAGGCAAACTTAAATCTGTATTGTCAGTCACTGACCGATCTGATACCAATCTCATTTTTAAAACAATGTAAATTGTGCACAATATACTCCTGTCCTCTACAAAGACAATATGATTAAACAACCTCAGATGGCTCAGGCGTTCTGAACTGAAATGTTATTGTGCATAAATAGAAACGACATTTCTCACCAATAATTGAGATTTTGTAATCTGACTGAAACTGTTATGTTCATTACTGCATTACAGTATATTACTTCCAAGTATTTTAATTTCTCAGTATGTCTAGTTTATGCTGCTTTTGCCTCAGATCGAGATTACATTTCATTCTAATGATAATCAACATGATGTATTTTAACTCTTTGTCTCAGATTAAAAAAAATAAGCTATTACTGAGTTCGGGAAGTCGAAATTCAGATTCTGTGTGATCAAAAATGTATGATTTGTTACCAAGATCATTAAAATCGCATAAGTTTTGATAAAATTATCAAGAAAGTGATCATGCTGGAAATGGCCGCCATCTTGAAAAATGGCCGCCATCACTTTCTGTAATATTGTTGCGCATACATGGAGCAGACAGTTTTCACCAATATGTTTTTTCACGCTTTCAGCTTCAGTGATTTTGTGAATAATCGTAATCAGAAAATAGGTCACAAGCAACATTAGATGCCTTTTCAATCTTAGCAGACCCATAAAATAGCCTTGACCTTTGCCCTTGACCTCCAATAAATTATTGTAATGTCATAAATGTACTGATGGCTTTTGGTTTGATGGAAATAGGCTCAATTTATAATAAAATTTGAAAAAATATGTGCAGAGGTAAGCCATTTTTAGATTTGAACTTAGCGATTGGCGGCCATCTTGGAAATATGCAAATTGAAAAATTCCCACTGGGTGAAATTTAGTACTCCCGTTGGAACTGATGACTCTAGCCTCTGCTGAACACAAATCAATCAAAATATAAACTTCTGTATGTAGTTCCAGGTTAGGGTAAATTTTGCCAATATTCTGCCTGACTATATGGGAATTAGTAAGTCATACTTTTGGCATATCGTATTAATATCTTATTTGAATGTATCGGCTCATTCTAACAGGCACTTCCATTATAATTATATAGCGGTATGTAGTGATGGTGACATGGTGATACCAAATGATAGATTGATCAAATGAGGTAAACAATAATAAGTTTTTTAAAGAAAAAGTGATTTTCAGCGCTCTAAGGGTGGGTTCAAGTTGTCTGTAAAATTTAAAACACAAATATGTTGTCTTCCTATATGTATTGATTTGAAAATTGTTTGCTGCAATTGAGCTTTTGATTTTGAATTACTTGCTTAAAAAAGTACAGTATTTGGGGTCTAGGGTACCATCATTTAAAGTACATTGCCGCCAAATATAACGTGTAAACTCACCCTAATAATATTCCGGATATATTTCCTTGGCACATACAATTTCAAACTTTTGCCACTTTTTGGTTCAAGCGAGCTAAAACACTAACAGCCTTTTGCAATTTCGCTCCCAAACTAAAGCAACATTATCAACACGTTGCTGCAGATTCAAATCCATTGCTCACCAGGTGGCTTAGCAGCATATTTATATTCACCAGGTGGCTCTCTCTTTCTCAGTTAAAACAAGCAATCCTTTTTTAACAGTCAGACCGTATCAAAAAGATAAAATACAGAATTATTGTTAAGAATTATGTTATTACGGTACAATCGTAGTCATTAACTAAGAGATGTATTGTATTGTATGTATTGTATTGCATTGCATTGCATTGCATTGCATTGCATTGCATTGCATTGTAGTGTATTGTATTGCGTCGTATCGTATCGTATCGTATAGTATCGCAGCGTATCGCATCGCATCGCATCGCATCGCATCGCATCGCATCGCATCGCATCGCATCGCATCGCATCGCATCGCATCGTATCGTATCGTATCGTATCGTGTATCGTATCGTATCGTATCGTATCGTATCGTATCGTGTCGTATCGTATCGTATCGTATCGTATCGCATCGCATGGCATCGCATCGCATCGTATCGCATCGTATCGTATCGTATCGTATCGTATCGCATCGCATCGCATCGCATCGCATCGTATCGTATCGTATCTTATCGTATTGTATTGTATTGTTTTGTATTGTATTGTATTGTATTGTATTGTATTGTATTGTATTGTATTGTATTGTATTGTATTGTATTGTAGGCCCTATTGTATTGTATTGTAGAATATGTTATGTTGTTATGGTATAATCACATTCATAAACTAAGAACTGCATTGTATTGTAGAATGTGAAATTCATTTCAAATTGGATTTACCAACACAATATATCGTTGATTTTTTGTTGTTGTTGTCGTTGTTGTTGTTAAAGACATGGATAAAAATCCGACCCAAATCTCGACAGTCACACATGTGGAATCTTCTTGGTTTTTTAAAACAATCTTCTTCTATACCACATCAATAATTGCGAAATCGGTTTGGGTAAACGCAACGTTAATTGTTGTATTAACTAAAATGGTCGTTTATTGGGAGATCATCATCATCATCGCCAGATGATATGAAATGTGTTGGGTGTCATTTACAGTGTTATTAGCGCTTTACCAGTGTTTACTGGAATTCTACATCTTCTTGGAGTAGAGATGAAACAGAACCGAAAGTATCAATCCCGTACAATCACCATTCCCCTGAGCAATGCTTTCACTGGACCAAGTTCACCCAGGTGGTAATGTAAAGAGGTGGTAATGTAAAGAGGTGGTTATGTGAAGCGGTGGTTATGTAAAGAGGTGGTAATGTAAAGAGGTGGTAATGTAAAGAGGTGGTAATGTGAAGAGGTGGTTATGTGAAGAGGTGGTTATGTAAAGAGGTGGTAATGTAAAGAGGTGGTGATGTAAAGAGGTGGTAATGTAAAGAGGTGGTTATGTGAAGCGGTGGTTATGTAAAGAGGTGGTAATGTAAAGAGGTGGTGATGTAAAGAGGTGGTAATGTAAAGAGGTGGTTATGTGAAGAGGTGGTTATGTAAAAAGGTGGTAATGTAAAGAGGTGGTGATGTAAAGAGGTTGTAATGTAAAGAGGTGGTTATGTGAAGAGGTGGTTATGTAAAGAGGTGGTAATGTGAAGAGGTGGTAATGTAAAGAGGTTGTAATGTAAATAGGTGATAATGTAAAGAGGTGGTAATGTAAAGAGGTGGTTATGTGAAGAGGTGGTAATGTGAAGAGGTGGTTATGTGAAGAAGTGGTTATGTAAAGAGGTGGTAATGTAAAGAGGTGGTGATGTAAAGAGGTGGTAATGTAAAGAGGTGGTTATGTTAAGCGGTGGTAATGTAAATAGGTGGTAATGTAAAGAGGTGGTACTGTAAAGAGGTGGTAATATAAAGAGGTGGTAATGTAAAGAGGTGGTTATGTGAAGAGGTGGTTATGTAAAGAGGTGGTAATGTAAAGAGGTGGTAATGTAAAGAGGTGGTAATGTAAAGAGGTGGTTATGTGAAGAGGTGGTTATGTAAAGAGGTGGTTATGTGGAGAGGTGGTTATGTGAAGAGGTGGTTATGTAAAGAGGTGGTTATGTGGAGAGGTGGTTATGTAAAGAGGTGGTAATGTAAAGAGGTGGTAATGTAAAGAGGTGGTAATGTAAAGAGGTGGTAATGTAAAGAGGTGGTTATGTGAAGAGGTGGTTATGTAAAGAGGTGGTTATGTGGAGAGGTGGTTATGTAAAGAGGTGGTAATGTAAAGAGGTGGTAATGTAAAGAGGTGGTAATGTAAATAGGTGGTAATGTAAAGAGGTGGTGATGTAAAGAGGTGGTAATGTAAAGAGGTGGTAATGTAAAGAGGTGGTAATGTAAAGAGGTGGTTATGTGAAGAGGTGGTTATGTAAAGAGGTGGTTATGTGGAGAGGTGGTTATGTGAAGAGGTGGTTATGTAAAGAGGTGGTTATGTGGAGAGGTGGTTATGTAAAGAGGTGGTAATGTAAAGAGGTGGTAATGTAAAGAGGTGGTTATGTGAAGAGGTGGTAATGCATAAAGGTGGTAATGTGAAGAAGTGGTAATGTATAGAGGTGATAATGTAAAGAGATGGTGGTGTAAAGCCGTGGTGATACAAAAAGGTGGTAATGTAAAGATGTGGTCATGTAAATAGGTGGTTATGTAAAGAGGGGGTAATGTAAAGAGGTGGTGATGTAAAGAGGTGGTAATGAAAAGAGGTGGTTATGTGAAGAGGTGGTTATGTAAAGAGGTGGTAATGTAAAGAGGTGGTAATGTAAAGAGGTGGTAATGTAAAGAGGTGGTTATGTGAAGAGGTGGTTATGTAAAGAGGTGGTTATGTGGAGAGGTGGTTATGTAAAGAGGTGGTAATGTAAGGAGGTGGTAATGTAAAGAGGTGGTAATGTAAATAGGTGGTAATGTAAAGAGGTGGTTATGTGAAGCGGTGGTAATGTAAATAGGTGGTAATGTAAAGAGGTGGTGATGTAAAGAGGTGGTAATGTAAAGAGGTGGTAATGTAAAGAGGTGGTAATGTAAAGAGGTGGTTATGTGAAGAGGTGGTTATGTAAAGAGGTGGTAATGAAAGGATGTAGTAATGTGAATTGGTGTGATGTAAGAAGGTGGTAATATGTAAAGAGGTGGTAATGTAAGAAGGTGGTAATGTAAATAAGTGATAATGTAAAGAGGTGCTAATGTAAAGAGGAGGTAATGTACAGGGGTGGTAATTTAAAGAAGTGGTAATGTAAAGAGGCAATAATGTAAAGAGGTGGTAATGTAAAGAGGTGGTAAAGTAAAGAGGTGGTAATGTAAGGAGGTGGTAATGTAAAGGGGTGGTGATGTAGGAAGGTGATAATGTAAAAAGGTGGTAAGGTGAAGAGGTGCTAATGTGAAGAAAGCTGTGATTATGCAAATATGTGATAATGTAAAGAGGTGGTAATGTAAAGAGGTGATAATGTGAGGAGGTGTTAATGAGAAGAGGTGGTAATGTGAAGAAGCGGTGTTGTAAAGAGGTGGTAATGTGAAGAGTTGGTAATGTAAAGATGTGTTAATGTAAAGAGGTGGTAATGTGAAGAAGCGATGTTGTAAAGAGGTGGTAATGTGAAGAGGTGGTAATGTAAGGAGATGGTTATGGAAAGAGGTGGTAATTTGAGAAGGTGGTAATGTAAGGAGGTGGTGATGTAAAAAGGTGGTTATGTGAAAGGGTGGTTATGTGAAGAGGTGGTAATGTGAAGAGGTGGTAATGTAAATAGGTGGTTAGTAAAGAGGTGGTGATTTGAGGAGGTGGTAATATAAGCAGGTGGTAATGTGAAGATGTGGTAATGTAAGTAGGTGATAATGTGAAGAGGTGGTAATGTGAAGAGATGGTTATATAAAGGGGTGGTAATGTGAAAGAGCGTAATGTAAAGCTGTGGTAATGTAAAGAGGTGTTAATTGTAAAGAGATGGTAATTTGAAGAATTTGTAATGTGAAGAGGTGGTAATGTAAAGAGGTTATTTGTTCACGATAAATGGTAATGCGTCGTACTGTTTGGATTGCAGGAACATTTTACCAGAGGTGTGTCTCGGGCGAAGGAAAAATCTAATATATTTTGGGGATAAACCGGATTACGATCCAGATCGGGATTACGATAATTAATTTTGGCGGAGGTTCGTAGTCTTTGACTGACTCACTGTCCAGTTAGCAGGGTTATTACAAAGAGTAAGTTCACCTGATTTAGGGTAGGCCACAATGAGCACGTCTTCTGGAGTGAAGTCCATATTTCTGGCTCTCTCGATGCATTCAGGTGTACATGGTAAACCGTACACTGTTCCCGCCTCAATAAACTTCCCCATGTATTCTAATGACATCGTACTGCTTGTTTTAAATAGAAACCACTTTTTAAACGATCGACTAACTGTTTTTAATTCAGTCAGCAAGGCTGGATAAAATGACAGATAAGCCACGTTTAACACAAATGACCTAGATGTAGGCTAATGATGTTACAAATGATCATGCTCACATTGATGATTAACTATGTTATTGATGACAGAAAGTCGATGCAGACTATTGCATCAGGTGTGGAAGTCATTATTACCTATGCTGGTGGTATCACGAACACACTGAAAACCACACTAAATACAATTGTACTTTTTGTGACGAAGCATCAAATTTGGCTTATAGAGTCTGTCTTCAGGGATGTAAAATGATGCTTTGATGCATCATGAGGGCCTGGGGTGTGCATATACCCCATTTGAGACCACTCCAGCACAACGGGAGCTCTGAACATGTGGGTCACGCAACACTTTTCTCAATGTATGGTTACTGAACACGGCAGACCAACACACCACCATAGGTTAGCATATGGAGCCCTGATGTCGAGGAGACCTGCAAAAGGCTTATAACAAGTCGAGTCCATGCAGACCATTATTTTACAATATATCGGTGTTTTTTCTTCTATATGCCAAATATCACCATTTTCTATTGTCGGCCATCTTGGATTTTGGCTTGGGAATAATTATTTTGGTTTTAAATTGTCATAAGTGAATTCTTTGACCCAAGTGATCCCAAAATTGACGTATCACACTAATATATCAGACTGGAAAAGACAATTTTACCAATTTGCCGGTTTCGGCTGAGGCCAATTTCAAAATGGCCGCCTACAGAATTCCGCCCACACTTTTCCGAGGTGGGTCCCCGCCAAATTTTGAGCTTAACATTTAATGAAGTGAAAAAAAAACATAAAACCTTGAACCCCTTTCCACGGTCACGGAAGTTCGATTTTTCACACCACTATAGCTAGGGACCGATATGGTGAAATCGGCCTGTAGAATGTTGGCATTATACATGCATTTCAATAGGATTGGCATTTAGGGTGGTGAGACTATGATGTAAGCATGTCCATAGACTAGAACTGCATACGTTTTTAAATTTGTGTGTTGCGCATTTTGCGAGATAAAGGCCTAGATACGACTAGATACGACATGCATGTCCGAAATGAGAAATACGGTAAATCACTGGTAAATGCACAGCACAATTTTGTTTTATGATTTTAGCCTGATTTTGTCGCTTTAAGATAGCAAAAAATACATATAAAGCCTAACCAAAACGAATCTGACAAGAAGCCTAGCATTTGAACACGATAATTATGTCGGAAGAAAGTGTCGTTTGTTTCGTTGTAATTCAAAACACATTACATGGTTTGGCGAAATAATCAATTCTATATCTTAATTACTATAGTATTGATGAAGAGGAGGAAATAATTTGTCGATCGGTTTGGGATTATAATAAGGCTGATCGGGGTGGTTTGAACTGGTCCCTATTAAACTATAACTGTGATGATTATTTTACTAGCCTAATATCGGCAAATGGACGTCACTGTCTTATGAACGCAATCAATTTAATTCCAATATAAACATGATAAAGCATGATAAAGCTAGATGGTAATATGTCCATGATACAAAACATGGAGTAATCATGCGCTCAGCTCGGAGAAACGGAAGATAAACTGTTCATTTAAAATTTAAAAACAACAACACCTAGTAGTCAGTCAGCCAGCATAACAAAAAGGGTTTTGTTTTTGATAAGGTATTCACTGAAATCTAGATCATTTCTGATGGTACCAGCTCTTAGGGATATGCTTTGGGGTCATCACCAGGGGGGATGTAGAGTTTGAAAGTGGTGGCCGACATGTAGTCATACTTAGGAAAATAGGTAAATTGGGTAAATTCAGCTCAATTTTATGTTGTAATACACCATTTCATCTAGTTAAAAGTCACTGAATCCAGCTAGACCACTACCAGACGATTCTGATCTTTATTTAACCCTTTTAACCCCAGAGGCTTTTTAACGAATATTTTTGTGGTGGCAATTAGGACAAAATTATTATACATATAGGCTAGCAATAATTTTAATGCATTATTAATGGTGAAGGATTGGTATCAATACAGCGACTATGGTAATGACAATTTTTTATTCTAATTAGTTAATATTAATTAAAATTAATTCATTATTAGTGGTGATAGATTGACATCAATACAGTTACTTACAGATATAGTAATGTCGATTGTGTAAACTTCTCAATGTTAACTAACGTTTTTTCCGTAATGCACCATTTCTACTACATTGGTGTTCACTGACTATATCTAGATCACTCCCAGATAATTAAAAAAAATATATATATTTAACCCATTCAGCCCAAGAGGTAATTTTAACAAACGCATAGACCACAATATTATCCTCTGTAATGTCAATTTACCATACTGCAATTATCCTAATTATTTATGACCACAGATTGAAGTGGGGGACCATTGAAATCACAATAGTTTTTATTGCATCTTTGATGCCATTAACCATTACAATATTAGCTCATGTCCATGCGGGTGGGCTTACTTGAGAAAAACTTAAAATAGCCACCACTGACCATCTCTAATACGAATTTGTTGAAGCACATTCACAAATATTCTGTTAAATGCAATTTTATGAAGCTTATTTATACCTTTTTTTAGACTGTCAGCAAAGCATTTTTACATACATTCATATATCCTTAAATTTTAATTACTGATATATTTTTCCAATATGTCTGAATGCATTTCTTTATAACAAAAATAGGATGGGGACTCAAGCCTGAAGCGACAATTCACGCAAAAATATGGTCATTAGTTGCAAATAAAAATGTGCCTGATTATTCTGGTTTTCATTCCCGAATCTCGTATTAATGTACTATCATGCCAGGTAGTCATGTCTAAGCACCAAGGGCATACATATGTGATGCTTATTAAGGTGGACCAAGAGAAGGATGTGTCGTCTGCAATACCAGCTGCTAATATCCTATTTACAGTTGGTATTGTACTCCTCAAACTCCCAAAATTAATACATTCCAAGGACCAGACATGTAATCTATACATGGGCGATTAGATCAGATTACAAAAACTGACAGATATCATTGCAAGTAATTCTTCCGAGCCGACCATGGATAGCATACACCATCAGCATATTGTAAATTTTATTTGCTATGTCCACTTTCAACATAACGCCCTCATATAAACATATATTCAGATACAAATTTCGATAACTAAAATAAAAGATAGTTTTGAAATCATTAGAATAGATATCTTCTATTACCCAAGGACACACAAACCGACACGAGTCTGAAAGAGAACAACACTACCATAGCATTCAACACATGGTCAGTGCATAAAATGTCTAGTATGGTAGATCGACATTATTGGCTTGACATCTAACGAAAAAAAAAATATTTATCGATTATTCCCAATTTGGTGGTGCGTTCTGTGATCGATGTATAATCAGATTCTCCCATGGCTCGTTACCTATTTTTTTGTGTTGCCATCAAGCCTTTCCAATGGCCAACCCACGTGTAATATATCAAACAACCACCCATTCGATGACAGGAATAACCTTTTTTACCAATGCTGTTTTTATGGATTCAGTGCAATATGAACAGATATTTCAAGGCTGGTATTATTAATAGAAATAATGTATTTTGAACTTGCTCGCTTTCAAACTGTTCTTCGGTGTCATGCTCAGTTAAAGTGAGACATAGACAATGAAAGATATTTATTGCACAATAATGTTAACAAGAGCCCCCGTCCTGGTACAGAACCCTGTAGAACTGCATAGCAAATGTTGAAGAGATATCTTGACAACTGGTTGTGCCATGGTAAACTACTTTTTCGAGCACGCTGAGATAGAAACTGTCCTCATATATATATCTAAATACACCCTTCGAGCAATTGGTTAATACAGACCTACTCACTCAAGTTAAGATGTGTCCAGTCTGCCTAATTTGATCTAACCAAAAGGGGCCAAAAGTGTCTCTCAAGAACTCCTAGGTTCGGTTTCGAACAACTTGGGTTCTAAGGATGAAAATAAGGTCCTACACAGTTCTTATTAGAGCATGTTGGTTCTTTAAGCTAATGTTTCCTAAAAATTCATATTTTAACTCTATTTCCTCTCGGAAACTCTCGGTTCTCTCAAACAAATTTTAAAGGTCATATGGGAACGATTTTGTACCATCAACTAAAGATATATATTATAGAACCTTCTTTAAAAAGAAACACGAGTTCTAAGGCTAAATATGAAGTTCTTAAAAAATAATAATAAACATGTTGGTTTGCTTTGATTAACTAAATGTTGAATCTGTATAAACCTTTTTCTGTTCTTCGTTAGGTCCTATTTGTAGGAGTTTAAAAAAAACAATTCTTACAAAATATTTCGTTTTTAGTGGCCCTCACTAAAAATCTTATATCAGAAATGATTATTTAATCACGTATTTAAAATTAGTAAACTAAAATCTGATTCTCAGGTTATTGAAAGTACTATTCAAGTGGATCTTTTTTCTATTAATGGTATCATTTATCATTGTTCATGTTGTTAGCTCTTTTACAATTGTTTAGGTATTTATACAAAATGTGTAGTAGCATAAATATGAAAGCAGTGTTTTATGGACCACGTTTATTTGACAGTAACACATTGACTCGTATCACACCCCAACACATTAGGCCTATTGTATAGGCCTATGTGACATTTATTTTCAACTATTTTTTGCGATCAATTGAAAATAATTGCAATACTAGCTGGCATTGTCGCTGGATCGTACTGTATGCTCAATTGTTCTTACATTAAAAAAGACTCATAGGCTAAGATTTGAAGATTGTGCATTGATGATGAATTGATATACAGTATATGTAATGTCGCTTTTTGCTTTTTTCGCTTTTTTGATCAACGTCATCTGACAGTCAGTGATGATACACTGTCCCAAAAGTAAAAGGAATGACATCCTTAACATGATTTTACAAATATGAACAGTATTAATTTTAAATGTGCAAAAGTATTCAGATAAATGGTTGTGAGGTCGCTGTTTCAGTAATTGCAGCCATAGTGTTGCTAGCAATATAATAAGATGGCAATGTCAAATTACCATAATTCTTGTGATATTGACCTTGAATACTATTTGAAAATACTAATTAGGCTTGCACCCTTTTATCGTTATTTTTGTTCTTTTTTTAGTCTGTTGCACCACAAAAAGCAAAAAATAAATAAAATAAAGTGTAATAATTTGGTGTGGTTCATTAATCTGCACATTTTGATAGGGCTTACTTTTATGAAGGCTATAGGAATAGGGGGGGGGGGGGGTGGTTTAATCCAGATTTAACTTAATTTGAAATTTCGTGTTTTTTTATAGAGTAGGCTAATTCGTATTGATCCGCTTTCGCAAACTAGGTAATAATTATGAGAAAAATCTAAATATCAAGTGTCATAGGGGCTTAAATTGACCAGTAGGGACCCTGGAACCGAATAAAAAAGGGTGACTGCTTGTAACACTGCCCTCTCCCTTCCTCAGATTTTGGTTATTTTTTGTTTTATGATTCCGTTAATGACTATATAAATTTTCGATAAAATAGCTTGTAGTACAATGTAGGCTTATATGTAGTAGGCTCCTACAATGTAGTCAATGTAGGCTAGCATGAGTAGGCCTACCGGAGATCTACACGTCCGCTGCCGCTATGGCAATAAAACACTTTTTTGGTCTATTAAGCTGGGGTTTTTTTACTTGACACATATACTGCCGTGCAAAGCCCAGTGGCGGATCCAGAATGTGCAAGAAAGGGGTGTTAGCTACACTTTATTGAAAAAAGCATGAAAATACAATATTTTCGGCAATAAGGGGGGGGGGGCGTACGCCGGCTACGCCCTATGCTGGATCCGTCACTGAAGCAAAAAGGCAGTATCTGTAAGCAGATACTGCCTTTTGGCTTTGCTGGGCAGAATAGGCCTAATAGTCCGGCAGCCAAGTCCCTTATTTTGCTAAGGACCTGGACTTGGAGTATATAGTTTTTTTCTTTGCTGAAAACTGTTGTCCAGACCTCCCACTTAAAGAATCCAGAGGGTGTTGAGGTGTCACCCTTGGGCAATTTTAGTTATTCACATTTTTCAAAATGGCCGCCAATAGCCTCAGTGGAAATGTAACTTTTTCACTTTCTGCCCTAGAAATATGTATAATACCACTTTTCCAACTAAATTGACCACGATAAGCTCATTTCCGGCATTATTTTTTTATTCAGAAGCTTAATTCGGGCATAAATCCAAGATGGCCGCCACCATTACATTGGCAATTCACATTTTGTATCATTAGAAGCATGACGTTTAGGTAGGTACAGGTACCTGGTACCGGTATACAACTTTATAAGCCTACTTCTGACTTTACAAGGAGGCATAGCACTAGACTCTAATATAGACTAACCTAGGTCTATACTATAGCATACAAGACTATACAATAGTCCCAATACAAGTATTTTCTCCAAAATATTGGTCAGGTTTCAAGTTCATCAGTTCCCATATATCAAGACATCGACAAATTTAAACTGGTTTGCATGTCTGATCTGATGCAGCTGTTGGCAGATATTGCCAACAAGAGCACAATTTCAAAGATTTGGGTAGATCTCCTAATAAAACCAGTTAATATGATTATGATAATATATATATGTACGTGCTGAACGGGAATCACATTGACGTTTACATAATAATAGCTGCAGTTGAACAGATGTTACCATACATGCTTTGCACCAGGAAATATGCAGCTTGGCTATGACATTAGATATCTTGAAACAGTGAATGAAAGGTGGACACACAATGCACCATAATTCACGTTGTTCTAATTGTGTCCGGAGTGACATCAAATTATATGAGGTACGGGCATAGTCCCGGGGGGGGGGGAGGGGGGGGGGGGCTAAAGCCAGGTATGTAGGCTTATAGACACTGTCGTTTAGCCTGCATTTTTGCGCAAGACTGGATATGGTCTTCAGAATATGGATGCCAATGTAACAATTCAGATTCAAAATAAGCATAAAATGCACCACCAGTAATATAATATCATTACATGATAAAAACTTAGATAGAGCTACAGAAATTGGCATAACATTTATGTATATATTTGAAGCTACCCGGTAATTGGTCTGAAGGTTTTCGCGATCCAATCACCAAGCAGATTGTAAACTTTAGTTGGGTTGGAAAACCGTTAAAACTTGGTACTGAAATGGTGTATGACCCTGCAGTAATTTATGGGCGGGTTCTTGAGCTTCAATCAAGTCCCAGAAGTATCAATATTAATGATATATTGGTACACGAACTGGCTCCATTCGCAACTGCTATGTCTGACACTCCATTTGAAACGAAGATAACTAAATCAAAGTGTAATCTTAACAACTTCAGGTATACATATGTCGTAGAACTGTGAATGCCACTAGCTTGGTGGTCGATGGGGTTCAGTAGTGATGTGGACAATTAATAGCTTGGCCTACTAAATGAACTGTCGATGACTTCACTACAAAATTTAAGTCATTTATTTCTACTAAGCTCATTTCCGTCAATGTGTATGAGTATCTAATATTGGATAGATGCAAAGAATTCAGCCTTAATGGAAATGCAAAATTATGCGGTCCACAAATTGGTTAGCAATGTACTTCTTCCTGCTCAAAATGTGATCCTCACGGTTAGTGAAAATTAAATACAAACTAATCAGAGCCATCAGCAAATAGGGGCCAACATTGGAGAGGATACAGTGTTCCATGACCTCTACAAATCGACACATCAACTTGTAATCACTGGTGATGATAATGTGCAAACCGAAAGTAGCCATGATGATATAATACTTAGACCAGATGTAAGCACCTCGCACGAAGAATCAGAAAATTGTTATCAGGCACTTGCTGTGCACTGAGAAAGAGGTTAGTCATGGAGTAAGTAGTGTTGTCTCAGATGACACAGGTGTTTTATTTTGCTTCTGTGCCATTTTGGATAAATTCTCAACGGATATGTTCATGGAATCTCCGATTGAGGATCGCAACATCATAGATATAAAAGATGAGAAGTACAAGCAAATCGTACCTGATAGTTATATTGGTCGGCATGTCATATCAGTGTACGATACATGTACAGTCACCCGTTGGTGTGACGTGGGAAAGGTAACTGAAGATAAATACGTGTTCAAGCTGGTTATTCGTTTTGTCGCATATGTGACCAAACTCAGTAAATCACAGACATTTTTGAACAAACAAGTACATTTATGGCAGCATGTTATGGTCTAGCCCTGAATACAAGGCTATTCCGCCGTGCTATGTAGCTCCGGTGATATAGACTTAATTTCAGGGCTAATTCTGGTCAGCCACAATTCTCTACCATGACAGAAGTCAGGCATAATCAGTGGGCTGGCAAGCAAGCACCTGACCATTGCCCCATAACTGTGCTCATTGCCTCCAAGAACAACGGATGCCTTCACAGAAAAACTTTAAAACAGCACATCTACAGGTACAGCTTTGAAAATATGCTCTAAAATCCCCTCCTAATTTGGTACCAAATGACTTTGGCTCGCAAAATGGACGGGTTGCCAGCGGCCTACCCTGGTTCCTCCTCTCAACAACGGTGTAAAGGCAGTTCCCGCATCTGCACAGACACTATGGTGTTGGCCGTGGTGGGGCCTTAACCTACCGGCAATAGAGTGTTTGACATTAGGTCTATCACTACGGATGAATGGAGTTACTCTCAGCTATTTCTACTCTGGGATTATCATACCCGAGGATAGCGGAGCTGTGTTTTGCATAGCTAAACCCATGTCTCCCGACCGTCTGGGGATAAATCCTCTAGACATGCACAGAACCCCTTATCGGGCGAGTGAAAGCAACCACTCTCAATAACCCACCATGCTCTGTCACCCTCACATCGTCATCTGTACATCATGTATCTCATCAAGGCACTGCACTGTTTTTAGTGTATTACAATGCCACTTAAATGACATTTTAAATTGGTGTCAAAAAGTGGCATTAAGCATTATTCTACTACTACTACTGTGTCTCCATCTGCCTGAGGCTGGGTACATTAAGTAGTCAGGTTGTCCATCTACATGTATAGTATGTCTGTACGGCCATCTCCAATTCCTCCTGTCGGTTCATGCAAATTAAGCTCTGCAGATGAGGCATAATCGTCGGCACCTTTTTTAGTTTTAAAGTAAAGTTATGATGTTTGGTGATTTTAATGTACGTATAGGCGGGCCTACAATTTACAATGTTCAGAAGATATAAACAGTCATTATAGATTGATGGTACCGTTAATTATATTTTATATAGCCCTACCTAATTATCTAAGGTGGTCTATATGGTGCATGCATGAGTATTTGCCTGTATGTCGTTGCTGCAGTAAATATTTTTCTACTAATATTATTGCTGTTATTACGTTTTTGTTTTGATCGTGCTCTCATAATTTTTATTATATTGATCTCGCTTAATCCACGTACAGAATTAATCCACAAAGAACGTTTGGCTAGCAATGTAGGTTCACATTTGTTTCTGTTCAGAAATGTAGGGCCTAGGCTACTTGTTGGTGTGGTTGAGTAGTGGCGGCCATCTTGGATTTATGCACGACGGCGACTTCTAAATTAAAAAATAATGCCAGAAATGAGTTTCTCGTGGTCGCTTTAGTTAGAAAAGTGGTATTATACATATTTCTAGGCCAGAATGTGAAAAAGTTATATTTCCACTATGGCTCTTGGCGGCCATTTTGAAAAACGTGAATAACTGAAATTGCCCAAGGGTGACTCCTCCACACCCTCCGGAATCTTCAAACTGGGGGTCTGGGCAGAAGTATTCTGCAAAGAATAAGCTATATACTCCAAGTCCAGGTATACCACCATGGCTGCTGGACTATAGGTTTTGTGTGTTAGAGCCAACAAAAGAATGCTAAAGGATTTACATGTTCATGTACTTAGCGCCAGGCACTATGGTCACATAGCTAGGTACATGTGCACCCAGTATATAATCAATACCAGCCTGCTGAGTGTGTCTGTACCGACCAATCACGTGCAGGCATCATAAGGTGATACACACCATGGTTGCCAAGGCGAGTCTATCTCACACAACCAGTAGGGGTGGCAGGATAGTATGCTGTAATATCAAACCATAATATTAAAGGTAATAAAGCTTCTTTGTAACTAATTACATGAAATAGATAGATTAATACTTATATATTTCGATGATATGTTCTAGTTTACATTCAAGCTTGCACAATTTTAAATATTTCCCAGTTTGATTATAGGCATGTGATGCTATTTAATAATGGACTCCTAGGTATTTCCCGTGCCTACCTTGACAGTGGTGACGTCACATTGTGTTAGTGTTTTGACTAGAGGAGGAGGGATTCCCTTGCCGGCATCAGCTGACTGGCCAGCCACAGCCCCACCCCGGAACACGAGCACTCCGCGTGGTTTACTTGTGTTATGGCCGGCGCTGTCAAGGGCGGAATAAGTCTATTCTGGTTAGTGGTGCTGGTTGTCATACAACATACCTAGGCTGTTAATGAGCTTATAGTCTACCTTTGTGATTTTTATCGACCCGTGCTGTGACTGAGTCAGTGAGTGTGACACAGTCACAGACAGTGTCATGACATGATTCTGGCTGCAGTGAGTGAGTGACTCTGAGACATGACACTGACAGCCTCATCGACATCGACATGATACTGTCTGAATAACCTGAGTCTGCAGTTACTTTTTATGAATGCAATGCCGATGCACTCTGACAACCTGCATCTGAATAAGTTATAGACTATATAGCAGCATTTTTGTGAGAGCAGTTTCGTCGCACATGTTTCTGTGAATGTCAGTTTGTGAATCCCGAGGGCGAATCTGAAGAGCTGATGTTACAGAAGACCAGACAAGAGACAGATACAAGATCTTGGATTTGTTGAGCAGTCGGAATAACGTTAGTCGTTACTACCAGTGATTACTATACTAGTCTAATCTAGAGTATACTATAGGTCTAGACTGTATTACTCGGTGTTTAGACTTTAGTGAATAGAATTGATCAGGTAGGCCTAACGTGACCGTAACGTTTTTCAAAAATGTTTTTTTTTATGTTTTAATGACCTTAAAGTTAAAGGCTTAAGCTTAACTAAATCTAGCCTAGTTATATGCCCTGAAAAATAGGAAGGCTGACTATGAACATGATATATAAGCTAAGGCTAAGTAGCCACTAAACCCTGCTTATAATCTTAGATAAATTAAATAGAATAGACAAGATTGCCAAGGGCTAGGCCTATCCTATGTCAGTAGGCCTGGGTCCCACATCTGCGACAATCATATCCCTGTTTATGGTCCACCCCCGGGGTCCACCCAGCAAACACGAGACGTTGGACTACTGTCGGTTTGATGTTGGGCGAGCGTCGTGTGCATGGGCAGGTGTCATACACTTATAGGCCCTACCTGCCACAATAATAACTGTTTAACCCTTTAAGCCCTCTCGATGCATTAAAGCATCATTTTACAACCCTGAAAACAGACTTAATTTCCTACAATCAAGGGTTTTAGAACGAAAATTTCCGTGGTGATTTTCTTTAATATTTTAACCACATCAAATCATCTTCATCCACTACAAGTCGAGAATTGCGACAGCAATTCACGGCTTGTAGTGGATGAAGATGACAATGGGAAATTCAGGCTTGAAAGGGTAATGCAGGTCCAGTACATCTAAGGCAAACCGACACGGCCCATCCTTGCTGCAGTCTCTTCAGACTGTCAGAGGTATTCGTTTGGAGAGTATAACGGGAACACAAAGACCACATGTTTTTTTCAATTTGAAATCATCATAAATGTCTCAGTTAGCTCTTTCTGATATTCTGGCCATTGAAATATTTATACAATACATCAGTTATAAGAATGCAGTTCATACTTGAACAAAAATATGGCAAATCAATCCTTTCGAACCAAATTTTATCTGAATCATGTGAGGGTAACAATATTTTCAACCTTCATTAGAACTAATTTGAAGAAAAAAATGCAAATTATATCTGGTTAAAATTGTGTTTTTCCATGGACCATAGATCATTAGAAAATATGTTTCCTAATAATTTTTATGCTGGGATACCATGAATCCCCGGGGCCCCACGAACAGAGTATGATTTCTATGGGGGCAAAATGGGCAACATGGAAGGATCTCCATGGACACCAATGTCCAAAGAACCCCATTCCCAGTGAATATCTATTTCTGAATTATTTTATTACCAAAATTTACACTATGTTATTGTAACATTACAATGATTATTGCCTATCATATCTCACTACTAAATAGTGTTCCAACATGACCAGAACACATTGTTCATTGTAGGCCAGGCCCCTACATTTCCAGGGAAAGGAGCCCCCCCTCCCCCTAACCAACACTAATTGCCGATGCAGCAGAAAAACAATTAATTAATTGATATATTCTAAGCGTTATTATCTTGATCATACGGCTAGTTACCATGGTTACTATATACATGATATAGTCACTCCATGCTAGCGACCTTGTGTTCTTATTGGAGGTCCCACAAACCACCCTGTAAATTGTGTCATATATTTACTTATTTTCATGGTTGAATCAAGGATACTAGAACACATTTGTTCTAGTATCCTTGGTTGAATAAACACTTATTCTTCACACAGGCACTAACTTGTAGCGCATGTTTTCGCCGATTTCTTAATCAATTACCAACCGGTTTTCATGAAATTTTGCAATTACTATTTTCAAGTCCCCCCCCCCAAAAAAAAAATGATAGCATTGAATGATAAAATACATGACGCATGACTGTATCACTTTAATATTTTGTTTTCCATCCACTTGAAGTTGAAAAAACGTCGGTAAGATGTTAAAGTTAAAGGGTTAATTAGCATGATTAGCGAGCGATTTAATCATGTACCACTTAGCATGATACTAAGCGGCACTGTTTTGTAGTCTAAACTACATTGAGATCTGGTGATAATGACTCAAGTGGAAAGCTAAAAAGAGACATTGAGCCAATGCTGGGATGATGTTGGGGCAGCGTCGTAGA
This sequence comes from Flabesymbios commensalis, assembly GCA_964017125.1. Lineage (NCBI taxonomy): Eukaryota > Metazoa > Annelida > Polychaeta > Terebellida > Flabelligeridae > Flabesymbios > Flabesymbios commensalis. Next base: position 13,962,522 of record OZ024916.1, read on the forward strand.
CGATGGGCCAACATCAGCCCAGCATTGGCTCAATGTCTCGTGTTTGCTGGGTATGGCGTGACAGGACGCGTATACCAGGTGTATCATGGGTACAGCAGTATTTACATTTTCGCGAATTTCTGATTTGGGCATTTTTCACGAAGTTTAAAATTCGCCTATTTTCATTTTTCTTTAGTCATGTTAGTAGCGCTATTATAATTAATAATAATTTTCGCAAGATGAATTCGCGAATTTGTCCTCTTCGCAAAATTCGCGAAAATTAAAACATCGCGAATATTACCAGATCTACAGTATATCAGACGATACATAAGTCCGTGCAAACACCCATCCCAAACCAACTGAGCATGCTGAGCAAACAACAACCGTCAACCGTTGTCCTCGTTAATATCAGGCCTAGCTGATGAATTGTGCTTTTGACTATCAAATGATTATTTTTCTTCACTGGTTGTTTCACCTATTTTAACTCAAGTTTCTGCTGCTGAATTGTTTGCTTCTATTTTTCACCCATAACGCAATTCCCAGATTCAACACTGTTCAATTGACGAAAAATATTTATATTAATGAAAAATAGACACCACCACTATTGAATTATTGGATTAACTAAGCATCTACAAAAAAAATTGGTCAAATTTAGTGATATTTCTTTTGCTCTAAATCATGCTTGAAACCGCAAGACAAGGGTTAATTTCCTTTTAACATATTTAAATCGGAATTCCTGTTTCAACTGATTATGCTGATTGAAAAGAAATATTATTTTAAAAACGTAGAAGCGTGAATTTAATGATTAATAGCAATGTTTCAGAAGATTTCATGTAAGATTTCTTCAATGTTATTAACATGGTTAGGTCGAGCGTTTGTTTATTGCATGTTTTTGTTGGATGTTACAGTATCTGACTGGTCTATGAAGACGTGAATCATCAGCTCTACATCACTACACAGCCATAGTCAGCAAACTGGACCTAACATTACCATCATCATGTTGAACGGACCAGGATCAGCGAATATGGAGGTGAAACCCAGAGTTCCCAGCAGCCAATCCCTGTCCACGACCATGAACAAGTTTGTTCACGCGGTAGAAGAGATGGACCGGACAATCATGATCCCTAGTAAGCTGCAGGACATAGACTTCCCCGGAGTCCAGCTGCCCAGTCAAAATGGTCAAGCGGGCAATGACAATAATAACACCGTCTCCAGTGACGGCATAGTGACACTCAACTCGGGAATGGTGCAGGGCAAGTGTGACTTGTTTACGTGTTATAAAATGCTGAATGCCGTGAGGTCCGAGCTCGGGGGTTCTCAGTGCTGTCACCCCACCACAGGCGGCGCTTCCTTCCTCAGCACCCCTGACGAGGAGGAGGACACTGTGCAGGAGAAGGACGAGCAGTGTGAGCAAGTGGCCGCGGCATTCAGGCATCACTTACAGGGATTATTTAGCGTGCTTCACCAGCTCACGATGGCCGCGGATACTGTGAAGGGCAAGTATCAGGAAGAGCTGGGAGAAATCCCCTCCTCTCTATCCTCTCTACAACTACACAGCTGATCTGATAGATTCGTATACATAGTGGAATCAACAAATCAATATAGCATTGTTAGATATCTAGTGCTGAAATATGATCTATTTATTGACAATAACAGCGGGGAATGAGGAGTGTGAAGCTTTGACATCTTTTTCTCGCCCCTTGCGAGACGTTTACCTGATGCTGAGTTAATGTTGAACCGGCGTCACAGAAGGTGGACAAGCAATAACCTAGTTTCTCCTCAACCTTCGACTTGTCAATGCTGAACATGCAAAACCTCTTGTCTGTTATAATGTAATTGAACATGTGCTTAATATGTATTTTTCAAGATGATAAACACGGAAAACAAGTCGACCTTTAACATGTTTAATTCCGGGATTATATTATATTTATCTATTGATCCAAGACAAATGCTTTACTTTTTCTACTAAGATACATTTTTTATCGAATAATATATCGTTACCTGGTTATGCAGGGTGATCTACACTTCGTTTATGTTTTTTTTTGTTATTTCACGTTGAAAAAGTTAAAAACTACAGTCGTCAAAATAACAAGTTCTACAGTCGCCCAATTTTAAAGCGTTTACTTGTGTCTGGTCAAAATGTCCCTGAGGCATGGTACACGTAAACTTAATGAATGTGATTTTAAGAGGTTTTCGCTTTCAAGATTCATACACATACAAGTTTGTGGCCAATATTAAACTGTGAAGTTAACATAGTGGTATACACGGACATATAGTTACTGTAACCATGGTAACTAGTATAGTCACTAGTGTATATAGCGAAATATCAAAACGGAAACACAAAGGAGGGTAACATATTCCACACTCCTTTTGGAACATGTTTAACAGTTAAACAAGAGTTATTTTAGCATGAAACTTTGGTCAACTTTGGAGTTGTCAAGATAGAGTAAGAGATTGTGATACATACATGTGAAGTTTACCTGGTGTTGGTTTGATGTTCACCGTCTGCGACGTTGAACCAACATCAAACGAGTATCGGGTGCCGCTTGTGACACATTCAGCCTGGGACCACGTGATGTGTTCTCGTTCTTTGTGATAAAATATCTGGTGACGTCCATATCTTGCAAACAGGACATCCGTATGCGTGGATACGCGGAAGTCTGATGCCAGTAAAAACAAGCTGGTCCAACGTCGGAGGCGTTGGGCCCACGTTGTACAAATGTTATGCAAATGTTTTGTGTTTGCTGGGATGGGAGTTTGAAAGTGGAGAAAAAAAAAGAATCGATAAATGATGAATGTTGATCATCAATAAGAGTTAGAACCATTGACACAGAAAACTTATAAATTCTCTCAATGCTGGTAACTCTTTTAGTTATTCATATAAATATTAGTGCTTTTTAATGTACAGAATTTCAATCTTTGCAAATTTGTAGACCTGTAGATATTAGTAGTTTTTACACGCTAAATTAATAGTAACTGTATATAATAATCCGGCCTAGCCATTTAAAATGCATGCAATATAACGCTCAGGTTGATCAATGACATTTTTTGAAAAAGCGCGGGGGACCGGGGGCCGTCGTTATACGTCGAAACCTGACGTGAAAAGACGATCCCCGCACTGAAAGAATTAAAATATTTATAACCTGATAACGGTCGTAGACCCATAACATAGGTATTCAAATGAACCGGAAAGAGCTAACTAAGACATTCATGATGATTTCAATTGAAAGTAAGTAACCCTTCAGTCTCCATGTTTTAAGCAAAATTAATCCCGCGTTGAAAGGGTCCAGGGCGAGTCTGCTGAGATAGATGATGAAGCCGGGATCAGTGTTTTATTTATTCATCAGCAGGGAGTAATGTTTTGTGAGCTATCGGTCTTTCTATTCTTACTGCTAATACTGCCGTGCAAAGCCAAAAGGCAGTATCTGCTTACTTCACAAGTAAGCAGAAACTGCCTTTTGTCTTAGCAGAGCACAGTACTGATCGATATGTGTGCCCTGGAGAACCCGACCAGGCACGGATGGCATCACTGTCTGTGTCTACTTTGAAATATTTATCGGCTCTGTACTGTTTACCTGCTTACGAGAGATGTGTGTGAATGCGCCGATGTTGTATACGAAGAAGACCCCTGAATATGTTATGTGGATCTGCTACCAGATTATTTGTTATCTCACAATCTAAATCCTGAACCAAAAGGTCATGTCTTTCATCACTAAGGGTGCGATATCTCATACTTGTTTACCATGTAGTCGTCATTTTATAAAATATATGTAATTTCAAGGAAAATAATACCACCTTTCCAAATCAGGTTTTGACATAATTTTGATTTTTTTATAATTGGTTTAAATTTTTTCTTTCTGCTTTGAGGTGGATACTGCACGAGAAATTCAAGGCTCACAGTGAATGAAAAAAAATGATAAAAACCCAGGGGAAATAAGGGGTTAAATAGTATATTAACCCTTACAGTGCTGGGATAGACTGTAGTCGTCAGAATCTGACGTCTGTAGACGTCAGAATCTGACGTCTGTAGACGTCAGATTCTGACGACTAAAGTCTATCCCCGCACTGTAAGAGTAAAACTATTTATAATAGCCGTAGACCCATAACTACGATAACATAAGTATTCAAATGAATAGAAATGACCTAAATAGGACATTTAAGATGATTTCAAATATATAAAAAAACATTTGGTCTCCATGGTTTATGCGAAAGTATTTCAGCACCTCGAGGGTTAAACCCCGAGATCACTGATATCGACTATACCTGCATGCTCTAGTAGACATGCTGTGTTTTTAATGACACCTGTGTACATGTACAAGTATACCCAGTTGTTAAAAGTAAAATATGTCCTAATTAATCTTGAATAAACTCATATATATGACTTATATTTTACAAATCGCTTACATTTTTCAGTCATTTGAAGTTGTGTATCGCGGTAGCGAGACACAGCTTCAAACATGTCAAATGACTGAACATTTAAATTGAATACACCAGATCTGTAATTGTTAATCTGAGCTTTTGGTTTGAGAATGACCATATGATAAAGACGTAGCTTCTAAGTTCATTCTCCTCCTCGTGGCCTGGTGTCACTCACAACCAAGACAACTGTTATTATAAAGTCCCCACATATATAGATAATTTATTTTTCAGACTACTTTATAGTTGTTAATTATAGTTTTATATGTCACACTACACATTGCTACCTACATGTAGTAGTTTTTGTGGTTTTCACGGTGAGTGTGAGATTGCGTGAGATATATATCACGTCACGCTATATGTACAGCGAGAGTTGTGCGAGTCATTGCTGAAAGTACATTGCAACCAGCAAGCAATAACCATCTTCCCATGGCCAGTCTCACGCGAGTGCTTACCGCAGGACTGCGTGCTTGTGGGTGAGATAACTTGTTGTGGAAGATGGCAATAACGTGTATAGTTACTATGTATTAATGTACTATAACTTTTAATGCAATAAAAATAGCTAGAATATCAGCTAGTTTTTTGTCAATTTTAATTGCCAACTCACATTCTGTAGGTAGAGAGTGAAATGTCGACAAAATCTAACCATGTCAAAAATGATATGCATCTTTCTTATGAACCTGTGAGGTATCTCAGATATCTCATTTCATCGTCATGTTTTTCAAGTCTTTTTTTAACATAGACTCAATGTCACACCCTTAGGAGATCATGTGTTTTATTTGCAACTCAAAGGTCACACGGGACACTTTAACTTCAAAAACCGATGTGTGGCATTTTTTTCTGCACGGCCATATATTCATACCTTGTCTGATGTCTGGAAAATAATACATATCGTGTTCATTAGTCATGTTAATTGGTTAACCCTTTCAATCCTGAATTTACCATCCAATACAAGCCGCGAATTGCTGCCGCAATTCTCGACTTGTAGTGGATGAAGATGACATGATGTAGTTTAAAAATTAAAGAAAATTACCACGTATTGGTAAACCAGTTTCATGGAAATTTTCGTTCTAAAACCCTTAGTTGTAGGAAATTAAGTATGTTTTCAGGCATGTAAAATGATTCTTAATGTATCGTGGGGGCTTAAAGTGTTTAACCAGTTCCGTTTCACTGATCATTAATATTCACCTTGTGACGGGCCCCACTCCTTGGAGCGTCGACCTTGCTGCGTGGCGACCCACCTACTTAAACTCTAGAGAGAATATACCTAACAAAACTAAAATCACGAAAAATCATAGATTATTATCATATTATATCTGCCAGCCTGGCGTTGGCCATACGCAGTCACATAGCCATGATAACTAGTTTGCGGCAATGTATACTGTAGAGGTTTTGATTTTCGCGACGAGGACAATCTCTCGAAATCAAGAATCTCGCGAAAATTATTATTATGATAGCGCTACCAGAGAAAAATGAAAATTCGCGAATTCTAGCCTTTGTGAAAAGTTCAAAAATAAAAAATTCGCGAAAATTTAAACACGCTAAATTTACCATATCTACAGTATTTATATGAACGTTGACACTGTCGTTCAGAAATACTTTTCACGTAAGCATATACCGTCTTGCGTGCAAAGCCAAAAGGCGGTATCTGCCTACTTTTTAATTAAGCAGATACTGCCTTTACTCCAGTAGAGCACAATCATCACTCGCATTCATCAGCTGATAATCTAGCCCATAAGACCCATTGCGGAGACGCCCTTATTATTAAAAATTTGCGAGGTCACATATTCACTAAAAGCCGACTCCCAACGTTTCGGGTTCTGATATTATCATCCGTAAACAAGATAGATTTCATCAGCAAGTTCTTCAGACCAGACGTCTATAAACACTGACCAGTAGGACTGGTATTTACAGACATATACACACTGATATGACAGTGACCAGTTCGACATTGATTTACAGACATTTCGCCAAATACTTTAAAAAATCCCTTAAATCATGTAAATGGGCTAAAATTTACCAAAAACATCTTGGGGGGCAAGCCCCAAAACCCCGGGCGCCCCCCTTTTTCAGATCCTTGATCCGTCACTGACCACTGATCAGTAGAACGGGATCTGAATAGGATAAAGACCGAGGAGCTCTACATTCTTAACTGTGGAAAAGGCCGAGGCCTTTTCCACAGCTAAGAATGCAGAGCTCCGAAGGTTTTATCTGAGTTAAAACACATCTGACCATAATGAGGATCCATCATAATCAACAACTCGGTCACACCTGACTGATTATAGACCATAGGCCTACCATGATAATTGGCCTGTACTTGATCATGTTGATCAACAATAACTCTCCATCCCCGGCTTAGAATGTAGTGGTCGGACAAAGCGAATAGTATAGTGGTGTGTTTTGAGCACATCAAAGTTCTTGGCAGGACACCGATTCACCACAGAGGATCTCCCCTGATTTTAAACTGTCCAAAAATGCCTACATTGACAATGACCTGTATTCTCACATAATTCACCATGAATCTACCCATGAGTGGTGCAGAGACACTGAAATTAGGTTAATTTATACGATTGAAATTTGTTTGAACGGCAGCCGTGGAGAAAAAAGTGGATGTTGTTTTGACGAAATCGTTATGCGGAGCGAACACATCGTCACTGTAGGCCTATGTACAGTTAATCATGAGATATGATAATGAGTGTAGTATCATATTATCGTCGCCTCGATGCTGAAGCTCCCTATCTATCACTCACATCGGTGGTATATATGACGTCCAGGAAACAAATTATATGATTTTAATCGGATTTTTAGGTTTGCCCATTTTTTAGTTTCATCGAGATAGACGTACGTGACAACTAGTCTTGTCAACAAACATTAACATACCATATGATACATAGGCCTACTATCGACGTATAATAATGGTGACCCTTAGAACACTGTTGTCGACTGCAGTAGACATTCTGTGTTTTTATTAGTACCTGTATAACCCCTGATAACGAGCTGTTCGGAGTAAATATGCTTTCAATATATATATATAATGAAATATATATATATATATAACATGCTTTCAATATTGAAACACTGATTTATATTGGGGCGTAAATTTCGCAAATAACATACATTTTCAGTCACTTGAAGTTGTGTGTCGCGGTAGCGAGACACAACTTCAAGTGGCTGAAAATTTTAATTGAATAGCTCAGTGATCTGAGGGTTATCAAAACGCAACGTGACGAAAGTAAAGTATATAACCCTTTAAACCTGTCTGTATGAATTAAGGCCATAAACATATTATTGTTAAAGATTTTTAAAAGTGGGAGATAAAGCCTTTTAATCCTTGCAACTCTGAAATATTTCATTTGTGTATAAACTATGGAGACCAAAGAGTCTCATAAATATCTTAGGTAGCTCTTTCTGCTACTTTTGAATTACTATGTGATTATGGGTCTACGGCCATTATAATTTTTTTAATTCAGTTTTGGGATCGACTGTAGACGTCAAAATCTGACGTCCATAGACATCAGATTATATATTTATGTCACCTGTGTGTTAAAAGATGCATGTACTGCAGCGATTTCGGCACATTGAACTTATCGTACACATTGCTATCACTGTCCTACCAGATATCAGATAGTGTTGATATCATAGGTGGATCACTGCGATTAGGGAAAGGGGAAAACAGGGGAAATTGTTGCAGGAAAGGGGTGATCTGGCTCAGATGGTGGTCGCGGAATGATCTGACAAATACAATGTTGTTTCAATGCTGGGCCTGCGTTTTTGACCGTAGTCCAACAATAACCCAGCATTGGGTCAGTGTATATCGTGTTGACTGGTGGGGGAAATCTTGAGGTGGTGTTTCAAATAATTTCTACTATGAATTTATTCAAGGCTAGATACACCCTGTGACACTAAATTTAAATCAAAACTGACATAATAATCGACCATTTTGCGTCTGCCACCACATACTCTAGGTAAACAACGGTGTTGGAATGTCCAGTGTTTGCCTGGAACACTGCAAACTGCACATATTCTGCATATAGATATACCCTCATAACAATTATGCCTATGTATATACAATATTCGCGTTGAACTTAAACTTAGATTTGCGTTGTGTTTCAAAAGTAAGCACACAAGCTGTAATTAGTGTCGTGTCAAATACTGACTGTTTATTTTTTGGACAACCACAAGATAGCAGGCCACATCTCTGCAGCATTAATTGGGATTGAAATACATGTATAAAAAATCTATTGTCGTTTTTTATTAAATTGTTTATACGTCCAAGGATAGATAGCTTTTAAGGATTATTTTTTATTTTGTCTCTTCTATAATGTTTATTTAGGAGTTTCGTTATGTAATTAAGTACCAAAGTATCTGATTTGAACCTTTGGGCGAAGTATACTCTTGGCAGGCCAACGTCGGTATCATGCCCTACTCTTATCGATGATTTCAAGGGTTCTTTACAGTCATAGTGTCACACACAACACTACATATTTCAGGCTTTTGTAGCCTATCTGTCTCGATCAACCTTGATCAAAAAACATCCGAACCGGCCGAAATTCAAACCCAGTAGTCTACCTCTGAGTTTCGACCCACAACTGGACCGAATGGGCCTTCGGCACAGGCTACCGAGTATATTATTCTCGAAATACGATTACGTGTTGTCGAACGTCGATAACGTGGTTTCGAACTTCGATAACGTATTTTCCAACTTCGATAACGTGTTAACTAGCTTCGATAACGTGTTAACTAACTTCGATAACGTGTTTTCGAACTTGAATAATGTGATGCTCGGAATTCCCTAACGTGTATATATTCTTTGTCAATAATTATTAAGGCACTAACATAACAATGAGCTTCTAACCATGCGAACACGATAATATTGTTTTAGTAACACGTTGTGCTTTTCGATAACGTGTTCTCGAATTTCGATAACGCGTTCTCGATATTCGATAAGGTTTTTCGGCCCCTGTGATTTCCTTACACACCCACCTCACCCTCTAACAAACCCCTGGTGATCAGTATAATAGTGTGTCTCTCCCCAGAAAACACAAAACATTTTTAAACATTTGTACAATGTCGGCCCAACGTCTTCGACGTTGGTCCAACATTGTACAAATGTTATAAAAATGTTTTGTGTTTTCTGGGTCAGCCTTTATCATGTTTATTGTACTGGTGTGTTCTTGTCTATTAAACTGATTAAAGTGATAACAACCAAGGTCTTTTCAAGTAAGCGCACAAAACGATCCTCTGAATACAAGATATGGCGCCACTATTACATTGATGTTGGGTCCACGTCGTATACGGTCGGCCAACATCAAAATAACATTGGGTGTATATTCCACGATAACTGGAGATATACTGTGCTCAGCCATGTATGTATGTACATGATGTATGTATGTTACCAGTCATCATGTCATGACAGTAGAGTGAGTGAGGTGATCAGATGACAGTCAGACATAACAGGTAAATAATACATCGTCCAACCCTTAAAGCCCCAAATTGTCGTATCTTGTACCATATGGCATGTCTTGGATACAATTACATTAATAAAAAAGTTATAATCCATCAAAATATGAGGCTCCTAGGTGTCATTTCAGATATTATACTGGCATGGAGTATTTGATCAAATCAGCTCATTTATATTTACTGCGTTAGCACTTTTCTTCTGAATGGTAGCTAAAAGGTAGCTGAATTTCAAGAGCTATAGATCACTAGCTGATTGTTAAGAGGTCACTAGCTATAACAACATAGAGATAGGTAGTTGTTTAGAGGTCACTAGCTATAGCAACATTAAGATAGCTAGTTGTTTAGAGGTCACTAGCTATAACAACATTAAGATAGCTAGTTGTTTAGAGGTCACTAGCTATAACAACATGAAGATAGCTAGTTGTTTAGAGGTCACTAGCTATAACAACATTAAGATAGCTAGTTGTTTAGAGGTCACTAGCTATAACAACATGAAGATAGCTAGTTGTTTAGAGGTAACTAGCTATAACAACATTAAGATAGCTAGTTGTTTAGAGGTCACTAGCTATAACAACATGACATAACTTGTTGTTTAGAGGTCACTAGCTATAACAACATGACATAACTTGTTGTTTAGAGGTCACTAGCTATAACAACATGACATAACTTGTTGTTTAGAGGTCACTAGCTATAACAACATGACATAACTTGTTGTTTAGAGGTCACTAGCTATAACAACATGAGATAGCTAGTTGTTAAGGGATCACCAGCTATAGCAAAATGTGATAGCTAGTTATTAAGAGATCACTAGCTATAACAAAATGTGATAGCTAGTTATTAAGAGATCACTAGCTATAACAAAATGTGATAGCTAGTTATTAAGAGATCACTAGCTGGCATAGCTAGTTGTTGAAAGATCACTATCTGTAACAACATGAGATAGCTAGTTGTTAAGATATCACTTGCTATAACATGAGATAGCTATGTGTAAGCTATTTACATGTAAGCACAGCACGATATATGTGAACTATTCACATATCAACACCGCACGATATATGTGAACTATTTACATGTCAACACAGCTTGATATATACAAGCTATTTACATGTCAACACCGCACGATATATGTAAGCTACTTGCATGTCAACGCAGCACGTACGATATATGTAAGCTATTCAAATTTCAACACCGCACATAATATCTAAGCTGTTTACATGTCAACACAGCCAGATATATGTAAGCTATTTACATGTCAACTTGAATATGTAAGCTCTTTAGATGTAATCGTAGCAAGATATATGCAAGCACTTTACAAGTCAACGCAGCACGATACAATTTATACAAGCTCTTTACATATCATTATATATGCAAGCTCTTTACATATCAACGCAGCAAGATAGCACGCCATATACAAGAGCTTCACATGTCAACGCAGCACAGTATATGTCAACGCAGCAAGATAGCACGCCATATACAAAAGCTTCACATGTCAACGCAGCACAGTATATGTAAGTTTTTTTTACATGTCAACGCAGCATCATATGGGCAAACCCTATACATGTGTTGTCTGTCAATAGTCATTAAACACATGTAGGATTCAGTATAGTATTTGTTTACACTTCCTAAACCAAACCCGTACATATTGCAATGCTCTACGTTGTGGTAAATGACATTGAAATTGAATTATTTTCATTAAATCTAACTAATTTGGTTAAATGGCCTTACATAAAACCTAGAAAATGTCGTTTTTCCAGTATATGTGTTGGAATTCTTCAAAATCAATCCGACGACACAAGAGAGAACATCTTGTACGTTGAGATTTATATATATTTATATATATTATATTTTTTTACTTTATTAACCACCACGCTTACTCACACATATTCCGATTTAATAAATATCGCTTGCTATTGTATATCTAATGTTGATTGTGTAATAACGCTACTTGAAAGCAATTTTATCTTATCTTAACCACCCATGGTCCTCATCGAAGACGCAGAGAGAGCGTTTTTCAGGTATAGACCATACACACCCCCTCTACGCGAATCCCTCAATGGCCAACGATGGCCATTATTATGCTTGAAAGATAACGGTGTCATTTCCTCTGCTTTTTGTCAAAGTCCATCGTAATTCAAATGACAACAAAATCGCGGGTGGTGATTAGCAGGATCCTTCACGAGGTTTTAATGTGTAAAAATTCAGTACTGTGGGAAGCATCCGTGACCGAGAGGGAGCGTGCTCGGCCTAAGAACGCCAGGGTTTTTGTATGTGATCCTGTGACAGGAGAGCAGTGGCATCAATTTACCATACATGCTCAGGAGTTTTCCTGATACAGTTTAACCTGATGTGCACAAAAATGACCTAAAGCCCCATTCATTCATTCATTCATTCATTCATTCATTCATTCATTCATTCATTCATTCATTCATTCATTCATTCATTCATTCATTCATTCATTCATTCATTCATTCATTCATTCATTCATTCATTCATTCATTCATCCATCCATCCATCCATCCATCCATCCATTCATTCATTCATTCATTCATTCATTCATCCATCCATCCATTCATATTTATTTATTTATTTATTTATTTATTTATTTATTTATTTATTTATTTATTTATTTATTTATTTATTTATTTATTTATTTATTTATTTATTTATTTATTTATTTATTTATTTATTTATTTATTTATTTATTTATTTATTCATTCATTCATTCATTCATTCATTCATTCATTCATTATTTATTTATTTATTTATTTATTTATTTATTTATTTATTTATTTATTTATTTATTTATTTATTTATTTATTTATTTATTTATTTATTTATTTATTTATTTATTTATTTATTTATTTATTTATTTATTTATTTATTTATTTATTTATTTATTTATTTATTTATTTATTTATTTATTTATTTATTTATTTATTTATTTATTTATTTATTTACTTATTTATTTATTTATTTATTCGTTCAATTATTCATTTATTCATTCATTTATTCGTGCATTTATTCATTCATTCATTCATTCTTTCATTTATTCATTCATTCATTCATTCATTCATTCATTCATTCATTCATTCATTCATTCATTCATTCATTCATTCATTCATATTTATCTAATGCTTTGGTTTGTTTCTCGCTAAACATAGATATAGAAATGATTACATATAGCATCATAGTGGCTCTGAAAAAGCGTATTATTCAACACAGCTATATTGAAAAAATACACATCAATCGCACTTTAATTAAGCTGCATAATTATATAGCTTCTATTTTAGTCGAAATTGACGAACTTGAACGAGCAATGTTTGGTCCACTATTGTTTAAGATGCACAAGGACGACATGGTATCAATCATATCTTACAATACCGGTATACATATGTCATTATTAGGTGATAACACTGCATTAGTGGAGGTGGAGATGACTCAATGCTGATATATATCATCTTTGACTGATGACACTACTTTTTTAATGGGGATGATAGACACAATGAAGAATAAACCCTTACAACAATTAAATATTTTTGAATAAACCTTGGAAGCGGAGGTGTTTTTTTTATTTTTAAATTTGAATTCAAATAAATGGCTTAGTTAGCTCGTTTTGGTTCATTTGAATACATATGTTATGGGTCAACGACCATTATAAATATTTTATTTCTTTCGGTGCGGGGAATTTCTTTAGAGGTTTAAAGACGGTCCTCGCGCTAAAAGGGTTAAATTGGCGTTATGGACCCAAATATGGTTGATGTTTTTTATTGATCTAAAAAACAGTTGTGTTAACAATTTCTAAGAAACGTAACGTAGTATGTCACCCTGCGTTATTAATAAATAATACTCTAAAATCAGAATTAAAACTAAGAAACCGCCATTCTATAAGACAACGTATGTCTGCTATTTGGCACACACGCTTGCGACTGGGAATTTATTTTTTGTCTGTCCCTATGGATTGTCAGAGTCGTTGTTTGTGCTCGGCCCTCAGACCGCCAGGGCTCGAATTTCGAATCCTGTGTCTGAAGGGCAGTGTAATCTCATCTATCCTCAGGAGGTTCTCCTGGTCCAGTTTAGCCTATATGTGCACAAAGGTGGCCTAAAACCTCATTGATTTCATTTAATTTATCAGAGTCGCCTGACTGCCTATGTGGGGATCGTGAAACCACAGAACGTTTTTGGCTTGATTGTCCTCGTTTTGCTGTAAATAATAGATGTCCGAGCGGGTAAGTTACTCAACACTTTAAGCCCTCACGATGCATTGAAGCATCATTTTACATCCCTGAAAACAGACTTAATTTTCCTACAACCAGGGGTTTTAGAACGAAAATTTCCGTGAAACTGGTATACCAATAAATGACAATTTTCTGTATTTTTTTAACCACATTAAATCATTTTCATCCACTGCAAGTCGAGAATTGCGGCAGCAATTCGCGGCTTGTAGTGGATGAGATGACAATGGTAAATTCAGGGATGAAAGGGTTAATTTGTTATTTTCTCATGCGATTTCTCATTAGTATATTTTTGTCAATAAACTAGGAAACAATCTTCATTTACGTTGGCAATATCAGATATCTAACTAGATGTAAACCATATTTTCAACTAGAGACGTTTGATATGAATGGCCACTACAGATAGACGGCAATAGTTAGATTCACAATAACAGCGTTGAATGATTTTCGCCGATTCCTCAGTCAATTCTCAACCAAATGTCATGAATTTTACAATCACTATTTTACGTTCACGTCACGACTACCCTGAAAATTTCATTTAAAAGTATTGTATGGTTGAGAAGTCTATTTAACATACAGTAAAGAAATAAGACTGTCGCCCTCTATAAACCCATCACCTTTGTCTCAGAATGTCATTACATGTCAAATGGTCTAACTTATCAAACTTCGCGAAATGTTCAGGCTAGTCGTAGCGTGCATGGAAAATTGTGTGTGTAAAATGTCATGGAAAACGACTGCGAATTGAATGAACAATCCACGAAATTTATCCACCCTGGTTATTGTGAATTTAGGCCTAATGTGAATTTCATGTAAATCTGCCCATAGTGATCAGGTGATCGAACGCTGGCTGTAAGGTGATAATATGTACCAACAATATACAAGGCCAAAGAGCAGTATCTGCTCACTTCAAAAGTAAGCATATACTGCTATTTTCCTCTCATTGGTAGTAGGCCTACAGTTATCACAATCGAGGTATTCTTGCCAGCAATGAAAATAGAATTATATTTTCCTTATTGCCAGTAAGGAAAGTAAACTGTTTGTTCTGATTGACGTACAGGGTAATGTAAATATTTAGTGCGGCTATATATAGACTATTATTATTAACTACTGTGATAATGACTCACACTAACCGTCGCTTTGTTCATCAAGCTCTAATTATTAACCATTTGACCGCCAAATTATAGAGTTGGAATTTTCACTCACTTGAAGTTGTGTCTCGATGACTCGATCCACAACTTCAAGTGAGTGAAAATTATTCAGATTCGTGAAAAAAAGTAAACTATTTTTAAATCTTGCCGATTTATATCACGTTTTATCGTTAATAAGTCTAAATCTAATATGTAATATGCCAGTAAAAATAATGTAAATAACGATTGTGAGCGGGACCGGCGGTTAAAGGGTGAACCAGTATATGTGCCTATTTACTACTTAATAGAGTGTCCCATGCAACGCTCTGGCTGTTATGGGGCGGTCTATAAAAATAGTATTAGAGGGCCACCATTCGATTTATACATGAGGGGAAGGGGGGGGGTTTGTCGAGGAAAAAATATTTATTTCAACCCGGCTCGGTGGCGCGTTGAAAATTTCAAATTTCATTACATGTTTATATCGAACAGTTCTTGAAGTAAATTATCTATTTCACGCAGAGTCCGACCGAAGTTATTTATTTCCAAAAAATTCCAGCCCCTCCCCCCTCTGGAGATTGAATGGTGGCCCCCTTACTGTCGATCGCGTGTTTAGATTTTCACTAATTTGGGATTGTGGGATTTTTCTTGAAATCTGGAATTTGCTAATTATCAATTTAGATAATAGTAGCGCTATTATAATAATAATTTTCGTGAGATTCTTAAATTCGCGAATTTGCCGTCATCGCGAAATTCCCTAAAATCAAAACCTCACTAATATTCGTAAAGTATTGCATTTTTCATTTGTTTTAAGCTGAGAATCGCGTGAACACACGCAGCTTAAAATGACCTTCCGCGGGACGAGTTCGGCTCGGATTTGAACTAACAGCCCGGTGTTGGTCAAAGTGATTCTGGTTTTAAATATTCAGTGCTCCAAAATTGTTCAAATGGCTGAATTGCTGTCTATGGTACTGTGTACTATAACGCTACATTCATACCCTCTGTCACTCACTATAGCTTCAAATAATTGCCTAATAAAAATCAGAAGTAAAAATTCCGTAGATAAAGGGTTTTGACTGGCTAGTTGCCAAATGTGACCCAATTACCGTTCTAATGGTTCAGACACACTCAACGACTGTAACCCATCTATCACGCTCTATATGAAATAATAAACGAGCTTCAGCTTATAGTATATTCCGGCGAGGATATTATGTACCTGACAAATCTAGTATGTCACTGTCCCTCAGACATGATACAGTATGCCAGCAGACACAACACGTTGAAACAATTTGGGTTTAACGTTGGTTCAACGTCGTAGAATGAAGGGGCAGACAAAAGAGACATTCCCACTGCCCTCAATCAATCAATCAATCAATCAATCAATCAATCAATCAATCAATCAATCAATCAATCAATCAATCAATCAATCAATCAATCAATCAATCAATCAATCAATCAATCAATCAATCAATCAATCAATCAATCAATCAATCAATCAATCAATCAATCAATCAATCAATCAATCAATCAATCAATCGATCGATCGATCGATCAATCAATCAATCAATCAATCAATCAATCAATCAATCTATCAATCAATCAATCAATCAATCAATCAATCAATCAATCAATCAATCAATCAATCAATCAATCAATCAATCAATCAATCAATCAATTAATCAATCAATCAATCAATCAATCAATCAATCAATCAATCAATCAATCAATCAATCAATCAATCAATTAATCAATCAATCAATCAATCAATCAATCAATCAATCAATCAATCAATCAATCAATCAATCAATCAATCAATCAATCAATCAATCAAGCAATCAATCAATCAATCAATCAATCAATTAATCAATCAATCAATCAATCAATCTATCAATCAATCAATCAATCAATCAATCAATCAATCAATCAATCAATCAATCAATCAATCAATCAATCAATCAATCAATCAATCAATCAATCAATCAATCAAATTAATTAATTAAATAATTAATTAAATAATTAATTAATTAATAAAACTTCCATAGCGTCTAAATTATCAACCGAACTCAGAGGCGAACAATTCTCTTATTCAGACGCACACAATTCATTCATTCATTCAGAGGACTTTCAGGAATCTATGATATGCACAGGGCTGTAGCTAAAAACCCAAGTATATACACTAATTAAAGTATGATCGAGTGCGTCATTGATTGATTCGCGCCCTGGTAGGATTACGGCATTTATATGTGCTAAGATAAGATAACACGATTGAACGTTGAGAACGACAATAACTATTATTTGGACTGGCTACAGTTATTCAAATGACCATAGTCCATCAATTGACTGTTCATCTTTTCATGCAAATGATTCTACAGAGAAGGCTATTTCTACCCATTGATGTTCTACATAAAATTTGTAAGAAATATAATCTAATGGATATCGTGTACAATGAATTATTTTTATTGCAAGTCCCATGTCATCAACAGTTGGAAAAATCGTGTTTTCAACTGGACGGCATATTGCATATTGCGCGTTGGAATATGTCCCGCATAATGTACTCAAGTTTATTATTTGCTTAACAAATGTGTGAAATCTGTGAACTGCTTGTAGATTTGGAAGGTTGCACAAATCTTGAGCCACTTAGAAGTGTCGGTTGGGCCGCCGCTTCTCAGTCCAAGGAATATAGAAGTCTTTCTATATTCCTTGCCTAGTCTATGCCCGGTCCCCTGGCTGAGTATATCATATGATAACATAAAATGTTATTCATGTATATAAATTATTAAAAAATAATATTAATAAATGATTTTTTTGTATTTGCTTTTATAGAAATGCGTCAACACTTTTATTGGAAACGTATCAAATATTATTTGGTACGTTTCCAGTAGAAGTGTTGACGCATTTGTATACCGTCGAATGCAAAAAATCATCCACTAATACTTCTTAATTGCTGTATGTCATATAAAACATGTGTATGGCATATAAAACATGTGCTATTAGGTGGAGGTAAATAAAGCCATATCAGGAGAACGTTTTAATCTTTGCGCCCTATTTTCGTACTCAACATGTTTAACCCTTTGACTTCCAGGCCGGAGTGCATGCCAGGATCCAGATATACTGGTGTAGGAGTTCTATTTTTCGTCATTTAAAGCTGGAATTGCTAACGCAATTTCCAGCTTCAAATGACGAAAAATACATAAATGTAGTATATATTTGACGAAAATTTGTGTCATTTTATGGTTACGTTCATTGACGAATGACGACGGAAATTTCCGTCATGTATGGTAGTGAAAAGGTTAAGCACCAACAAATAATCACGTTTAAATAGTATAAAATGAACCCTAAATGATGAAATATAGGAGTGTGATCAACAACGCGCACTTTTTCACATTCAAGCTGTGCATTGCGTCTGAGACAACAACGTGAAAATAATGCTTATATGGTATCTGATTATGATACATTATTACTTTCAGTATCTATGTAGCAGATAGCTCAACACAGTCATTAGAAAAATTATGACCGAACATATGTTGGTAAAATTATCTACTTTAAAAACTGTTGCATAAACGCTGCCAGATTACATTAAACCTAATAGGTCAATAATAATGTGAATATCCAATGACGTTTCGTGACATGTATGACGCTCATGTGTGGGCAATCGTTATTATAGATCGGTCATAAAACATTCCAGACAAATGATTACTTTAGGTCACACTACCATTATGATTGCTTTGCTCTCTTAGACCCGCATATTCGTTATGCAGTAACCTACCAGCTCATCGATCCTAATAGTTAATTAGTATTTGTTACGTTTTCGAGTGAATTCCTCTTGTGTTTATTTAATTCAGCAAGCGCAATTCTCATCCTCGAATATGTCTTTTTTTTATTAATTTTAGGTTTCCGAAAATATTTTCTTTAATTTCCATTTTCAAATACAGTATGGCTATATTTTATATCTTATTTCACGTAGTCTCTATTCAATGCTGTCGTTGAAAACCTGGTTATAACAACATCACTATTTTAATCAACAGGGTAGCTGAATATCGATATAGTACAGTTTCTAATCAATAAGCCTTACACGTTCGGCAGATGGTTTATTCCCAATTAACATTAACTTTATAAAGGGGAACTATAAGAGTGAGACACTTTCTAAGAAGAAAATAATACGAGTTATTACACTGTATTTTAACCTTTATAACCCTTACAAAGCTTACAACGCTTTTATAAATATTTTAATTCTTTAGTCGTCAGAATCTGACGACTAAAGACGGTCTCCGCACTGAGAGGTTAAACCGTTAACCCGTTAAGCACGACTAAAGTCGTTTTTAATCCGTTTCATTAGCAGATTAACCCTTTCAAGCCTGAATTTACCATTGTCATCTTCATCCACTACAAGCCGCGAATTGCTGTCGCAATTCTCGACGTGTAGTGGATGAAGGCGACTTGATGTGGGTGGAAAATTAAAGAAAATTGCCATGTATTGGTAAAGAGTTTCATGTAAATTTTCGTTCTAAAATCCTTGGTTGTAGGAAAATTAAATCTGTTTTCAGGGATGTAAAATGATGCTTTAATGCATCGTGAGGGCTTAAAGGGTTAAATCACTGTTATTTGGGAACGAAATGAGCGTTTGAAGATCAAGATTTTTTCACCAAGCTGAAGTTGTGGGTCGCGGTAGCGAGACACAACTTCAGGTGGGTGAAAATGTACTTTTTTTTAATTTGGAGCTGTAAGGGTTTATGTTGTCCCCATTGTGTTTTTTTTATTTGAAATACAATTAAAGTACAAGTTTTTTTTGACATGCGTACGTGTAATGCAAACCCACGTCTATGAAACCAAACTGCCAATAACTGGTCGTACACTTTATCTTTTTCAGTGCGGGGACCGACTTTATACATCAGAATCTGACGTCCATAGACGTCAGATTCTAATGTATAAAGTCCATACCAGTTCTGAAATAAAAAGTTTTTAAAATGGCTGTAGACTCATAACATGGGTATTCAAATAAAGCGGAAAGAGCTAACTAAGACATTTATGGTGATTCAAAATTTCAAAATGAAAAAACTTTGGTCCCCATGGTTGACATAACAATATTTCAAGGCTTTAAGTGTTAGCCCTTTAACCGCCGAATTATTCAACTTTAATTTTCACCCACTTGAAATTGTGTCTCGCTGACGCGATCCACAACTTCAAGTGAGTGAAAATAAGTCAGATTTGACAAAATGGAGATCAACTGTTTTCCAAAATTGCTGATTGATGTCACATTTTCTCTTTAATATGTTTAGAAGGTGGTGCTTAATGTGCTAATAAAAAATGAAAACCCGAATATATGCGGCACCGGCGGTTAAAGGGTTAATGCTCAGTATATCATTGTCTCTTCATTATAAGATGAGGCATGTTGTTGTTTATCAACACTCCCATCTAGTACTATAATTATGTCCCCCATGTGTACGGCAATCAATGAACAATAATTATTTGTCTTATTACAATTCACCGGAAGATAACAATTGTGAATAGATAATTGATATGTACATTTATTATCATAATTGATCAATCAGGTGGTTGACCGTGCATACAATTAATTTTTTAATAAATCGTATCTACCAAGACCAGTAAAATAATTTCATTAGATACATTCAAATACAGTATATATTTTTGCGTTATTGAAAAATTACAGACTCAGATTCATTTATTTGATCAAAAATAGCAATTACATATTTTAATTAATATCATAGCAATGATCAGGAACACATGGCGCCTTTAACCGCCGGTGTCGCATATATTCGGGTTTTCATTTTTATTAGCACATTGAGTATCACCTTTTAAACATGTTAAAGATAAAATGTGACATCAATCAGCAATATTTGAAAACAATTGACCTCCATTTTGTCAAATCTGAATAATTTTCACTCACTTGAAGTTGTGGATCGCGTCAGCGAGACACAACTTCAAGTGGGTGAGAATTCAGATTGAATAATTTGGCGGTTAAAGGGTTAAGTAAACTACATTAAGTGAACTACAAATAAAGTTCACTTTATCAATATTATCTTTGTATTCGGCATGATATGTTCGGCACGATCTATTAATTTTTATCTTAAGTATAACCAGATAGCTGCTCACATTTCAATCAAACATTACTTATCCAGTTCATCAGGCCTCTTTATTTGGAGTACAATTACCTCCACTATTTATCAGCTCACTAATTTCCTGTCTCTATTTGTTTTTGCATTGCACACGTACTCGGCTAAACAGCAGTAACTAAAATGCACAAAACATAGAAATAGTGGCTGAGGAGAGCAAATAGTATAGCGCTTCGCCTATAGTCTGTTTAAATCTGGCCTTGTATGTATTTTTTTGTATAATATTGTGATATTTGTCTATTTTTCTATATATAACTATCAGGGATATTTTGTCTTTCTGGCAAGGTCACCCCATAATGTATTGACCTGATAGCCCACACTATATTATATATTGCTTGCATGCAGGCACAGAATAATAATTCAATCTGGTTAAATTATATTCATCATTGATCGTCTATAATAAGTGATGGTGATCATTTTAATCGATAGAATGTAAATGTGAATTATTGTTTAGTATGATTCTCATTTACATTCAGCTGAAATTATTGACGAAACGTTAACTAGAAAGTATAGAAAAAACGAACAATTAACCGATTCAAGCGCATAAATAGATCAATTTTGTATCTACTTGAAGTTGTTTATCGACACCGCGACTTAAAAATCAAGGTCAATAACAATTACTTAACAATCTCATTTTGTTTATTCGAAAACCAATATGGTACAGACAGTTGTCCCTGTCTGGTAATTTCTTGGTCTGTTCCCAAATTTAGTGAGACCTCTCAGGATCTCACGTGATCTGTATTTTGTGTATCTAGACCTCTTTCCTGCCGTGGCCAGCGGGCAGGCTAGCAGGTATATATATTTTTATATATTTTTATATATTTTGTTAATAATTTTAGGTTTCAGTAAACAATTTTTACTTTTTTTACTTTGATTTAAAATTTTAATCAAAGTATGTCTATATTTTATACATTATTTCACGTGGTCTCTATTCTATGCTGTCGTTTAGTTTTTAGTCAATACGGTTTATACGTTTCGCATATTGTTTATTTGTAATTAACCCTGACTCTATAAAGGCAAATTTCAGAAGTGATACACTTTGTGAAGAGTAGATAAGGCGGGTTCTCATGGTTATTACACTGTATTTAACCCGTTCATTCTATTTTTAAACTTTGCTTTCTTGGTTTATATCAGATATTTCAGCGCTTCAAGGGTTAAATCTCAGGCTGATGTGTAAACTACAAATAAAGTGCACTTTATCACGATTATCATTGTATTCGACACGATAATTAGCCCTTAACCCTTTAACCGCCGGTGCCGCATATATTCGTGTTTTCATTTTTTATTAGCACATTAAACACCACCTTTTAAACATGTTGAAGATAAAATGTGACATCAATCAGCAAAATTTGGAAACAGTTGACCTCCATTTTGTCAAATCTGAATATTTTTCACTCACTTGAAGTTGTGGATCGCGTCAGCGAGACACAACTTCAAGTGAGTGAAAATTCAGATTGAATAATTTGGCGGTTAAAGGATTAACCCTTGGAGGCAAAAGGTCTTTTTTCAATTTAAAATCATCATAATTGTCTTAGTCAGCTCTTCTCGATTCTTCTAAATTAAATAATTTAACTATTTACCCACTTGAACTCATGTCATATTCTATCTCGACCCTGCACAACTTTAAGTGGTTGATAACTACTCATATTTCTTTAATTTGAAATAGATCATTTTCAAATATTGATGTTAAAACACACACTAGAGCCGCGCTTAGCGGTGTAAGTAGTGTAAACTGTTCACTTAGCAATTAAGCATTACTGCTCCAGTTACTAAGTACATTTGGAGTACAATAAAGTCTCTATTTCTCACTTATTTCCTGCTTTTATTGTCTCTGCGTTACCAGATCAGTACAGCGAAATGTACAAAACAGGGCGGGGGGCCTGGTGCAGTGGTTAAAGCTTCCTGCTTGGAATGTCGGCGATCGCGGGTTTGAAGCCCACTCTGGCCTTCAAGTTTCATAGAAATCAAAATGTTTTTTCACCGCTCACTCATAAAGATTCAATATTGTGGGGAGCCTCCGTCAAGGCCAGGGCTGTAATTTCGAATCCTGTGTCTGGAGATCCGTGCCATCTCGATCATCTCACTATACTCAGGAGGTTCTCCTTGCCCAGTTTAGCCTATATATGTGCACAAAGGTGGCCTGACACCCCAGTCATGTAATTTTATTTTAAAAACATGGAAATAGGGACTGAGGAAAGTAAATATTATAGCGCTTCCCCAGCAGACACAAAATGTCGAATCAACGTTGGTTTAACGTTGGTCCAGCGTCGTAGACAGTGGACCAACGTTACGCCAACGTTGATTCAACGTCTTGTGCTTGTCGGGTTGCCTCTAGTTTTTTTAACCCTTTAAATCCTTACGACGTATACAAGCATCATTTTGCATCTCTGTAAAATGACTTCATTTCCTATACCTTTAGAATGAAAATTTATATGAAATTGTTTACAAAATAACAAGATATTATTTCATTTGCCACCCACTTTAGGTCATCTTCTTTCACTGTAAATCCAGAATTGCAATAGCAATTCACTTGTTGTAGTAGATGAAGATGATAATGGTAAATTCAGGCTTGAAAGGGTTAAATCTTGGGGGGTGCATCTTACTACATGTCATCCTGACTTTTCTCTTATTTCCATTAAAAAAGTTAGGATCACTCCTAACTTTTCTACTAGGAATAAGATAAATTAATTTAGTTTGTATGCTTACTGAGATGGGTGGGCTCCTGGCTTCTATGGACTATTAATGTCATGAGAAAATCATTTTTGTATAATATTGTAATATTTGTTCATTATAGGTTTCACCACATTTGCCTATTTTTGTATATTTTTACGCGGCATAACTTACCAGTTCATTTTGATAAGGTCTTGGTGTAGGCTATTCAGTTCCGTTAATGAGGGCCAAAAACAAACATTGACATCAGGGCATTGAAAGAATGATTTTGATTGGTTGTCATTGTCGGATTAAATAAGGATTTTAGTCTTCTTGTATACCCCGTGACGGGGTAAATAGACACTTCCTTTTGGGCACACTTCCTTTTGTATAACTATCAGGGATAAATGGTATAATATTGTTATATTTGTTCATTAACATCAATTATTATGGATATTATGGTCATCTTTTAATATACAAAGTGGATACTAAAAATTGCCCGTAGAGACTAGATTTTGTCAGTATTGCTATAAATTTAATTTTCCTCAATTTATCAACGATTTCTGGCAAGTAAGTAAGTAATTGTTTATTAAAGTGACAAATACATACATCTATTTCTTGGTATTTTATCACACTACAATGTATGGACCTGATAGCCCACACTATTATTATATATTGGTTGTATATTGGTTGTTTGCAAGCACAGACAATAATTCAGGCTGGTTGAACGATGTTCATTATTGATCTTCTATAATAGGTGATGGTGATCATTTTAATCGACAAGATGTAAAATTATGTGAATTATTGTTTTACATAATATCTCATTTACATACACAGATACAGCTGAACTTATTGACGAAATGCTAACTGAAAATCATCGAGAAGCAAACTATCAACAGCTTTCAGTGGCGCATAATAGATCAATTTTGAATCTAGACTTGAAGTTGTTGCTCGCTACCGCAACCAAAAAATTATAACTCAATATTATTTTGTTTATTTTAAAATCACACATTTGCGATTCCTGTGAATTGAGAACACATTTTACTCCCAGCTTTATAAAGCTAAAATAATTTTAGAGTATTAGTCATAATGACCATAGGCTGTTTTCAATTTGAAAAAAAACATATATGACTCAGTTTAGCTATTTCTGTTTCATTTGTTATGAGTCATTACACAATTTAAGTTCTTCTAGTGCGATGATCGCCTTTGAAGATCAGAATCTGACGCCTTTAGATGTCCGATTCCGCCATTTAAAGTCGATTCTCGCGCGAAAAGGGTTAAATATACTGTTCCGTATATACTAGTACCTATTATATACAGACTAATAAGCTGGGGGCATCCAATAATACAAAAAGAATAAATCTATATGAAATATGTGTGTCATCTATATGTTAAAATTTAATAGTAAACATGTCAGAAAGTGATCTACATAATCAAAATGCAGCTGTATTTTTAAAAGTAACATTTTATATTGTCAATGTGTTAATTATATGGAGACTTATCCAGTTTTTAATTATGTATGTATATTACTCCACTGTTGCTATTATTGGGAATCAAATAGATTAGTAAAACTGGTGCAGTATAATTATTGTAACTCTCACAACGCGTCTCTGATCTATTTGATTATGACATTTATTCAAAATATGCAATATACCGTATCTGACTAACTCTTGGCGACCAAAACTGTTGTGGTATTTTACAAAATCAGATTATTTTCGTTCACTTTTAAGACTGAATCACGGTAAAAATTTTAACGTCAAAGTGAACGAAAAAATGAATTAAATACTCGGGTAGTGAAGGGTTAAATAATTTTGCTCTTCAAAACATGTTTTGCATTATTGCAATGTTACATTGATCACAAAAACGCAGTTACAAGTGTAGTAGCCTGACCAGATGGCTTCCTCAGCCAGGTTGTGGCTCGAAAGTACGGCTGTGGCTCGACACTGTCATCGGGGTTGTGCATGTACAGTGCTCCAAACTGCTCAAATGCCTGGAGTGTGCAGTGCTGTCTGTGTTACTGTACCTATATTTATAATTATACATGGTATAGGTCTATAGAGCATGTTGCGTCATAGCCTTTTGATCCACATATAGACTTCTGGATCACATTGTGACATACGAATAGTATCTGTTATATAAAGGATGTCGGGCCTCACACAGATAATGTAGATATTTTTTACTTAATTTTCGTTCAAGAAAATATAGACATTTTTACACCACATCTGGAGCAGAACAGTACAATAACTGATGTCCTGCACCACACTTAGAGTCAGCTGTACCACAGCAGGATATGAACATACAGCATCAAATATATATCATGGCGTAGGACAACTGTTTGTTCATCATCATTGGCCAGATATTCGTCAAAACCTCTCCGTAATAGATAAATATAGTATGCTGCTCTACACCTAAACTGAACTTTCAAGAAAATATTAAACTTGCATGATGTAAACGCATTAGATGTGGCTGATGTAACAGACATTGAGTTAAATAAGCTATGTCACAGTAGGTTGTTTTCTTGTCGCAATATACATGATATAGTGTAACATAGTATGCGTGTGTGCGGGGGGGGGGGACCATTCTGACTCTCTCTCTCCCCCCCCCCCCCTGGCACGCCCCTGAATTACAACAACATTCATACCATGAACTAAGTAACATTTCAAGCCTTATGTCTGTATTTGTTGCTGACATAGTAATAAGTGAACATTCGGCCCTGAACCTATCCATGGCAAAAGAGAGTATGTACATGTAGCCCTAATACAACTCCTTTCTTGTAAAAAACACGTTTCACTTATTCACATTTATGTTCTGCATTGAAGGGACATCGTTAATACAAGCTTGGAAATACAAGTGTACAAGCTAAAAAACGGCAAGCAATACAAAATAATGTAGTTTTAACATCATTTTTCTCGACAACATGAAAATTGGACACACACCCTATTGTCTTGGAACGGTTCCAGATTGTTGGTCATTGAGTGCACAAAAGCGTTCCAGATTACTGATCACTAGTGCACTTATAGAGTTCCAGATCTATTTAAAGATATTCCTAGGTAGATTAATATGTATGCTCGCCATATAAATACTCTGTGCTAGTCCTGCGCTGGCTAAGCATTGTACTAATGCATCTGACGTCAGTACAACATTAATACACCGATATGACAGGACATAAAATGCAAGCATAAAATATAGAGCCAATTTTGACTTAAAATAAAATAACAATATTCTGAACTGACATGGCCGGCCCTATGAAAATTACCCACTCGTGCAAAGTTGGTTTAATGTTGGTTACCGGGTTATGGTTTAATTTATTGTTTCGATGCTGGCCCAGCATTTCATCAACATTGTTACATTGTTGGGTGTTTTACTGGGCAGGTTCTACCCTCACAGCGCGGGAAAATTTTGTATTGACCATGGAGACCAACGACTTATACTAGTATTCAATATGGAATCTTCGTAACAGACTTAGTTAGCTCTATCCGCTTCATTTGAATGTCTATGGTATGAGCCTAGGACCATTATAAATATTGTAATTCTTTCGTCGACTTCAGACGTCAAAATCTGACGTCTATAGACGTCAGATTCTGACGTCTAATGTCGCTCCCCGCTCTGAAAGGGTTATGATAACTAGCCACCTCCAGTAACACTCCTCATGCGCATTGTCCAGTGGAAAATTCCGCGCAAATCAAGCTGTTTATACTAGAAGCATACGGTGATCTCCAGCTTGACCTGAGATATAGGCATATACAGGAGCGGCTACGGGATCACAGATAGGCAGATGGAAAATCACAGTCCTAGAAAACAGATTCCGTCTATCACATGAGTTAAGGTGACTGTATGTTCACGCTAACAGAGGCCTGGTCAATTGTCTTTATTACTCAGATTATAGTGACATTAAAATAATGCAACATTTTGTTTTATACCTCACATGTTAACCTAAAAAAAAAGATCCTAAAAGTTGACATTGATCTTATCTTTTAATGTTATTTTATTACCATTAGAAAAGTTCAGACTCATCCTAACTTTTCTGATGGAATAAGATAAGTTCGATAATAATAATTTTAGGATTCTTAGTGGGATGGCCCCCGGATCAATTGTCTTAATTAAGATAATAGCCGGTGCCGCATATATTCGGGTTTTCATTTTTTATTAGCACATCAAGTATCACCTCTTAAACATGTTAAAGATAAAATGTGACATCAATCAGCAATATTTGAAAACAGCTGACCTCCATTTTGCCAAATCTGAATAATTTTAACTCACTTGAAGTTGTGGATCGCGTCAGCGAGACACAACTTCAAGTGGGTGAAAATTTAGATTATCGTTATCAGATTGAATAATTTGGCATTTAAAAGATTAAACCTCACATTTTGTTTCAGAGTATAGATATAGCTATGTAACACGGATTGTCAGATAGCAGCCATAATAAAGTTGATAATGTCCGATAGTCGGCCATTTTGAATTTGATCAATTTGAAATTTGTCATGGTGCAGTAAGTAAATATTTTAAAAAATAATAGAATCCAACACAATGGAGACATCACCGTAGGGATCGAAGCCTTGGGCTGTTTGAAAATTTCCATTTTCACAATTTCAATTTACTTGGTCTGATGCTTCACTCTTTCACAGCGGGAATCGACTTTAGACGTTAGATTCTGATGTCTAAAGTCGATCCGCGCACTGGAAGATTAAAATATTTAAAATTGTGTAGACCCATAACATAGGTATTCAAATAAAGCGGGAAGAGTTGATTTCAAATGGAAAAAAAAACTTTGGTCTTCATTGGTTTATACAAACATATTTCAGTGTGTTAAGAGTTAAACTAAAAGAACCCATGTTTTGTCAGAATATATCTGAGATAGATATAATATATAATATATATATATAATATCAGCACTGCATTTGTAATTCCTATCTTCATCTGAGATTTACTAAGAAAATAGATATTACTCTATAGTGGTAAACAAAGAATAGTATTTTGGAGTTAAATATACGCAGCAGACAAAGAAAGACATGACGTTCTCAGAAATTTTCCAGTTAATTGGTGTTGTATCCAGAACAATAACATGTTTACTTGCACAAGGGTTCACCTCATTTGCATACTCCTTGAATGCAATTATCGGACAGCGCCGTGGCAACAAAAGGTCAAGGTACCAGTCCGCAGGTCAGACACCTGAGAGGTCACTTAAGGCAAGCCTTAAGGCTAATGTACTGCATGTAGGTTTACTCGAGGAGGTTATATAACCTCCTTGGTTTACTGATGTTGCTGTATCACTATAGTGTATTATTAGAATGTACTAAACAATCCAAAGCCATAAAAAATGGAATAAAATGGGTGGAGAGTTTAATGTTTTTGAGGTTTTTGAGGTTTATAAAAAATCAAATAGCACACATTATTCACTGTGTTGGTTTACATTACAGTACCTCACGTGACTGATCACGTGACTGATCACGTTAATGGCGGCCTCGTCAATATGCCCTCACGTTACAATGTTCCCTTGTGGCGTTACAATGTGACTTTAAACAGAATCTAGCAAACCAAATATTTAATTTTCGATGACTCAGTCAGCAATTCTAAATCAACAAAACGTATTTATTTGTTTATACGATTTTAATGTTTGCCTTTAAATCACGGTAAAACCATATACACACGTAGTACAACACGCTACATATAGTGTAATAGGCTCCATCGCTGTTTCCTTCTGATCCAATATGTGTGTGATATCTAGTGGATTTAAAGTGTCAATTGGTAGCCTGCTAGATTTATGTAAAAATCTTATCATTCTGGAGACGTCTGAATAGTGGAAATTTCCAGCTGCGTTAAAATTTCCAACAAATGATTTATATATTTTATTTATTTTATAATTGCTCATGTACCTGTATTTTCCCACAAAAAACACACTCTATTTAAGATATCATATACATGTGTAGTACTGCAATAATATTTTTAAAACATATGAATTTATAAATACATTTAGATGTAAGCTATAGCAAAGCAAATAATTGTGAACAAAATACATTGTGAATACATTGTGAATCGAACATGTTTGTCTCCGTCCTGGATTTGCAGAAGTTTAATATGAAACATTGGAAAAAAATAATTGGTTTCATCGATTAAATCTAAGAATGTTACATTTTTCTTCTCCAATATTTTTATGTGGGGAAAATCGAATGTTACCATATTTGCCATAATTATGACCCTCTGGGCATAATGGGACACGAGCTACAGCACTGGTCAGATTGAGGTACTGGTCCAATCCCGGCAACTCTCCCCTGGCCACCTGATTCCGATTACGCCATTCGTAAAATAATTATCCTTCTAATTGCGGTGTCCCTCTGGGGATATAATATTAATTACAGGCAGAAGGGGTTGTGTAATCCATGAAAATGAGGAGTTACCATGGCAAAGTTAACTGACCTGTTGTTCGTATGATTTATTACGTCAACTGACCGATCCATTACACAAGGGAGAGAAACCTCTATGCTTATATGGTTATTACCATATTCTTGTTATTACACATAGTACATGGGGGATATCGCTTATCTGTGTGCTTAGAAGGTTATTACACATGTTACACGAAGAGAAGAAATATAGCCTACCTCTTTGCTTATACGGTTATTACATATATTACATGGGGGATATAGCTTATATGTGTGCTTAGAAGGTCACTACACATGTTATACGAAGAAAATAAATTTGGCCTACCTCTGTGCTTATATGGTTATTACACATATTACATGGGGATATGGCTTATCTGTGTGTTTAGAAGGTTATTACACATGTTACACGAAGAAAAGAAATATAGCCTACCTCTATGCTTATATGGTTATTACACATATTCTTGTTATTACACATAGTACATGGGGGATATCGCTTATCTGTGTGCTTAGAAGGTTATTACACATGTTACACGAAGAGAAGAAATATAGCCTACCTCTTTGCTTATACGGTTATTACATATATTACATGGGGGATATAGCTTATATGTGTGCTTAGAAGGTCACTACACATGTTATACGAAGAAAATAAATTTGGCCTACCTCTGTGCTTATATAGTTATTACACATATTACATGGGGATATGGCTTGTCTGTGTGCTTAGAAGGTTATTACACGTGTTACATCGAGGGAATATGGCATATGTGTGTGCTTACAGGGTTATTACACATACTGTAGATCTGGTAATATTCGTGAGGTTTTAATTTTCGCGAGGATGACAAATTTGCGAATTCAAGAATCTCGCGACAATAATTGTTATAATTGCTCTACTAAAGAAAAATGAAAATTCGCGGATTCTAAACTCCATGAAAAGTCCTAAAATCGGAAATTCGCGAATATTTAGACACGCGAAAATTACCAGATGTACAGTATTACATGGAGGGATATGGCATATGTGTGTGCTTACGGGGTTATTACACATATTACATCGGGTAAATATGGCATATGTGTGTGCTTACAGGGTTATTACACATATTACATGAATGGATATCTGTGTGTGCCTAAGGGGTTATTACACATATTACATCGGGGAAATATGGCATATGCTTGTGCTTACGCGGTTATTACACACATTACATGGAGGGATATGGCATATGTGTGTGCTTAAATGGTTATTACACATATAACTTCGGGTAAATATGGCATATATGTGTGCTCATAGGTTTATTACACATAATACATGGATGGATATGGCATATATGTGTGCTTACGGGGTTATTAAACATATTACATCGGGAAAATACGGCATATATGTGTGCTTACGGGGTTATTACACCTATTACATCGGGGAAATATGGCATATGTGTGTGCTTACAGTGTTATTACACATATTACATCGGGGAAATATGGCATAATTATATGTGTGCTTATACAGGGTTATTACGCATGTTACATGGGGAGGAGTTAATTTAATTGTCTACATAGATATTACATCCCGAGGAAGATGTGTAGCCTTACGACCGATATGAAATATGGTTTTAACCGTTTTCTATGCCTTGCTATCAACGCAAGGTCAATCCACGCACTGAAAGAGTAGAAATATATATAATGGCCGTAGACCCATAACATAGGTATTGAAATAAAGCGGAAATACATTTATGACTAGGACATTTATGATGCTTTCAAATTAAACAAACAACAATTTTTATTTATACAAAATATATTTCAGTATCGTAAGGGTTGAAAAGTTGAAAAGTTTCTTGTGAGAAGGGGACGCGGCACTTTAGTAGAGAGTGATGCATGTGTCACGGGTTCGAACCCCGCTGATCCTGTGTGGGTTTTTTAGAGTAATATCCTTGTTTCTCTCTTTTCAATGTGACTAGGCGATCACGTTAGTTGGCTGGTCTTGTTTAGGTGGAAACCAGTTTATCGACGTTAATTTCTTGTAGGGCCACGCGCTGCGCGATCCTTTGCCCGTCGTTTCTACCAAACACTGTGATACATATTATCTGTCTGATAGCAGATGGTCTGATAGATAACACATGATAATAGGAATGGACGCATGCTCGTATCGCTGTGTGTTTACTCTCATGGTAGGACGCCTCGTCTCTCTGATATCGGCCAAATGTCTGCTCAATTTCTGGCATGCACCAATGTTGTATTTCAATAAGAGACGTATGGTGATATTTCCACTGTCACGTCTGCAAGCTAGCAATTTTTATGTTGTGATGATGATACACATGTAACGTGTGCTACATATACAGGGGTATGAGCTACATATGGCTATATAGCATAGTTGGATTAACCCTTTCAAGCCTGACTTTACCATTGTCATCTTCATCCACTACAAGCCGCGAATTTCTGTCGCAATTCTCGACTTGTAGTGGATAAAGATGACTTGAAGTGAGTGAAAAAAATAAGAAAATTGCCATGTATTGGTACAAGTTTCACGGATTTTTTCCTTCTAACACTCCTTAGTTTTAGCAAAATTAAGTATGTTTTCGGGGATGTAAAATTATGCTTTCAATGCATCGTGAGGGCTTAAAGGGTTAAACATATTTATCTACTGAGGATTACAACATAACATAGTTACTTTTGGCTGCCATCTGTGAACAAATCTGTGTCAGATAAAAGCCATAGATGGTACACATAAAGAAATAAAAAACGAGCTACCTTCACGAATCGTATAAACTAGCCACACGGTCCTATTGGAATGATCTGTGATATGCTGTAGATATCCTTAAACCTCTGAATTAAATCAGGTAAATTTCACCCCACGCGAATCTGTGTCTCGCGACCGCGACACACAGCTTCAAATACATTATTCACCTTTGTTTAATTTGAGACCAAATATACTTAAGTCTTGGTGTCTTAAAAACACTAATTTTGTTATGAATAACAGTAATTGGATCGGCCAATGAAATGGATTGAAAATGGGGTAAACTCCATCGCAATTTTGACTTATATTATACATGTCCTGTATAGCCAAACTATTAATGACTTGCAAAGCACTTACCATACATTGTGTATATTTGAGGTAATAGGTGCTTTACCGTATCAGCCCCCGTCCGCGACTACTAAATTAGACAGTGTCATTCAATAACAAAACTCAATAACCTACCTGGGTGTATAATTTGTCTAGTAAAAAAGACTGTTCTGGAAAAAAGCGACTGCTAGTGTAGTCGTTAAGCTCCCATAATGAAACAATTGTGCATTTTATGCTTATAGCATGAAACTTCTACCATTATTAGTACATATCCTGGAGTTTATTTTAAGATGTGGAGGTAAGTTAGACTTGACCCCTGGTCATTGACCTCGAAAGGTCAAAATATCCAATTGCGAAGCCAAAAAGTGGTGAAAATTGTGTATTACAATATCTATACAATGTTTTTGTATTCCAGAAGTGTGCCAAATGCTCTAAGAGACTGCTGTTATTCATAAACATAACACCAGGGTCATGTCAAGGTTACTTTAGGGTAATTTGAAGGTTAAAATGGCAACAAAGAGTGAAAATATACACTAATAATCAATTTAAACAATACTAGTAGTGCAGTCATCCATTACAAATGATTGGTTTTGACACAGTCTTGGTCAGATATCTTTTCCACGCGCATTTTAGGAGATTGAGGGCAGTATCTAACTTGGAATGGGAAATACACCCTAAGTATTGCCCTTATTAAAATATGTATGTTTACTTTCATATCGGATACCAGAATTAAATTCTAGGTTGCATCAATTTTTCAGAAAGTTCGGCAAAATACTCGGGTCATAGTGTACTGGTTAAGCTCCCATAATGAAACAATTGTGCATTTTATGATGGTTGCATAAAACTTCTACCATTATTAGCACATAACCTGCATCTTTGTTTTAAATTGTGGAGGTAAGCTAGATTTGACCCCTGGTGACCTCTAGGGGTCATCGACATCGAAAGGTCAAAATACTCATTCGCGAAGCCAAAAGTGGTGAAAATTGCGTATTACCATATTTATAAACTATTTTTGTATTCCAGAAATTTATCAAATGCTTAAAGAGACTACTATTGATGATAAGAATAACACCAAAGTCATAGCAAAGTTACATCAAGGTCATTTCAAGGTCAAAATAGCAAAAAAATCCCCTTTTTATTAAATTCAACACGATCAGTGGTGTAATTAACTATTACAAAGACTGATTTTGAGATATTATTGGTCAGACATATTTTCCACACACATTTTCAAGATATTTGAGGGCAGCGTATTCCAGAAATTTATCAAATACTCAAAGAGACTACTATTAATGATAAGAGCTACACCAAAATCATAGCAAAGTTACATCAAGGTCATTTCAACGTCAAAATAGCAAAAAAATGCCCACTTTTTATCAAATTCAACACGATCAGTGGTGCAATTAACTATTGCAAAGACTGATTTTGAATTATTGGCTAGACATATTTTCCACACACATTAATTCAAGATATTGAGTGCAGTGTCAACCCTGGGAGGGGTATCACACCCTTATTCCCCTTATTACACCCATTTCTCAATGGTTAATTAAAGAGCAAAATTGCATCGTGCAGCAGTGTGAAACATCAGCTTGGGCTCCCATGGCAAAATATCGATACATAATTGGATTATGAAGGATCACATGGTTAGAAATGTGTTTTACTGGGGTACCGTCTGTAAACAACGTACATGTCATGTCAAGGTCACGTGGAGGTCAAACTGGCAAAAATCCTAAAAATATATACTTTTACTTACCTACAATCCCGTTGACCTCTTGAAGTTCAGCATTCTTTTGCAGAATATGTATCAGATAGATAACTTTGTGATAGTGATAACACACAGTAAATATATGTCCCAATATTTTTTATTAAAACACACACTCTTGCAATGATCTTAAATTGACCTTGGAAGCCCAATTTCAGGAAGCCGAAAGGCGCCCTCTTTGTATGTCAACTGTAGCGGCCTTTACATCGATTTGTTTATACAAGAGTGAGAGGCAACGTTAATCAGTATTTTACAAATACACAGCGATATGATGTTATTCACAGTGTTATAATCCAATACTAGTATGTTCTTGTGGTATCGTTACTAGGGCTATACCACACATATAAACGAATATGTATCTATTTCGCTTATGAAGGCAGAAGTTTATTTTTTTCACACTCGAGCAATATATTTATTTCAGTTTGTGCGTGGAGATATATATTTATTTCACTTCCTTATACATTTTCCTGTCTACATCACAAACTAAGCCTAGCCTTGATCTGGAGGCAAAAAATTGGAGCAAAGCGAGGCTTCACAAATTTAAAGGTCATTTAATGATGCAAGATAAATGAGGCTCGATTTTTTTAAGACTAATAAATGATAAGCTGAAATAATTATTTATTTCAAAAGTAAATATTTACAACATCAGATAATTATTTATTTCACGAAAATTTAGTTTGGAAATATATATTTAAAAATATATATACCCCCCCCCCCCTTGTAATTGAAGGTGCGCCCCATATGTAGTATACACGTAAACAAGTAGATTATTACTGATTACTGTCTTATATGCGTACTGGATAGATGGTGCCATTATGTAATCATAACGGTCTACTAATCCGTTATAACGCTATACGGTCTATGACGGTCTAGTCTTTCGCTATGAAGGTCTACTATTCCGTTATACCGGATTAGTATTTCGTTATAACGTTCTACTATCCCGTTGTAACGGTCTAGTATTTCGTTATGACGGTCTAGTATCGCGTTATAACGGTTTACTAATCCGTTATAAAGGTCTTCTTATCCGTTATAACGGCCTACGAAACCGTTATAACGGCCTACTATTCCGTTATAACGGTCAAGTCTGCCGTTATAACGGTCTACTATTCAATTATAACGGTCCAGTATATCGTTATAACAGTCTGCTATTTCGTATAGCGGTCTACTAATCTGTTATAACTGCCTACTATCCCGTTATAGCGGTCTAGTATTTCGTTATGACGGCCTACAAATCCGTTATAACGGCTTACTAATCCGTTATAACGGTCTACTATTCCGCTATAACAGTTAGGTATTTCGGAATAACGGTCTACTATCCCGTTATAGCGGTGTAGTATATCGTTATGACGGTCAAGTCTTCCGTTATGTACGGTCTAATATTCTGTTATAACTCTGTAATATCTCGTTCTAGCGGTTTATTATTTCGTTAAAACGGTCTACTAATCCGTTATCACGGTCTACTATCTCGCTAACGGCCTACTAATCCGTTATAACGGTCTACTAATCGGTTATAATGGCCTACTAATCCGTTATAACGGTCTACTAATCCGTTATAACGGTCTGCTAATTCGTTGTGATGGCTTACTAATCCGTTATAATGGTCAAGTCGTCAGTTATAAAGGTATACTATTCTGTTATAACGGCCTAGTATCACGTTATAACGGTCTACTAATCCGGTATAACGGTCTACTATTCCGTTATAACGGTATACTATTCAGTTGTAATGGTTTAGTATATCGTTATAACTGTCCACTATCCCGTTATAACGGTCTAGTATTTCCTTCTGATGGCCTACAAATTCGTTATAACGGTATACCATTCCGTTATAACGGTTTAGTATTTCCTTATAACGGATTTACTATCCCGTCATAGCGGTGTAGTATTGCGCTATGACGGTCCGTAATAACGGTCTACTGTTCTGTTATAACGGTGTAGTATCTCGTTATAACGGTTTAGTATTTGGTTATAACGGTCTACTAATTTGTTATAACGGTTTACTAATCCGTTATAATGGCCTACAAATCCGTTATAACGGTCTACTAATCCGTTAAAACGGTATACTGATCCGTTATAACGGTCTATTATTTAGTTATAACGGTCTACTTATCCGTTATAACGGTCTACTAATCCGTTATAACGGTATACTAGTCCGGTAAAACAATAGTAGACTGTTATAGCGGATTAGTATGCTGTTATAACGAAATACTATACCGTTATAGCGGACAGTAGCTCGTTATAACGGATTAATAAACCGTTATAAAAAATACTAGACGGTTATGACGGAATAGTAGATGTGCAAAGTAGTTAATATTATATATTCTATTTGACGGCTGTGAAAGATTTAGTCTTGTTATAATACAACTGTTGCCGCCAAGTCATGACAAGGGTCATGTCCTAATAGGAAATAATGCAGTCTATTCAGTATGAATTGAATACCGATGTAATGATCGGTTTTATATATATCATGGTGACAGGGTCTTAATTTAACGAGAAAATTTGCAAGTCATGACATCGATATTTTGCTGAGCTTTCTGAAAAATTGATGTAGTCTACAAATTAATTCTAGTATCCGGTATGTTTAAAAAATCACCTGCACATCTCCATATCGTGGAGATTTTGATTGTACAATTTGACTAATTTCTGACAAAGTTTGAGTTTTTGCGGCCATAATAAATTATAAAGTTGATTTGTGGCGGCCATTTTAAATTTCAGTGAAATCTTGAACAAATTGCCTGTACATCTCTATATTGTGGGGAATGTGATTAAAAGATTTGGATAATTTCTGATTCAGGCTTTCAGTTGTTGCGCCAACAACAAATTATGAAGTTGAACTGGATGGCACTCTCAGATATGTAAACTACATAACTACATTTTTTATTCTGCACTATTCTTTATTACAGTTACCAGCACAAATTTCACCTTTTTAGGCTACTTTTAGTTTTGCGCAACCAACTTTACCGGCTAATAATACTCTGTGTCAAGAGTGGTTTCTGTATTATTAGAAAAATAACTATGGGAGATATTGTGCATTTTGGTAGCATGTTTAAAAACTCACTTGCACATCCCCATGTTGTTCAAAATGCGATTAAAAAATTCAGAAAAAATAACAATTTTTTTAATTATTGCACCCACAAATATTAAGTACCGCATGATGCCTCACGCTGATGACAGATCGTAGGCGCGTATCCAGAGGGGGCGCACGCACACCCGTTTTTGCACCAAATTCTTTAAAAAGTGCCCTAAATTGGCCTAAATATGCCTTAAAACTCGCCCCCAAGCCAACTGCGCCCCCTACTTTTTCAAATCCTGGATCCGCCCCAGGATCCCGGCGCGACTAAAAATCCCCCTTCCCCTACGAACGTGGGATAAAAACATGCTCAACACTTCTATTATGTTATTAGGGTCAAGCTAAGAATTATATACAATTTAACGTTTTAATCGAGCAGTTACAATCAGTATAAATGACCGTCATTTTCTCTAAATTTATGTGGTCTTCTAACAACTTCCAGCTACCTGGAACATTAGACTAGAGATACTAGATAAAGGTGATGGCATCAACGCCATACATATGGCTCACATGGCTTACACTATGCATCTGTCCACAGTAGGCCTATAGATAAAAATGTGGTCCCGAATTAGAAGACACTGCTTTGTTGACCAAACTTATTGAAGGTGACATGATTGATACATGGAGGCGAGTAAATGTATAACCAATAGACCTAAAACCAATAACCTTAATGGAAATCACGATCACTAATGATAAAACTGAGCTGTCTTTAAATTATCAGATATGGCTCACCTGCATAAAGTTAGGTTGATGTAGATGGATGTGATTTTAGAATCTAGACAAATTGTATACATGCCACCAGACTGAAGCTCAGGCTCCTTTAAGTGAAGATACATTTGAAAAAGAAATTGGAAGAGCTCTGAAGAAAACATGTGATCATGGTAACCCTTTTTGCCAGTTTAATCTTGAAATGACCTTGACATGACCTTCAAATTGCTTTCGTATGGTACTCCAGTAAAACACACTCCCACCCCATGTCAAACTTCATAACCCAATAATTTATCAAGATTTTGCCAAGGTAATGTTTCACAATGCTGCATAATTGTGATTTGGCTCGTTCAACTGACTATTGAGGAAGGAGCGTAATAAATAGAATACCTAGTAGATAGCCTCCTTCCTAAGAGTGATACTGCCCTTAACCTCTTCACTACCATACATGACGGAAATTTCCGTCGTCATTCGTCAATGAACGTAAGCATAAAATGACACAATTTTTCGTCAAATATATACTACATTTATGTATTTTTCGTCATTTGAAGCTGAAAATTGCGTTAGCAGTGTTCTGTGTCAAGTCTTATTGATAAACGACAATCAGTATTGTTCATATTGAGCTTGTTCGTGTCATTTATCGATTCGTTTTTTCTCTCGACTTTCAAACTTCTATCTCAGCATCCACAAACATTTGTATAGCATTTGTACAACGTAGGC
The DNA here is from genome assembly GCA_964017125.1 of Flabesymbios commensalis. Classification (NCBI taxonomy): domain Eukaryota; kingdom Metazoa; phylum Annelida; class Polychaeta; order Terebellida; family Flabelligeridae; genus Flabesymbios; species Flabesymbios commensalis. The sequence goes on from OZ024916.1 coordinate 14,002,187, forward strand.
CCAACGTCTTCGACGTTGGTCCAACATTGTACAAATGTCATACAAATGTTTTGTGTTTGCTGGGATCATACTTCCGAGTATCCACGCATACGGATGTCCTGTCTGCAAGAAATTGACGTCACCAGATATTTTATCACAAGGAACGAGAACACATCACGTGGTCCCAGGCTGAATGTGTCACAAGCGGCACCCGATACTCGTTTGATGTTGGTTCAACGTCGCAGACGGTGAACATCAAACCAACACCAGGTAAACTTCACATGTATGTATCACAATCTCTTACTCTATCTTTACAACTCCAAAGTTGACAAAGTTTCATGCTAAAATAACTCTTGATTGAACATGATAAAGGAGTGGGATATATATGTTACCCTCCTCTGTGTCACCGTTTTGATATTTCGCTATGATATACTAGTTACCATGGTTACAGTACCTATATGTCCGTGTATAACATGTATACCACTGTTAGGTTCACAGTTTAATATTGGCCACAAACTTGTATGTGTAATAATCGTGAAAGCAAATACCTCTTAAAATTCTGAAATGGTGACATTCGTAAGTTTGTCAGAATTACGTGAACCGTGCCTGGATATTTTGACCAGACACAAGTATTAAAACCCTTTAAAAATTGGGCGACTAAGGAATATATAGATCATATTTCAGCACTAGATATCTAGCAATGCTATATTAATTTGTTGATTCCACTATGTATACGAGTCTATCAGATCAGCTGTGTAGTTGTAGAGAGGATAGAGAGGAGGGGATTTCTCCCAGCTCTTCCTGATACATGCCCTTCACAGTTATAAGTATCCGCGGCCATCGTGAGCTGGTGAAGCACGCTAAATAATCCCTGTAAGTGATGTCTGAATGCCGCGGCCACTTGCTCACACTGCTCGTCCTTCTCCTGCACAGTGTCCACATATTCCCACGTCTTGGGCGGTGAGATCAAATCAATCGCCGCTAATTGGTGTCTTATAGTCAGGACATCGGTGGGATACACCTGCAGCACTGATTGTTTGCCCAACGCTGGGCCGACGGCATCAACATATTGCCCAATGCTGTAGAAACATTTACCGTCCTTTAGCAAGTGTTTAGGTATATACAAAGTTTGTTTGTGTTTTAAGCGGATTCATAGAACTGTTGATAAAAAATATTGTAAAAATTCTAAAAACACTGAAAAAAATAAAATCATGATCTGGGGGAAACACAAGTTTATTACTAAACTAAAAACTAAAATTGATGTCATCCCAAGGAGCTGCTTTAAAGGAACTCCTTGGGATGATAATTTCAATTTTGTCAATTTTGACAATTTATTTATATGAAGCTATATAGCCTACTGGTCTTAACCCGTTGAACACAAGATTATTATGCTACTGCGCTGTGCGCATAGTTATCTCATGCAATCAGACCCGGAGATCTCCGGGCCTCGTATCTGAATAGTCTCCCTAAATCACTGAGATCTCCGGGCCTCGTCACAAACCGGTTAAGTAAAATACAAAAACATTAAAAAAACTCTGTTAAAGCACCAAAAAAGACGAATTTCTGAGACGTATATTGTCTGAGACAACACATACTAACCATCTAGGACGGCATGATCAAAGTAATCACATGATTACATCAATAGCTGCCGCCCTAATTGGTCTGGGGACGGTATGATCGGGGGGGGGGGGGGTTCCACCACAGTACCGATTGTCTGATCGACCCGACGGCATCTACATGTGGCCCAATGCCATAGAAACATTCAGCTGTCCTTTATCAGGAGTTTAGGTATACAAATCGTTTGCTGGGGTTTTCTTCACATTCATAGAAATGTTGATAAAGAAATATTTTTTTAAATCTTAAAACTCTGAAAAAAATGAAATCATGATCTGTGGGATACACTACTTCATTACAAAATTAAAATGAAAATTCATCTTATCCCAAGAAACTGCTTTAATAATATCTACATTTTATATAGTGACACCCACGCTACATAAATAACAATAAATCATTCAATATGTTTATTTTAAAAATCCGCGCACACCACATGGTTATAAAAATTGGCCGATTTTGCAAAACTTTATACAATTATGTTCTCAATAATTACAATGTTTCCTCTAATGTTTCTACTAATCATTGTGTTTTTTAACCGTTTGTTTGCTGATTACGACTATACACTCTTTGCACGATGCTGCGCGTGGACACCCCTTTAGATACCGATGCAGACATTATGACTGATCCACCCCACTCCTTACTTTACAGTACTAGCGATTCCACAAAACATTGTTCAAAAACTTACAATACTAAGACTACCAACAAGATCCAGCTTGTATGGAGCATCCTCATAATAGCTCTAGTGAAACTACATATATTTCTGTGGATATTTGTATTTTTATCGTGTAATTTTCACATTTCAAATCACCCGCTCAGAGCGTCTGCATATGATAACACGCCCTGGATTAATTATGGCCAACAAACTAAAAAAGTCGGCTGTAAAATTATGTGTTTTTATTCATTCCAAATGTGTAACACAGCGACATATTTATATGCTTAGTACAATCGGTTCATATAAAGTAAAAAAGGTTTGGGTCTTATTTCTTAAATATTAGGGCAGAAATAGACACCTGGTCAAAAGAGGTCATCCTTTTGTTGGAAACAGTCTTTGATCCCTAACTAAATAGTTTACAAGGTTTTGGTCACGGTGTGGCGTGTTGTTAATGAGAATGGTGTATTGTCGTTTCAAATCCGTTTTAGTGGCCGATTAAATCACAGTAAAATTGGCAAATGTTTGCTGTCAAATTAAACAAATATCCATGATTTTCAGCCACTTGAATTTGTGGGTCGCGGTAGCGAGACACAATTGCAATTGGATAAAATACAAATAAATTAACTCAGCAGGATAATTGATATTTAGATATTGGATAGATTCTAAGACTTCCTATCAACAACAAGCAGCTGGCACTAAAGATCCGCCGCATGAAGTTTTATCAGTATCACGCAATGGGAAAACCAATTTAACGCCATCCAAAATCCTAGCCCAACCTACAATGTGTTTTCACAATACTTAAAACACACCACTACATTATTTTCTTTGTCCTACCGCTACATTCTAAGCCGGGACAGTATAGTTATTGTTGACCAATACAGAACAATTATCATGGTGTAAACTTATGCATGCCTAACGCAGTAGACAAACGCAGAGATGATAACTACTGTTGCTCTGGCTAGAACGGAACACGACAATCCATGATTGGACTGGGTCAGTAATGGATTGGTCAGTTACATGCAAAGGTCAGCCGAGCCATCAAGGCTGATGGACTGGCGTCCTCGTCAGGAAATGTATGTTAAATCAATGTGCCAATTATGATTATGTATGATTATATGTTAAATCTATGTTGTGATTGTGATGATGTAAAGTGCATATAAGGGACGAACGTCGACGAGGAGAGCAAGGCGGGAGTAGAGCGGGCGTTGTGCAGGGCCCAGGGCACAGTGGCGCGCGCTCTACTTTAGAACCAAGCTGGTTTATGTTCTCTGCCATTGCTAGGCAGAGTGAAGTGACTATGTAACTGTATTTTATATATTATGTGTTCTACACAGAGGAGCACAAATAAACACGACGTTCGACCCAGAAAATGGAGTTCTGTTCAGAAAACTAGGAATCTGAGCTTTTATAACCCGTCCGCCGCCGTTCGCCCTGTCGTGTTGGCCTCACAATGACGTCACGGATGGACGTATGGCGAACTTGCCAGGATCTGTGTAGAACAATTTGACGTCTTAACAAAATGACAGAAAAGAAAAAAAAGTATGACGGAAAAAAATGGCAGTTTTGGTTTTGGCTGCTGACGCTACTGGGGTATAAGTGCTACAGCGTGACCAGGACCAAGCAGGACATTGACATGGGATATTGATCTATTTTGGCAGCAGACAGCCGTGGATAGTGGCAGCTGGACACTGGATGGACAGTGGTAAACAACGGAAAAAGGACAAAGATTATTTCTGCCAAGAGTTACAAGGTATTAAGCTTATTAAAATTGGCTTATTAAAAGGGCGTAGCCAAGTATCATGGAAAAAAGTACAAACATGTTTAGGCTTCATTTTTGTCCATGTGGACAAGAGCAGCATCCTGAGAGCAGAGCTGACAAAAACGAGCAGGACAAGCCAAAATGCAAAGATCAACTACAGACGACATCTCTGCAATGTTGCCGATGACGCCAGCCCAGTGGAAAACAGAAGTGCTGATCAAAATCACATTTTGATCGCGGTATTTGCCAGGGAGCTGCACGATGATGTTCTGCAGATCAGCTGACATTGTGTGTGCTGGGCGCACAAATACACCTACCCACTCCTGTGTCGCAGCACAGTGAGAAGATTGATGGGGAAGTGCCGCCGCTGAGGAATGTGTCATTGGTCTCATAATAAGTGTCAGATCAGGTCGACCTGTAGTCGACGGCGTTCACATCGGTCCGATAATGTATAGGAGTCTATTAAATGCACCTCAGATGGGACATTGTTAAAAACAGTGATTAGCACATTATCTAATTGAGTCGGATAGATGCCGACATGTTTTCGGAAAAAGGTATGTAAAATGTTTGTGCTATAGCTGATAATAATTACACCACCCACACCTCTCGTACGTCAGGCCACATATAACCGGATAACATGGTTCGATTTGCTGAGTGGTATGTAGCAAACTGCTACGTTATTCTGTTGAATTTTTTTTATCAAAATTGGAAGTAATTAGTAAAAATGGTTTACCTGTCATAATTAATGACCAAACGAAAACTTTGAATTTGGTAATGAGTGATAATACGTTCACCAAATTGTTTTCTATCAAATCGAACCCTTGGAAGAAATATGACGGTATTGAGAGGCAAAGTGGGCAAGGTTTAGATTGGAAATAAATATCAGAATTGCCACTCATAATCAGGATAATGTTTGGGAGCAAAGAATAGCGGACATTGAGGCTACGATGGCCCTCCCCAGATTCTTCCCATCACATTAATGAAAAGTGTTTGGTTGTTTAATAACCCTTGAATTCTTTAGGCATTAACGAGGCAAGTGTCATATTTATAAAATATGCGTATTATAGAAAATGATGCAACCCATTAAAATGAGGATAATTCTCATTTGATGTGTTGCATTGGAATTTTTTACCCAAATTAGGAAATTTGTAGCTTATTCACTAGGAGGTGAGAATTGCTATAGCAGTTCACCCGGAAAATGGAGTTATGTTTAGTGAAACTGGAATCTGAGTTTTTATAGCCCGTCCGTCGCCGTTGGCCTTGTCGTGTTGGCGTCACAATGGCGTCACGGATGGATGTATTTTATAATGGTATGCCTATTATGGTACTCTAATCAGTCAGATGTGACAGAGTTGCTGATTATGAGGGATCCTCATTATGGTCGGATGTGTTTAAGTCAGTTAAAACCCTCAGAGCTCTACATAGCTGTGGAAAAGGCCCAGGCCTTCGGCCTCGGCCTTTCCCACAGCTATGAATGTAGAGCTCCTCGAGCTTTGTCCTATACATAGTAAAACGAAGCTTTATTTCGGCTTTCTCTGGAGATTACATACTTATAAGTTAGGCTATTTACTTATGTGTCAGGTGGACGAGGTACATTTATTCTCACCCCTGAGATACATGCTATGGGATTAGTCGTATGGCATAGTTCCTTTGGGACCCGGTTCTCCTTGCCCAGTTTAGCCTATGTGTACACAAAGGTGGCCTAAAATCTGTCGCTTTGTGATCGGCACTTATACTTACGCATAAGACACATTTTATGACCTTAAAATGTACAAGTGAAATTGATAAATTGCTGTTTGAAATCATTGTGCGCATAGGCCTACGTATGATTTGGGCCAATGAACATCATGTTGAACAATGCACATGAATTGATAAAACCTCACCAGATGAGAAAGGCTTTGTTTAGGAATCGAACATTGATCTATTGTGGTACATCTGGACCTACTCTTATTCTCAGTGTTGTCTCTCCGAACACGTGTTTACGGGTGGCAGTGAGGATAACCCGTCGATTCTAGCGAAATGAAACGCTGTGATATCTTCATTCCCAGTAAATACATTTGTAACACATTTGTACAACGTTGGCCCAACGTCGTCAACGTTGGTCCAACATTGTACATATGTTATACGAATGTTTTGTGTTTACTGGGATGTTTTTGAATGATAATGTATACAGGCTATTTATCGTGAGTTTTACAATCAGATGATTGTGTCAGTTGTATCACCAGAGGTTAACATAGCTATGTGGTCATCTCCGAGGCCGTGGATTGACGTATTCCCTTTACCCGAAAAATTCAGCAAGGCGGTGACTGAGAACGATCTCGACCACAAGGGCTGAAGAATGTTAATAATTTTTTAATGACTGCGCGGGAAATGAGCTGGGCATGCGGGCATATAACTGAAATGTTACTAATTAAAAAAACCCTATTTTTGACCTGATTATTCGAAGGCAAGTCTTAGATATGACGTCCAAAGAAATTCCCACGATTTTGTACTGGGTCAATATGTGGTTTCAGCCACTGTGACTGAGGTGAACATAGGTCCAGACATCGTCTATCTATCAGACACATCCTCACTACACGTAACAGCACTCATGTAGTAGTTAGTGAAGTTTTTTGTGTGCAATGGCCGAGATTACACAATAACCCGATAACAAATTTGCAGCCCAGCCGGTCAATTTAGTCAATTTATGTGAACATGAAATGAAATGAATGGGGGTTCAGGCAACCTTTGTGCACATATAGGCTAAACTGGGAGAACCTCCTGAGAATGGTGAGATGAATGACAAGATACTGCCCTCCAGACACAGGATTCGAAATTCGATCCCTGGCGGTCTGAGGCCGCGCACGCTACCTCTAGGTCACGGAGGCTCCCCACAATATTGAACTTTCACGAGTGAGAGGGGGAAAAAGCGATCTCAGACTTTCCAAGCAGGTACCTTCGACAACTGCACCCCCAGGGTCATGAGTTTTACAATCACCTGATTGTGACGCCTGTACTACCAGAGGTGGACTGCGGTCTAGACGTACCCTATCTATCAGACATATCCGCATGCACCTGACTGGATTCACGTAGGAGTTAGTGAAGGACCCTCTTGGTGTTTTCGTGAGCAATGGCAGAGATCACCTTATAACCTGATAACAGATTTGCAGCATGGCTGTGAATTTAGTCCATTCATATGAACATTATTATTAGAAAGCTAACACGTTCTCCTCTAAAACATTAGTAAATAATAAATAAATAAAAATGCAATTAACATTTTAAATTATTTTTAAAATTTATTGTAATTATTTTTAAAATTTATTGTAACTTTTTTGACGAATAATACCAATTTGAAAACATATTTGCGACCTACCTACACATGATGAATCGCATCAGAAAATAAAGGCAAAAAGAATAAAATTTCAAATAATCATTTGGACTTAGTATAAGCAGATCTGAAATCGCGATAATATAGCATGGGTGAGCGCCTTTGATATCGGTCAACTGATAATTTTACCTGCTAGATTATTCTGTTAACACTGGTTAATGGACATGTATTATTCAGAATACTAAATACAATAACCATGGTAAGGGTCAGTACTGTAACGTCACTCTCTGTGTCGTAACAGCTCTCACCGTTGCGATAGTCGTTCCAATTGCCATACAACGATGTATATTATTCGATTTGTAATGCAGATATACATCATTTAGACTAGATGAAGCGGAAGAGTGATTGTAATTGTTGCTAAATAAGGCGAGAATAAAAGGAGACTTATCCCATCTAGTCTCAGTCTAAAATCTCAGTCTAAACAGCCTGAACAAAATTTTTTATTTTTTATTTTGAAGTATAATTTACTATATAGAAATAAGTGATAGTGACTTTAGTCGGCTAATTTTTTATAATTTAAAAATCACTACGAGTGAATTATGTATGCATGCTCTTACGAAGCTAAGGAAATAGAGGCGACGATTGCAATAAATTATTTATTAGAAGGCAACCATTTGTATCTTGTTTTTAATATTTTAAATGCATCGGTAACATCAACTATTAAATATCTATATATATTTTGCATCGTTCTATGCCTATTTATGAAAAAAAGGAATGCATTTTCCCGGTTTTTATCTTGTTTTAATAGTTCAGATTTATTGGTTAAACAAGCTATTAAATCTCTAAAATACTTAGCATATCGTTCTATTCTTATCCATGGTAGACTAATGTATTTGTTATTTTTTTACCAGTCCTTATATTATATATGCTTATCAAACTAAATAGAGTACAAGTCAGGGTTCAAGGTAAAATGTGAGTAAGGCTGCACCTTATACTAACTAACTCTGTAACCGCTAAATTATTTAATTTGAAGTTTCACCCACTTTAAGTTGTGCCTCGCTAACGCGATCCACAACTGAGTGAAAATTATTCAGATTTGACAAAACTTAAGGTCAACGATTTTCAAATCTTGTTGACTAATGTCACGTTTTATCTTTAACATGTTAATGAGATGGTATTTAACGATAATAAAATGAAAACAAAAGAACAATATAATCGGGACTGGCGGTTAAAGGGTTTAACCCTTTCAGCGCGGGGATCGACTTTAGACGTCAAAATCTGACGTCCAAAGTTGATCTCCGCACTGAAAGAATTAAAAAAATAAAAAGACCATATACCCAAAACATAGGTATTAGAAATAAATGGAAAGAGCTTTAAACCAGGACATTGATGCTGATTTTAAATTGAACAAAAATCCTTTAGTCTTCATGGTTTATATACAAATATTTCAGCGCTTAAAGGGTTAAAGGAACTATTCGTTGATTATTATATAATCAAATTATCTATAAGGAGAGGTGGTAACTTAATCTCACGATGCATTAAAGCATCATTTCACATCCCTGAAAACAGATTTAATTTCCTTACAACCAAGGTTTTTGGAATTAAAAAATTCCATGAAACTGGTTTACCAATACATGGGAATTTTTCCTCACTTTTCCACCCACTTCAAATCACCTTCATCCAATACAAGTCAACAATTGCGGCAGCAATTCGCGGTTTGTATTGGATGAAGATGACAATGGTAAATTCAGGCTTGAAAGGGTTATACATAACAGGTAAGCACACCAATTCAAATAATTCAAATACCCGACACACAAATACCCGATGTCATGCTCAAGGATCACAATCTGAAATTAATCCGATTTGGAATCGGTATGCATGGTCTCATTATTAAAAAAGATATATATATATATTAAATGTCTCAGAGCAAGGTAATGAATGTGTATTCTAGTTTAGACTGTATTACATGTTCCGATTTGTTCAGGGTTTTTTTTCTGATTGACATACATAGGGTCATCTAATCATTACGATGCATCAACTATCAGCTATCATCACAGATGTCCAACTCATCAGATGTCCCCACGGTAGCAATTTACATTTCACCAGATGGCGCCTGCTCATAGTGATCTGGAGCATTACTGGAGAGGACGGTACCCTGATGTAGTGGTTAAACCTACTGCCTTTAACGCCGGAGCTCATGGGCCCCGCTTTGGCAGTCAGGTTGGTTCCAGGAGGTTCTCATGCAATAGTTTAGCATGTATATGCAAAACAGTGGAGTAAAGCCCAATTCACTAAGCGATAAGAAGAACAACTCACACACTAAAAGAGGCAAATTGTCAGATACTTTACAAGAAGCTGCCCCCCTCGCATATGTAAGAAGGAAAATGAACCTAAGGGGTTTTGTCAAGTTCAAAAAAATAGAAAAACTCGGAAGTGGGTGGGTGGGTCAAGTCACAACTCGGATTTGTTTTCTGGGGGATTTTTTTGTTTTTGTTTTTTTTTGCTGTACATGTTTCAATAAAAGATCTGATACGGGGTTGGGTGGGTGTTGTCTGGCCAATCCCAGTTTTTCTCGGATTTTTTTTAATTTGTTTAAGCTTGACAAGACCCCGAACTTTGACCTTTTCATCTTTAACCGCCGGTTACAATTTTACTTTTTTTTATTTATTTATTAGCACATTAAAGATAATCTTTCAAACATGTTAAGGATAACATGTGACATCAATTAGCATCCAGAATGAACATAAGAGGTGTACACATCAATTGGCTGATCTAGAGGGAACATTAGAGGTGTAAACCTCAATTGGCTGATCCAGAGGGAACATTAGGGGTGTAAACCTTAATTGGTTCATCCAGAGAGAACATGAGGTGTACACCTCAATTAGTTCATTCAGAGAGAACATGAGATGAGTATACCTCAATTTGTTCATCCAGAGAGAACATGAGGTGTACACCTCAATTAGTTCATCCAGAGAGAACATGAGAGGTGTACACCTCAATTGGTTCATCCAGAGAGAACATGAGAGGGGTACACCTCAATTGGTTCATCCAGAGAGAACATGAGAGGTGTACATCTCAACTGGTTCATCCAGAGAGAACATGAGAGGTGTACACCTCAATTGGTTCATCCAGAGAGAACATGAGAGGTGTACACCTCAATTGGTTCATCCAGAGAGAACATGAGAGGTGTACACCTCAATTGGTTCATCCAGAGAGAACATGAGAGGTGTACACCTCAATTGGTTCATCCAGAGAGAACATGAGAGGTGTACACCTCAATTGGTTCATCCAGAGTGAGCGTGAGAGTCTCGTCTTGCACTTTGTTTCCATATCGCGATAGAAGGAAGCCCGAAATGAAATGAATCGGGTTTTAGGCCACTTTTGTGCACATATAGGCTAAACTGTGCCAGGAGAACCTCCTGAGGATGGTGAGATGATTGAGATGACACTGTCCTCCAGACACAGGATTCGAAATTCGAGCCCTGGCGGTCTGAGGCCGAGCACGCTACCTCTCGGTCACGGAGGCTCCCCACAATACTGACGTTCACACGTGGATGGGGAAGAAACATTTTTGTTTCTTTCAAACCGCCGAGACTGGGAACCGAGCTCCGAACTCTGGCGTAAAAGGCAGCGGTGCTAACCACTACCCTAGGGCCCCCGCCCAGAAGGAAGCCCGAAGTCGGCACCATGCCCTTCTCTTATCGAACGACTTCACAGTATAAAGTATCATAGGCAGCCCACCCCTCACCTTTGAGGTAAACATAGTTTATTTCGTATGTAAATTTGTATTGATAATTTGTTATTATTGTTGTTGTTGTTTTTGTTTAAATATTATTATATTATTCTTTTAAAGATTTATTCCAAATTAGTGGTTCGTCTGAAAACAAAGCTCCTGATTTGGAAGAAAATAATCCTCCCTTACTAAGAATCAAGTATAAAAAACAGTACAGCATCATGCAATTACGCATCTAAACTTTATTTGACAAAGAGAGGAAATATATACAAGTAAATTGTACAAGTTTTTATGGCAGGTAGATATTTGTTTGTCACAGTCAATGAAGACACCCATACAATCAATATGATCAAGATAAATTAATTCTTGGTGTACTATATTGTGGATTAACTCGCGTGTGACACGATATTGGACTCAATTGAAATGGAACACGCCTAAAAAAAAGAATTCAGTAAATATGGAGCGTACCATACAAAATGGTAAATTAGCGAACTGAAAAATAATACAAATTATCCGACGCTTTAGCAATATCATTAATAATTTGACAGTCATGCTCAACACATTAATTTTCATATTTCTATAATTAAATGTCGCAAATAGTGGTTTCAGTTAAATTGTTACACATTCTATATACATAATTTCCGTATCTTATAAACTGCAGCATATAAAATCAATATTATTGCAAATGAAACATATTATTAAAGACATTTGAATAAGAATTATATCAGTAGTGACACTGAAAATAATGATAAATTGGAATATCCTTTGTACAATAATACAAAATCATTGCTTCAAACAGAATAACAAGTTATCACGAGTGTGAAATACCATCATTTAAAAGAGTTTCATCAAGCTATCCCCACGGAAATAGTCATTTTCTTTTAAATTTGATTATTTTATTTTATGAGATTAACACTTTACCCGCGAAATTATTCAATTAGAATTTTCATCCACTTGAAGTTGTGTCTCGCTGACGCGATCCACAACTTCAAGTGAGTGAAAATTATGCAGATTTGACAAAATGGAGATCAACTCTTTTCAAATCGTGTTGATTGATTTCACATTATGGCTTCAAGGGTGATCTATCACCCCTTATATGGTATGAATAATTATGTCCTTATATAGGGTGATTGGCTATCATGTGACCCTCTCAGAGGGTCACATGATAGCCCCACTTGTGCCCCATCTTGTGGCAATTTTGATTTATTTGTCACAAATTTATTCATACTATATACTTAAGGGGTGATAGATCACCTTTAACATGTTTAAAAGGCGGTACTGAATGTTGTAATAATTAAGTGAAAGCGAATATATTCGGCACCGGCGGTTAAAGGGGTAAAGCTAAGCTACTCTGCCTGACTTCATTCACAGGGAAATCTCATACCAATATATTAGAATTCGCCCTTACAGTGCAGCATTATAAAATTTAAATTTTTCGCCCACTTGAGGTTGTGTCTCGCTACCGCGACCCACAACTTTAAATGTGTAAAAAATACTCGTATTTGTTTAATTTGGGACCACACTTTTTCAAATCTGATGCTTAAGCACTCATTTCGTTCTTAATAACAAGAATTTTGATCACTCGCTGATTTTAAACAATTTTGTCATGTTAATGCCAGAAGTATTCTTAAATCTGGAAGACTAGAAGAACTTTATTTAGAATTATGTTCCTTACATGAATTTGATGTGATTGGTATTAGCGAATCCCATTTAGACAGTAAAATTCCGGATGTAGATGTGGAATTTAATAATTATTCGGTTTTTAGATTAGATAGAAACAGACAAGGTGGTGGTGTAGCGTTATATGTCCGTTCATCACTTGCGTGTGTCAGACGTTATGATTTAGAAACAGCAGATACTGAGATGTTATGGGCTGAGATCACATCTAACCATAAGCGTATATTAGTCGGCGTGTGTTATAGAAGTCCTAGTCAATCTTCTATTCAAATTGATAATTTTATTAGTTCCCTTGAGGATTCTCTGTCTGTAGCCACCACTGGTTTAAACTCCTCTGTCATTTTACTTGGAGATTTTAATGATAGATGTACTCACTGGTTGTCCGACCACAAAGATAGTCAACTCGGTTTAAAACTTGTTAATTTAGTGGACACTTTTAATATGCATCAGTTAATAGACACACCCACAAGAAATAACAATTTACTTGATCTGATTTTTACAGACTCGCCTGGCTATTTTTTTGATGTTGGTGTACTCCCACCTATAGACAACCTCGATCATGGCGTTGTGTATGGTTCATTTAATTTTTCATATCCAAAGAGAAATCATATTAAGAGGAAAGTGTGGTTATTTGACGAAGGAAACTATGAACTTTTAAATAATATGTTGTTATCCATTGAATGGAATACCTTTTTTTCTATAACAGACAATATTGACGTTCTTTCAGATAATTTAACAGATATGTTACACTATTTTACAGAGCTGTGTATACCGTCAAAGATTGTAACGGTTCGACCGGGCGATAAACCTGGTATGACCAGTGAAGTACGTAAATTTTTTCGTCAGGCTAAACGTCTTCATAAACGCGCCAAACGTACTGGTTTGCCTGAACATTATGCACATTTTAGCGATAAGCGGCGTGAAGCTAAAGCTGCATTTCGTAAAGCCAGTAATACATTTTATACCAACATATCAGATAAATTAATAAATCCAAATACTTCGCAGAAATCATATTGGAAATTAACTAAAATGGTTTATGGTAACAAAGTGTCTAATGGAATCCATAATATTATGTGTGGCGATAGACTAATTGACGACAGCACTGAAATGGCTAAGAGTTTTAACACCTATTTTGCAGAGCAGTGTAGCATGTCAGCGCATTCAGTGGCTGATCCGCTACCGGCTTTTAATTTTATAACAGACACAAGACTTGACCTTTTCAGTACCACTCCAGAAGAAGTTTTTTCAGCGATGTCTATTTTAGATTCAAATAAAGCTGTGGGTGCTGATTTCATCAGTAACAAAGTGTTAAAAGAGTGTGCCCAGTCCCTATGTGAACCATTATCTCGTCTTTTTAATATGTCTTTTACGCAATGTATATTTCCAGCTACTTGGAAAGGTGCAAATGTTGTACCTCTTTTCAAAAAAGAAAATCGTCATTTAGTATCTATCTATAGACCTGTGTCACTGTTATCTAATTTATCCAAGGTTATGGAGAAGGTTGTTTATAAGAAACTATACAAATATTTAGGTGACAATAATTTGTTGACAGACAAAAATTCTGGATTTAAGCACTCCGATTCCACTGTGAATCAGCTTTTATTCATCACCCAGAAAATTGCAAATGCTTTAGATGATAAACATGATGCATGTATTGTTTTTCTGGATGTTTCCAAGGCCTTCGATAAAGTATGGCATAAAGGTCTCTTATTTAAACTTAATCAAATGGGCATCACGGGTAATGTTTTAAAGTGGATTGAAAGCTATTTAAGTGACAGATTCCAACGGGTTGTAGTGAATGGTTGTTCCTCGCAATGGTTATACACAAATTCAGGTGTACCCCAAGGGACAATTCTCGGGCCACTGTTTTTTCTTGTTTATATAAATGATCTTGTTCTTAACCTAGAATGTGATGTACACTTATTTGCAGACGACACATCTTTACTTGATTGTTTTGATGACTCTGCTGAATCAAACAGTAAAATTTGTAGAGATTTGGAAAAAATTGAAAGATGGAGTGTATTATGGAAAGTAACTTTTAATGCCAACAAAACCAGGTACATGATAATCACTAGAAAGAATAATTACCCTAATTATCCACCTATTTATTTGCATAACACGTCTATAGAAAGAACTGATCAATATACTCACCTTGGTCTTGTGTTTACTAGTAATTTTAAATGGAACAAGCATATTGAAAAATGTATTTGTAAAGCTTCAAAGCGAATTGCTCTATTGAATCGTGTAAGATTAAAATTGCCCCGTGGTACCCTTTGTTCACTTTATAAAAGTATGGTACTACCCATTATTGAATATTGTGATATTATTTATGACAATTGTACAGTACGAGACTCAATAGCAATTGAACAGGTACAGAGGAGGGCTGCTCTGGTGTGCACTGGAGCATATCGCCACACTAGCTCTGATAGGTTGCTAGCCGAACTTGGCTGGCAATCTCTCAGAACGAGGCGACTAAACCACAAACTTATACAGCTGTTTAAAATGACACACCAGATCAGTCCTCCATATCTACAGTCTCTTCTACCAGCGGCAGTTGAAAATAGGTATAATACCAGAAACTCTACTAACAATAGTTTACCAGTAATATATGCCAAACTTTCAAGCACCCGAAATTCATTCGTACCTTCATCTATTAAAGCCTGGAATAATTTGCCTGTTGGTATTCGTGGTGCAACATCATTTTATATTTTTAAAAGTTGCATTGTTAATATGAACAAAAAAGTTGACATGTTTCACCCTAACTTGTACCGTTTTTATATTTCTCGTGCGTCTGTTCATCACTGTAGGTTGAGATTGGGGCTGAGCGCTCTAAACAGTCAACGCTTTCAATATGGATTTATTAGCAATATGTCATGTGACTCTTGCAACTATGCTAGAGAAGATGTAAGACACTATATTTTTTTCTGCCCAGCATTTGCCGCCCAAAGACAAGCACTGATAGAGGGTCTGATTGCATTACTTCCTACGGCTGTAATGCAAAATAAACAGTCATTGTTAAATATTTTGTTATACGGTTCAGATAATTTTCCTGAAGATACAAATTTTAATATATTTTCTCTTTTACAAGCTTACATAATTAGCTCAAAACGCTTTTCCACCTAAATTATCATAGTAATAATTTTGTTTTTGCTTTTCATTGTATCTTTAATTAACTCATTCTTACTTATCATATTCTGTATCATACTCTGTATTTTTTTCTGCGGTTTGATATTGTATTTGCTATTATTAATAATATTTTTCTGTATGTATCACGTGTATATATGACCATGTATGTATGTATGTATGCCTGTATGTAGGAAAGCAACTTGTGGCAATATTGCTGTTTGCAATCCTTTGAAAATAAATCATGTTTACAGAAAAAAAAAAAAAAAAATTTTAAACAATAAAAAACTACTATTTTCTTAAAGTTTTAGGCCTCCATTGCTTATGTACCGTTCAGCCCTCTTTACACCCAGCTTTACTTTTCATTTTTATTAATCTATAGGTGTGAATTGCAATTCCAACCTCCCAGTGAATGAAAATAATATCAGTTTAAAAATACTCAAGTATTATGAAATGTCCTTACTGTGACGGGCTATTCTACCATGTTTTATTTAATTTAAAGGGACATAATCAGGCTGAAATCATAAAAAAATCGGTGATTTTATTTTGGCTTATTAATTTGACCATATGATGTAAACATGTCCATAGACTAGAACTGCAAAAGACTATTTAATTTTTGTGGTGCGCATGTACCAGTTAAGCGAGATATAAAGACGAAATTACCGATTTCTTATTTCGGACATGCATGTCGGAAATAAGAAATCGGGAATTTCGTCTTTATATCTCGCTTAACTGGTAAAGGTAAGCATTGAAATTTAAAAACTTTTGCAGTTCTAGTCCATCGACATGCTTACATCACATGGTCATATTAAGAAACCAATATAAAATTACCGTTTTTTTATGATTTTAGCCTGATTGTGTCGTTTTAATTGATTCCGAATATGCTGCGTGTACGCGACGTTGACATTGGCGACAATGACGATGATATGTGGCCTCACATCCCTAAATGAGCCGAAATCCAAGGGGTTGGCTACTGACTGGAGAGTCCGTACACAAATTACTGCTTTATATGTTTGTTTCTGCCTCTGGTGGATTAAAAATACAGAAATGTTGTAATTCTGTGGATAGTTTGCAAGCACACATAGTTTTCTTGATGCGTGATATGATCGGTATAACTATGTTATGAGATTTTCGGAAGAATGCAGGGGGTGAGAAGGATGTGTGTCTTTTCTGAGCGTAAGAATATTTAGGGAGATTCGGGAAAATATGGAGAATTCGCCCCTTAGAATGTTGGGATTATACATGCGTTTCATTTCGGGTGGTGAGACCACATTGCGACAATGACGCTGACATTGGCGATAATGACGCCAATATTACTAAAGCTGGTTGCAGTTTTTGTTTTATTAAATCCTTAGTGGTCTTTTAGAATGTTGAGATCCGTTCATCATAGAAAACAACTTTTGGATGAGAAAATAAAATTATGAAGCAAAAAGCGTTTAATTGAAATAGAAAACACAATTTTTTTATAAATGGACGTTCTCTGAATAGACGTCATAGACGTAATGAATAGACGTCATACAGATGTTTGATAATATAACTAACAAACATCACACAACGATATTAAACGAACAACAATACCACTAGCACATTGGCAACCACTGGTCATTATCAGGTTAAAACACGATCAGTGGCAACAACAGGTTATTATCATTTTACACCACGAACACATTGCCAACCAGAGGTTGTTATCAGGTTATAACACGAGCACGGGTTATTATGAGGTTATAACACGAGCACAGCGTCAACCACAGGTCATTATCAGGCTGTAACACAGCAGTGGCAACAACAAGTTACTATCATTTTACACAACTGTGGCAACCACAGGGAACCACGTCTTATTATTATAGTATAACACAGGTTATTATCCGATTATGTACATAGACGTTCGTTTATGTATAGAATAAAGCCCGAGGAACTCTACATTCTTAGCTAAAGGCCAAGGCCTTTTCCACAGCTAAGAATGTAGAGCTCCGAGGGTTTTAACTGGCTTGAAACACATCGGACCATTATGAGAATTCTTCATAATTAACAGCTTAGTCACACCTGACTGATTACAGCATAACAGACTATACTTGATCAACAATATCTCCCCATTCCCGGCTTAGAATGTAGTGGTCGGTCAAAGAAAAAAATGTAGTGGTGTGTTTCAAGTCGGCGTAATTAACATGATAAACAGACTTAACGTATAAGCTGAAAATGGCCTATATGCATAGTTTCAAATTGACTAAGTGTTTAAAGTGCATTATATGTTTTTACTGTTGGCACAGCTGTTTCATATTCAAAAGATTTAATTGTTTTATATGTAAAACACCTAAAATTAAATTAGATTTGGCAATCCTCAGTAGCATTGTGAACCCGTTAATCGCATGGTTATTTAAATTTTGACCGATTTAAATTGTGCATACCACAACTTACTAAATTAATCGGTCGTGGTGGTGCAGTGGTTAGAGCTATGTAAAGATTCAATAAAATTGTTTTACAAGAACAAAAAAGTACGACTTTGAGGGTAAGTTATTATGAAGACATATCTATTATTGTGACCTAACATGTGGAGGGTGAGTACGTGGCGATCAATGGGTCCTAATCACACAGCAATAATTATTGTACCATACAGAATTTGTCAGGGTGATATAATCATGATAATTTACATACAAATCTTTGACTCAAGCTGTACATAAATAAACTTAGACTCAATGGAGGTAACAATATATTGACAAAGTCAATATTAAAAATCAAATTTAAGCGATTTTTTGTATTTTGCTGTGTTTTATTCAAATTAGTTGTTATGTACTTTTACCTAGTTATGCACTTTGACACATATATGTAGTTATGTACATTGACCTAGATGTGGCTGCCAGCTCACAATACAGATATAACATTAAATTTAGGTGATTTATAAAAAGACACAACTAAAGAGTTTTTGAAACACTTTTTTACACACATAACTATACATGACATACAAAGAGAGCCCCAACAAACAAAATACATTGGCAGGTTAATTTTGGGCCAGCATACACCGACATTAAATTATTTATTGGAATTTTACAATAAATTATTTAATTGGAATTTTCACCCACACGCATTTGTGTCTCGATGACGCGATCAACAACTTCAAGTGGTTGAAAATTATTTATATTTCACAAAGTGGAGGTCGATAATTTTGATAT
This sequence comes from Flabesymbios commensalis, assembly GCA_964017125.1. Classification (NCBI taxonomy): domain Eukaryota; kingdom Metazoa; phylum Annelida; class Polychaeta; order Terebellida; family Flabelligeridae; genus Flabesymbios; species Flabesymbios commensalis. Next base: position 14,021,198 of record OZ024916.1, read on the forward strand.
CTTGTTAATTCATGTCACGTTTTATCTTTAACATATTTAAAGGGTGGTACTCAATGTGCTAATACAAAGAATTGTTTGTGCAGACGGAACTCAAGGGGAATTCAGCACAGACAGATTATTACTTATATAAATCTCCAGAAAGTGACTGAAATTGCTATCTGCTTAATAATCATGATCATCATATCAATCATGATATGCCGACTGTATGGCAGATAAGTCTCAATTACAAACAAGCATGCATCTGCGATGTTGGCCAAATATTAACCCTTTCAGGGACCGACTTAATACGTCAGAATCTGGCGTCTATAGACGTTAGATTCCGACTTCTAAAGTCGATCCTCGCACTGAAAGGGTAAAATATTTACAACGGTCGTGACCCAAAACATAGGTTTTCAAATGAAGCGGAAAGAAGTAAAGAAGAAATTCATGATGATTTCAAATTGAAAAAACCCTTTGGTTTCTATGGTTGATAAAACAATATTTCAACGTCATAAGTGGTTAACAAGCACTGGGTGAATGTCTCGTGTTTGCTACGAGTTAAATTATATTATTATATAATATTCAACTAAAGTATTGTTAATGTAGCTCGCTCGAGCGCCACCTTCTACAACTTTGCTTATAGGGGATTACATGTACCGGTATTTAAAAGAAATCGCCCTCTTCTATTGTCTTACATGGATTTAAACCCGCTTAGGTTTCAGTGAATGAACGAGAGGGGCATTTAGGCTGTTTCCATGGTAACTGGGACTGCTTGCCTCCAGGATGGCATCCAGGGTTGGTCTACTTCCGGCAGAGCTGCTGGAGTCAATGCGCGATTTTAGACTCTCACTGCAACATATGAGAATCCACATCACCATTTGATACATGACGTAGTGATACAGACCCTTACATTTACAATAAATTATATTGAATTTAAAATATTGTCTTAAAATTGTGTACATGTATATGTATGTGCTTGAACTAACTTGGTGATAATTCACTAATTTATATGATGCCAATCATTCAATATCTCTTTTATCCACAACCCTATTCTACCATTTTCTATATAGTTAAAATACTTAAAACAGAATACAGTGTTCTGAAAATGTTACCCCTTTACTTTTTGCTACATTATTAGATCATTATTGAAATTATCCAGAAGATGTACATCTTTTTTTACATCTTTTTATTTGACAATGCAATTGCGAATTGATATATGAAAATAATTTATGCGGTCGTCTTTAAGCTAACAGGTACTTTTAATTCAGTTTATCTTTACACTCATTTTTAAATACATAGATAAGCCAGGTCGGTCATATTAGTTACAAATAAAATAAAGAACTTAGCAAGAAGATAAACTTGAAATAAGTAAATATTGACATAAACAGATTAATAATGAACATTATGACCTATGATAACAAAATAGTAATCAAATTAATAAATTATTAACATGAAAAAAAGTACGACAAAAATAATAATGCTATTTAATGATAATAATAATGCAATAGATAATTTACCATTATAGTTAATTTAATAAAATAATCAATCTCAAGTGGGTGAAAATGAGCCATATTTGTTTAATTTGAGACCAAAAATTTACAAATCTTAATGTCTTAAGTTATTTCATTCCCCAAATCAGTGATTAATCGCCAAATAAAACAGATCAAAAACTATTAAAGCCGCGCTTAGCACGTTGAGGGTCAATTAGATAAATACAATAAATAGTTAACCCTTTCAGTGCGGGGACCGTTTTTATACGTCAGAATATGACGTCTGTAAACGTCAAATATTTAATTTTAATTTTTCCATGACTGAAAGAATTAATATAATTATAGTGATTGTAGACCCATAACATAGGTATTCAAAAGAAGCAGAAAGAGCTAAGGAAGATATCTATAATAATTTCTATTTTAAAAAAACACCATTGGTCTCCATGGTTTATACAAAAATATTTCAGTGCTTTAACCCTTTAACCCCCAAATTATTCAATTGGAATTTTTACCCACTTGAAGCTGTATCTCGCTAACGCGATCCACAACTTCAAGTGAGTGAAAATTATTCAGATTTGACAAAATAGAGGTCAACTATTTTCAAATGATGCTGATTGAAGTCACATTATAGCTTTAACATGCTTAAAAGGCGGTACTGAATGTGGTAATATTTGAGTGAAAAACCCAATATATTCGGCACCGGCGGTTAAAGGGTCAAGGGATAAACAAAAAGAACCCATGTTTTGTGCCTGGCGTATCCCCTCCTGGCCCAGCAGCAGCAGCAGGGCAGAATTTTACGGTAGGTGTGGTATATACGGCAATAGCAGCCCGCCATTACCCCCATGGCAATCATCAGGGCCCCAGCCAGGGTGCCCGCCACAATGTAAAGATTCACCAGGTGGCTCCTTCTGGAGTGTCCATTGAACTCACTCCACCTAGTGGCCGGCGTGGTAACTGCTCAACAACAGCAGAGAAAAGATGTTTCTGTTTTTATTAAAACGCATCAATTGTATATTAGTTACGCGGTGTTTACTTGATGTTTATCTACGTAAGAGACTACCACAGAACCATAATTAATTTCTGACAATTATTTTTGTGTGCAATATTAAATATAAACTAGTATTATATATATCATTATTATTTGCATAACATGTGTAATATCAAAAATGCATAACAATTCACTGTTATTATTTGTACATTGACTGTTTGCTTGTAATCGTTCAGTGTTTGTAATTGTTGGTTGTCAGATTGTTAATGTAAATTAACTGATTGCTTCACTGATTTGTTGAGTTATTGTACTTATTAAACCAGTTAGTAGACCTAATTGAATCCCACAGTGCATCAGGTTTCGGCGCTGTCCGACTACTGCTAACAGGACTAGTCTCCGAGACGGGAGAGCGTGTTGTATCCTTAATGGCGAACGGTGGAACGGGATATCAATGAAAAATTGTAATTTTGTTTGTGTGTAAAGTTGGATCTAGTAGGTCTATATTAAAAGTCAGGGGCCCATGTAAACATTTTAAGATCTACTGTTATCACTTGAGAGGGCGCTACTAGTGGGATAATGCTGTTTATGCAGACGTAATACATGGCTATCAGCCCTACGATAGGGCTGATAGACTCTGCTTGTGTACGCGCTGTTGCCTGCCTGGTCGGATGCTAATCTCGTGTTTGCGAGCTGCTATGGAGCCAGCAGACACAAGACGTTGAATCAATGTTGGGTGACTATTGGTCCTGTGTCGTCGGTATACTGAGCTACTATGCGGGCTGACACCAAGATTCGATGGATAGGCTTAAGGGATAACGCTAGTAATATCATTATTTTTTTAGGCGACAGGCTTCTGACAGGCTCAGCTGGGTAAAGATTATTGTGATTTGATAAATTTATGTTTGAGTTAAAATCCTATCCCATAGTTATCCAAACTTTTTAATTTGCACAGTCCCTTTTAAATTCAATCTGACAAGCTGCATAATATTTTGTATAATAATTTTGTATCGTGATTTACTATATTACATAGTATTTTATATTTTATATTATTTATACTTAGGTGGCTTCCATGCCAGCGACTCTTTGAGTCTTAATGGTAGTCATCCTGACATGTTATTTGATTTTTATTTTATGAGTGTCATTTGTCGAATAAACATTTTTCTTCTTCTTCTTTTTCTTCTCTTTATTGGCCCTCCGCAGATGCCAGCAGGCCCGCGGCTCTGCCCTGGGTTGCTGGCATGTGTGTCGAACAATAAGGAAGCCTATCACCCTAAAAATCATGTTTTTGTTATATTTATAACTTTCTCTGGCTGAGAGAATGCTGGTTTGTATGTGTTGTTGGCTGGGTGACTGACTGAGAGAATGCGGGTTTGTATGTGTTGTTGGCTGGGTGCCTGACTGAGAGAATGCGGGTTTGTATGTGTTGTTGGCTGGGTGACTGACTGAGAGAATGCGAGTTTGTATGTGTTGTTGGCTGGGTGACTGACTGAGAGAATGCGGGTTTGTATGTGTTGTTGGCTGGGTGACTGACTGAGAGAATGCGGGTTTGTATGTGTTGTTGGCTGGGTGACTGAATAAGAGAATGCGGGTTTGTATGTGTTGTTTGATAGGTGACTAACTGAGAGAATGCGGGTTTGTTTGTGTTGTTTGCTGGGTGACTGACTGAGAGAATGCGAGTTTGTTTGTGTTGTTTGTTGGGTGACTGACAGTGGAGAGAATGAGGGTTTGTATGTGTTGTTGGCTGGGTAACTAACTGAGAGAATGAGGGTTAGTATGTGTTGTTTGTTGGGTGACTGACAGCGGGAAGAATGCTGGTTTGTGTGTGTTGTTTGCTGGGTGACTGACTGAAATAATGCGGGTGTGTATGTGTTGTTTGCTGGGTGGCTGACTGAGAGAATGCGGGTTTGTATGTGTTGTTTGCTGGTTGACTGACAGTGGAGAGAATGCGGGTTTGTATGTGTTGTTGGCTGGGTGACTGACTGTGGAGAGAGTGCGGGTTTGTATGTGCTGTTGGCTGGGTGACTGACTGTGAGAATGCGGGCTTGTATGTGTTGTTGGCTGGGTGACTGACTGTGGAGAGAATGCGGGTTTGTATGTGTTGTTGGCTGGGTGACTGACTGTGGAGAGAATGCGGGTTTGTATGTGCTGTTGGCCGGGTGACTGACTGTGAGAATGCGGGCTTGTATGTGTTGTTTGCTGGGTGACTGACCGTGAGAGAATGCGGGTTTGTATGTGTTGTTGGCTGGGTGACTGACTGTGGAGAGAATGCGGGTTTGTATGTGTTGTTGGCTGGGTGACTGACTGTGAGAATGCGGGCTGGTATGTGTTGTTGGCTGGGTGGCTGCCTGAGAGAATGCGGGTTTGTGTGTGTTGTTTGCTGGGTGACTGACTGAAATAATGCGGGTGTGTATGTGTTGTTTGCTGGTTGACTGACTGAGATAATGCGGGGTTGTATGTGTTGTTTGCTGGGTGACTGACTGTGGAGAGAGTGCGGCTTGTATGTGTTCATTGTTGGGTGACTTACCGTGAGAGAATGCGGGTTTGCATGTGTTGTAGGCTGAGTGACTGACTGAGAGAATGCGGGTATGTATGTGTTGTTTGTTGGGTAACTGACTGAGAGAATGCGTGTTTGTATGTGTTGTTGGCTGGGTGACTAACTGTGATAATGTGGAATTTTATGTGTTGTTTGCCGGGTGACTGACTGTGGAGAGAACGCGGGTTTGGATGTGTTGTTTGCTAGGTAACTGACTGTGAGAATGAGGGTTTGTGTGTGTTGTTTGCTAGGTAACTGACTGTGAGAATGAGGGTTTGTGTGTGTTGTTTCCTGGGTGACTGACTGTGAGAGAATGCGGGTTTGTATATGTTGTTTCCTGGGTGACTGACTGTGAGCACGTGTTGGGAAGAATGCGGGTGTGCATGTGTTTACGCCTGGTGACTGACCGTATTGACACCGTGATCCTGTGTGTCCTAGTGGACACACTGGATCACGGTGGCTTTTTATGTTTTTTAATGTGGGTTTTTACGTGTTGTGAATGTGAAGTAAATGCGGGTTTGTATGTGTTATTTTCTAGGTGACTGACCATATTGACACCTTGATCCAGTGTGTTCTAGTGGACACAGACAGCTGTATCCAGCCGCACGTTCCCGACACAGGCCATTATATATGCACGGCGACGACAGACATTCATTGATGTTGATCTCAGAATGAGCTCCTACAAAAAACAAACAAATATCAATAAAATATATGGGTAGACTGTACTACTGAATTGTTTGTATCTATTTTCATTTATTGAAAGCTGGAATTGCTGACGCAATTTCCAGCTTCAAATGACAAAAAATGTTTATATTTCGGAAAAAATAGCCATCTCGAATATTGAATTATTGGATTAACTGAGCATCTATACCAAACGCTATTTAGCAAATTTAGTGATAGCCTATTTCTATTAACCCTTTAACCGCCGGTGCCGCATATATTCGGGTTTTTATTTTTTATTACCACATTATGTAATGTTAGTGACCAGGTGACTTGCATTGCACCAACCCTGCTCTCTGGTGTCATGGGAAAGTCAATTTTAACATACAATTTAAATTTACCAAGTAGTTTATTATTTCTGATGACCTTTTGAAAAGCAAGACAGATATGTCAGGAGAGCACTGGCTATAAACATACATTCAATTACTTACACGTGTATATGTTGTGATAATGTATATTTAGTATATAATATTCATTATTTAAAATTAATTAAAATGCATCCAAGTAAATTACGGTTATTTTGATTATTGATGTTGTAAATAACACACATGTTATTCGAGTGATCGAAGTTTCGTCCTCAGCTCATAATGTGCCCAGTTAAATGCCAACTCGTAGGCGTGGAGAACTTGAACTATGGTGCATTTTGCAGGGATTTTTATAGTCCGAGAGTAAAATGAGGATTTGTGGCTGCACCTTGCTTTGGGGTCCATACAACGTTTTATTGCATTTTTCGAATCTCTATATACCCTAGATTGAGAAACTGAATTATGCCCTCTTGGCATCTCTGGTGCATTTTACCAAAAATGCTAATTTGTACAGCCATTACTAAAAATCATACTTTCGCCATTATCTCGAAAACTAAAAATAATAGAACCATGAAATCGGTGTCTATACATATGTTTTCATGGTCAAGGAATACAATAAACATCAAACAAACTATCTAATATTTATATGACAGTCATGGAAATTTGTATGCCTACTGTCATTACTAAACATTATACTTTTGCCAATATCTCAAAAACTAAAAATGGTAGAACCATGCGATGAAATTGGTGTCTTGTCATATGTTTACCAATTATCAGTGTTTTATCACATCAGGATATAATAACAAACACGTCTTTAATTAGGCCTCCACTTGATTTTGTTTCCTTAAACGTATTACTGTTTCATATACGGACACCCCTGAATTACTGGACCAGTCGCTCAACTTGGACCTAGAACCATGTATGCCCTGTTGATTTATGGGTCAATCAGACCGGGATGCAATAATGACTGCTATGGTAGAGGTTCAAAGACTCACCCCACGATGTGAATCAAAAGTTACATAAAGTTGCAATAAATGTGGGCCTATCCAAAAAGGATTTATACCACGGTCGAGAGGCATGCATATAATGAGTTTTATCGGTTGTGTTGGAATCCTGAAGCTGAGAGTGATCTAGAAGGCATTCTCAAATATAGCTTCGGGAGTTTGATTGTAATGCTTCCCTTAGAAGATGTATCTACAAAACCTCAGTGTTCTCAGGTTTGTAGAAGATGCATTTCCCAAAGAACACATCACTTAACCTTTCCCACTACATGGTATAGTGGAGAGAAACAACAGGGTATCCCCCTTACCAAGTTTTCGCCCAGATATATTCGAGAATGAGCTTGACAGGGAGATTCCCATCCAAAATATATTCGAGTGTGAACTGTAAAGGGAAATGAAAGCACTTCCAAAACCATTAAGTTGTGGTTGGACTCATAAACCCAGTAGGCCTATTCACCTTGATGTTGTTTGTGAGAGGACAGCGTGAATAAAATTGACTTTTTGGTTGTTATAAAAATACTAACGTTACCTTAGGAAATGCTTACTTCTTAGCAAGCAATATCAATTATGAAAGATATGACCTGTACTACTTGAGCTCGATGGAGAAAGTACCAATTATATAAACAGGTTATTAGTGAATATATACGACTGAATCATACGACTCAAGACAGATAGACTGGGACCAAAATTTCAAAAAAGGCTTAGAAAACATTTTAGGGGGGACGGAATGTCAGGGGCTGTCATCCGGTTTAGACAATAAATATAGGTATTAAATGTGACCCTTTTTTATGGAATTACACGAGAAACAAAATGGCCGCCATTTTTCAAGAAACAGATAAACTGTGAATTATAATAAAACCTCTAAAATGAACTGGTTACTAACATGCCCACTTCATTATGAAGTGGAAATATGCCACTTAGCTTGAACGATGCTTGGACCAACTGCAATATTTTAATCAGCAGACGTTTTCATTTAGGCTGTTATTTTGCAATATTTCAAGGTCAAAAGGTCAATTTCAAGGTCAAACATGATTTTTCAGAAAATAATGCTAGGAGCACGTGTGATACCTCCTTTCAATGTGATTTTGAATAAAAGATCCATTCATAGAATTATTTTGAGAATTGGAAGTCATCTTCAATGTCAAAAGGTCAACATCAAGGTCAATCTCAAGGTTAAAAGTACGATTATGAAATACAAATATTTTTAATATCGTGTTTTAACTGGATAATTAATTCCTGGTAGCATTTTGGTAATAGCTACATGTATGCATTTAAGAGGACTTCGAATAATTAAAAAAGAGGTATTACACTTGTTCCAAATTTTTACTTGTTGCTTCATTTGTTGAAAAATCAAATTTGACCTTTGACCTCTTTCACCTTGAATTGTGGTAAAACAAAAGGAGAGACGAAAAACGTCCGTGGTTTTAACTATTCCACTTGGTCTAAATGTATCATCATTCCTGCCAAGTGGCATAATGCTACTATAAAATGAAGCGTGTGTGTGTGTGTGGGGGGGGGGGGGGGTATTTTGAACAGTTAATCTGTCCAGAGGGAACCATTGCTTTCAAGAACAGGGCAGATACGCTATGTACGCTCTACCGGTATTTTGAACAAATACTGTAACTAGATCACATTGATCAGGTATAAAACATTAAATATATCAACAGAATGACGACTCTAATACTGTAAATAGACCTTAGATATAATAGATTTAGCCTTTATACCTCATTCTCATGTGGTTTTGACTGAGAAATTCATTTGTCATATTATTTTTATCACCTTCAAGGTCAATGTCAAGGTCAAGTACGCGAAAATATCATTTTTAACAAATAAAGCTGGGAACATGTGTATGTATCTTTTTCATAGGATTTTGACTGGAAAATCCATTTATGGTATTATTTTAGTAATTTTGGAGTTATTTTAAGGTCGAAAGGTCAATTCCAAGGTCAAAAATATAAAATATGATTTCTAAGAAAGACAAATAGAAAGTAGTGTGATTTTGTGTGATTTTGACTGAATGATCCATTTCTGGTAGGCTACTATTATGCTGATTAAAGACCATCTTCAACGTTAAAATATAATATTTAACTAATAAAGGTAGGAACGTGTGCTAGGACTCTTTATCGTGGGATTTTGACTGAAAAATACATTTCTTCTAATATTTTGGTAATTTGAGTTCATTTTGAAGGTCAAAAGATCAATTTTGATGTCAAATAGAACGACGGGAAATCTTTAAAGGTCGATGGGCAACGAGAAGGCGTTAAAACACAATGAGGAGGCAATGAAAGGCAATGAGGAGACATAATAAAGGGCAATGACGAGGCAATGAAAGGCGATGAAGAGGTGTTGAAGTGCCACATGTCTAATAGAATGATCACTAAAACAAACTAAAATATTCAGCTGATGTTATTTCAGACAATTCAAGGCCCGATCCCAGGAGTGTTTGAAGGAGGGTGTTAGAATTTTGGATTGCTGGTGTATTTTGAAATAAGTGCTTGTGAATACTGCTTGTAAATTAATATTTGAGATTGAGCGAATAGAAAACTCAGGTTAGGAGGGTCTTGGGGCATTCCCCCAGAATTTGTTGGAATTTGCAAATTGGTGCAATATGGTGGATTCTGGGGTAAATTTTCAGCTCTGTATTCTCTCGAACGCCGTCCCACCCCCCCCCCCCCCCAATCACCACAATGACACCATTGTCAGTATGGACAAGGGTGAAGTTACAGCTCTGACACTGCTTGACTTGCTTGGCTGCATTTGACACCATTGACCATGCTATATTAGCAAATAGACTCACATATTGGTATGTATTATCTGGACAGCCTTAAATTTGGTTTTCTTCTTATTTGAAAAGTGGGCAACAATCCATGAAGTCACACTCTCATATGGGGTTCCACGGGGCTCCGTACCGGGACCACTGCTTTTTACCTTATACACTACAAAACTCAGCGCTATAATCTCCAGTCTCGATATAAACCACCATCTTTGATAACCAAATAATACATGTCCCTATCAGCTAAATAATAAGTAGAGAAGTTGCAACATTGTTTAATTGTGGCGGCTTGGGTGACAGGGTCCAATCTGAAGCCTAATCCTGGCAAGACAGAATTTCTTCTCATTTGGTCCAAACTTCAGCGAGAAAAATTCTTATATATTTTCCCATGCCTAATTCTAGGTCAAGGCACAAATCCATCTTCATCAGCCAAACAGTAGCCTGATTTTTTAAAAACATATATCCTAAATATGTAGGTCATGCTTCTACTGTATCTTCGACCTGTGTAGAAGTTGAAAGAATTATGTCCTTAGTTCTTGCCAAACAAATTGCAGGGACACTGGTCAGTAGCAAATTAGATTATTGTAACTCCCTCTTTCACAACATTCCAGAGGAGAACATCGCCAGATTAGAACATGTTCAGAAATGCTTCGCTAGAGTGGTAACCAAAGCCTCACTTTTCGTCATTCTGTTCCTATACTAAAACAATCACACTGACTTCATGTCATATTTCTCAATTATTTTAAAATATGCACTATAACTTTACAAACCCTGAAAGAAAAATAACTTGAATATCTCACTTACTTGTTTGGCCAAAATGATCAAATTATCCACACTCCATAAATTCAAATAGATTTTTGGCACCTCCCCATCGCCATTCAAGGCCTATGTGGCACCTTTTACCAGCTCTTATTGCCCTTCACTGCTTCTGCATCGACCGTTATCATTTCTTCTTTGCCTTTTACCGCCTTCTCGTCACTCTTTAATTCCCCACCTTCGCCATTTAGCGCCCATGCATAGCCCTTAACGCCTTCTCCTCACCTTTAAATGCCTATCCATCACCATTTTATATTCCCCATCGTCTTTAGCGGTTTGCCATCGTCATTTGACGCTTGCTGGTCACCCTTTAATGCCTCCTCATCACCCTTTACCGCCTTGCCATCGTACTTTAACGCTTCCACATCACCCTCTGACGTCTCTCTGTTGCCATTTAACACTTCTCTGTGGCTCTTTAGCGACAGTCTATGGCCTTTAGGGCCTTCTTTTTGCCCATAAATGTCTATGCATCACCCTTTAACGCCTACCCCTCATCCGTTAACATACATCAATTGTTATTTATCCCTTCTTAGTTGCCCTCTAACGCTGTTCCATAGCCCTTTGATGCCTCTCCGCCACCTTTTAACGCATCTAGTCACACTTTAATGTCTGTTTTCCACCCCTAAACGCCTGCACGTTGCCCTTCAACGTCTTTTAACCCTTCCCCATTGTCCTTTAACACCTCCCTGTCACATTTTAACGCCTCTCCGTCACCTGATCATTTCACTTTGAGCCTGTTTAATCAATGACCTTTGCCTACCCATCATTATCCAGCTACTCCCCATCGCCCTATAACGCTTTTCCATAGTCATCTAACGCTTCATGGTCATTATTTAATGCCTCCTTGTCGTCCTGTAACGCTTTTCTGTCGCTTTTTGACGTCTTTTCGCCACCATTTATCACTTCTCCTTCGTCTTTAACGCCTTCTCATAACACCTATCCCATACCCGTTAACATACTTCTAATGTCATTTAGCACTTCCTTGCTACCCTCTAACGCTGTTTCATATCCCTTTCATGCCACCCCGCCACCTTTTAGTGCATCCCGTCGCCTCTATTTGCCTCTCAACGCCTCCTTATGCCTTTTAACCCCTTTCAGTCGCTCTTTAGTGCCTCTGGTTCGCCTTTTACCGCCTCCCCATTGTCTTTCAACGTCACTCTCTCGCCTTTTAATACCTCTTCATTTACCTGTTATGCTTTTTCGTCTTAACACCTCTACATTATTTCATTATTTATTTCATTATTTATGTTTAATCATTAAAACGCTATTAGAATTAGATTATCCGGTCAAAATCACACACACACAAGGTATTGGACGTTTAAAATCATATTTAACCCTGACTTTTACCTTTTGACCTATTGACCTACAAAACAAAACCAGAAATATACTTTTTAGGCAAAATAACACGATCACAAATTCCTAGCTTTATTTGTTAAAAATCATAGCTTTGCTTTCCTGACCTTGAAATTAAAAAACTAGCCTTCAAAATGACCTTTAATCATCAAAATAGTAGCAGAAATGGACTATTCATTCAAAATTACATCAAAAAGAGGTACCATACTTTTTTTTGCTATTTTAACATTTTTGACCTTGGAATTGACGTTTTGATGACCTTGAATGCAAATTTACCTTGAAGATGACCTTGAAACAAAGGTATTACAAACCATGAAAAAAAGGTATTACAAACGTTCCTTTTTTTATTTGCTAAAAATCATGTTTTATTTTACTTGACCTTGAAATTGACATTTTGACTTTGAAGATGACCCTGAATAATCAAAATTATTTAAGATGAGGATTGTCCAGTCAAAATTACATGAAAAGGAGGTATTACATAAATTCGTAGCTTTATTTGTTAAAAAATGTTATTTTCCTTACTTAACCTTAACTTGACTTTTTGACCTTGAAGATGACCTTCAATCATGAAAATAGTACAAGAAATGGATTTCACAGTAAAAATCACATGAAAATGAGGTATTACACATGTTCTTAGCTTTATTTGATAAAAATGGTATTTTTGCTTACTTGACCTTGAAATTGACCTTTTGACCTTGAAAACGAGCACCATGGGACAATTTTTCGCAAAGGGAACATACAAATTCGTTTGCGAGGCACCATAAGGATTACTAAAATATAAGTTAAAAAAATATATCTTTCTGTGGTCAGGAACCCTCATTCTTGCCCTTGGCCACTACTTGTTCCTAGCTTTCTTGTGAAAACAAATCATTTTCAACAATTGAATTTGGACATTGAATTATTGAAAATTAAAGCAGGAATCGAAAAAATCCAATGCTTAATATAGTCCACTTTGTAGAAATATCTTTCCTACGAAGTTGCATAATTCTACTAAAAAATGTGGTTAACTTGTCTATTATATAGAGTTTTTTCCTATAAATGGCAACTTTGAAAAGTGGCGGCCATTTTGTTTTTCGTATAATTCCATAAAAAAGGATTGAATTTAATGTCATCCACAAAAAATGTATTCAGGAATACCCATAGTTAATGTTTAAAATGGATGACAGCCCCTAACACTCCGTCCCCCCTACTGATAAAAATCACAATTTTGGTCCCAGTCTAAGAAGCTTGGTATGTTTTTTTGCAGTGCACATTGAAAAAATCATTTATTGTGAGCATGGTCCAAATGGTATTGTCGGCATATCGTTAAATACATCTGCTTTGCAGAAGTGGACTCTCATCATGCACTGTGATGCACACCTGTAGTTACCTTGTAAAAGCCATTTCTGATATCTAAGATGGCTTCACAGAAACATAATTGATGAGCCACATCATGTTATCGTTCAGATGCTCAAGATTCACAAAACAGTTTTGATACATAAATTACGAGCATTCATTCATTAATGTGAGAAGAACACTCTGATAATCTTGCAAACAATGTCAAATATGTTGATGTGGGGGATTAAAAAGATTGAATCATATGAATTAAGGATGGCCTGTAGAGTTTCATAGCACCATCTCTCCAGCAGTCACAGCATATTGATCAATGTAGGCTACTTCAATATGGGCTGTAACCAGTGCTAACATCTATTGTTGATAACAAAAGCAATATATCAGAACGTCAAACTTTACAAGCCTTACAAGTGGAAACTCTTTTCTGGTCGCCATTGTGTCTGATGCTAGCATATAATGGATGGATGTGCCATTTTGTGGACCATGCATTGGCCCACCAAGGTTAATGTTCTGAATTTGTTTTAAAATATATCAATTATAATGTACTTGATAGGCAAAACCCAGCGACATCTGCTTGGTATACGATGGGTACTACACCTACATCACCAAAAGTGGAGCACGTCTTCAACGAAAACTAAAATACGCACATGAAAGTCTTGCAATATGACAAGTCACTAACATACAAGAGTCATTAGCCAACATGATATGAACACATGCAACTTATGAACAAGCAGATGTGACTGTGGTACATCAGCTGATTGAGCTTGCATCTACTGGTCTTCGATATGTAATCATAGTGAGTGATGAATGACACTGACATATTTGTACTTCTAATTCACGACTATATGGGTCTCATCATTTCTTTTGCGGTATCGCAATGAACACAACTATCGAAGGTAGGACACTGACAGATATCTCAGAAACTGTACAAAAAAATACAGATATATTTCCACAACAGCAGATCACGATATTACAATACCACATGTATGAGCAGATATTTGGTTGCGTAAATGGCAAAGTTAAATAGGCCTAAAGCTCACTATTAAATAGTAATCTCTCCCTGCAGTAACTGTAATCGTTTCAAAAATGTTCAAATACCCCATATTCCAACAGCGATCCGTAAGACAGCAATTGAAGCCGATCTATCAAAGCTTGATCTAACAAAGTGTTGATGGGCACGTGATAAAGAAAAAAAATGACGCATACCTATCACCTTGTCAGAATAGGAAAACATAGCCCCACCAGATATTCTAGAACTTGCGAGGTGTACCTGCGGGTCATGTTCAACTGTTCGCTGCAGTTGTTCATCGCAAAAATACAAAAAAAGTCAAAACACAATTTTAAAGCACCGAAAAAGAGTGAAATAGCTATATTTCCAGGTCGTATATTGCCATGTAAACAAAACAAGTCAGCAATATACAGGACTTTACACCACATATTCCCACGTCTTGGACGGGGAGATCAAGGCAATCGACGCTAATTGGCCGCTAATTGGTTTCTTTTAAACAGGGCATGGGGGGATACACGGCAACACTGATTGTCTGCCCAACGCTGGGCATCAACATGTGGCCCAATGCTGTAGAAACATTCAATCATCCTTCAGCAAGTGTTTAGGTATACAAAGAGTTTGTTTGGGTTTTAAGCGGTTTCATAGAAATAGTGATAAAAAATATTTGTAAAAATCTAAAAACTCTGAAAAAAATGAAATCATGATCTGGGGGATACGCTACTTCATTACAAAACTAAAAACGAAAATTGATGTCATCCCAAGGGGTCCCTTTAACACATTGAAAGAGCTGATAATCTATGGTAATTTGTCACTACAAATGAAATATGCCGCCGTAAAGGTTTGCAAATTTCCACAATATATCAATTATTTTGATTGTTTTTTTTTGTAATAAATAATAGAAGGTTAATTTATTGTTCATTGTATTTCTTGACCATGAAAACATATGTATAGACACAAAGTTCATTGTTCTAACATTTTTAGTTTTCGAGACATTCGCAAAAGTACGTTTTTTAGTAATGGCGGTACTAATTTTCATTTTAATGGTTCTGTCATGAATATTAGACAGTTGGTTTAATGTTAATTGTATTAATTGACCATGAAAACATATCTATAGACACCAATTTATTGACTCTACCATCTTTAGTTTTTTCATACACCAGCAACACCCTTCATATACCAGCACCGAAAAATAATGACCACATACAACATTTTACAAATCAGTTTGCTAGGTTCAGAGAAAGATAATAATTGAACCTTCCCCCGATAATTGTTACTTTAGTTCCAGCAATGGTAATATATCTACGTAATGTTATTGGTGGTACAGAATGTGCATACCCAGCAAACACGAGACATCGAGCCAATGTTGTCTTAATGTTGATCCACTGTCTGCGACACTGGCCCAACATTAAATTAAAATTGACTCAATGTGTCGTGTTAGCTGGGTAGAATGAATGGTTGTTATCTCGCCTGTGAACCCTGTGGAGCATATACAGGTCAGGCTATGACCCAGATCTACGCAATGTGTGGCACTCTTACAAGGAGAAGGCTGACACAGGTCAACCTAGAAATACAACCAGAATAACATATTATGTAGGTCAGGTTATGACCCAGATCTACACAATGTGTGACACTCTTACAAGGAGAAGGGTGACACAGGTTAACCTAGAAATACAACCAGATTAACATATTATGTAGGTCAGGTTATGAGCCAGATTTAAACAGTGTGGCCCTCTTACAAGGAGAAGGGTGACACAGGTCAACCTAGAAATACAACCAGAATAACATATTATGTAGGTCAGGTTATGACCCAGATCTACACAATGTGTGACACTCGTACAAGGAGAAGGGTGACACAGGTCAACCTAGAAATACAACCAGAATAGCATATTATGTAGGTCAAGTTATAACCCAGATTTAAACGAAGTGTATCCTCAGCAAACATGAGACGTTGGCACAACTTTGGTTTACTGTTGGCCCACGGTGTATTATTGACAAGACATTATATAACTGAAATATAACAGTTAGTGGCTTTTGGTTTTGCTTATGGTACAGTAGGCCTAACCATTGCTTCTGAAATTGAAATCTGAAGGGGTATGGTTACGCAAATGTCTGTCGCTACTATTCTAGTTTACCAATCTACACATGCAATATGCCATATGATAGTCTTTCAGTCAAAAATATATGCGATTTATAAAAAATGCCCTGACCAAGTCGATCTTCGAAAAAAATTTCGATCTAGCTAAACGCTGCGTGAAATCTTGTATATGAGGAATCGGATAACGGTCCGGTACGCTCTGTGCATTCAAACTACGGTAGTCCCCGCATGGTCTCCAATCGCCGTTTTTCTTTGGCACCATGTGAAGCGCTGAGGACCACACACTGTCGCTGGGTTCAATGACCCCTAGTTTTATCATCTCATCAAACTCGCGTTTTGCGGTAACCAGCTTATCGGGTGCTAAACGTCGTGGTCGTGCAAACACCGGGTGTCCTTTAGTCACTATCTTGAGTGTTATACCGTGTTTAACGGTCTCACCCTTTGTCGTAGGGCGTGTCAGTTCCGGGAACTGGCCGAGGAGTTTTGTGAACTCATTCTGAACGGCGTCTACTCTGTTCAATGACAGAGGTTTAATCGCTGACAGTGAAGCGGCAATAGCTAGACCTGTACGCATGTCCCGGAGACATCTGCTTCTCAAGTCTACGAGCAAATTATAGTGGATTAAAAAATCAGCCCCGATGATGGGTTGCTGCACATCTGCCACTATGAACGTCCACGGATATTCGCGCTTTAAGCCGACATAGACGACGCGTTTACAGTTGCCGTCAGTATGTATAGTACTGTTATTAGCTGCCACCAGGGGGAGACTGTCAGCGTCCGAAATCCCGTTAGCGCAAGATTTCGGCAAAACACTGACAGCTGCGCCCGTGTCAATTAAATATCTGCATTTATGTCCTTTATCTGCGACATATAATAACTTAGAGTGAGATAACTTTGGAGAACTAGCGTCCGCGGAGTCATGTTGCGTCTCAGTTATACCGCCAGATGCAAGAGTCGCTACCTTGCTCTGGCTTAGCAGTTTAAAGAAAAAGCGCAAGGGCTCCTGCACGGGCGTGCCTTATCACCGAAAGTCTGGTGAAAATAGCAGAAAGGTGCATTAGCCGAATCTAATGTCTTAGCGGCGTCATTTCGCTGTGGGTTCGGCGGCGGGACGAAAGGTCGAGCAAGTGGTTGCAAATTCGTCGGCGGGACGAAAGGTCGAGCATTATCCTGTTCATTTCAATACTGACTAGGTTGGTTGCTAACAAAACCTGAGGCCTGAACATTAGGAGCAAATGCAGGCGCAGGAGCATAGTTATTATTTGCTCGTCCACGTCCTTTCTTTTCCTCTCTGATGTAGTCACGGTTTCTAGTTTCTTAATTCGCCTAGACAAATCCTCCAACAAACCAACTAGTTTGGTGGTTTCTTCCACCTTAATCTCTGCGACCCCCGGCTTACTCTCTTCGATGTCCTCTTCGGCTGCCAGTGCCCGGTCGGCCAAAACGGCCAAACTTTCGAGGGTGGCACTGTCGGGTTGAGTCGCCAAATGGGCTCTGATGGAAGCGGGCATCTGGCGGATGAATGCTTGACGAATTACTGCTTTCCCCACCACAGCTTTGGTGCCGAAACCTGCAGTCTTCTGCAGACGCCGCAGGAAACGCGAGGGAATGTCATTACCAATCCTTTCACCAGAGATCACTTTGTTAACCCTTTCGGGTGTGGTCAAACCTCGTCTCTCTATCAAGATCGCTTTCAGGCTTTCGTATTTATTGGACCTGAAAGGCTGAAGTAGCACGTCCCTCACATCCGATGCGACCTCGCCCGAAAGTGCAGCGCATGTTAAGCTGTACCTCTCATCATCATCGTTGATCTGGTGAAGAGCAAACTGAGTCTCTATTTGGTTGAACCAGAGTTCAACATCCGAAGCGTAGAAAGTGGCGATTCTGAACTTGGGTAAGTTCGTAGCACGTCTCTGCGACTGTCTACCGAGCGGTGAAGTACTCCTTGAGGAATCGCTCCTAGAGTGAGAAGTCATACATTTAGCTCGGGCAATTCGAGCGAAATCAGCTTTGAGGCGTTGATATTCTTCATCTGCCTCTCGGAATCGAACCTCATTGTCCTCACTAACTTGACGATAATCATCTTTAGGTCTAGCACCCGCACCTTCTAGGGGCGTTGACATGAAGCCTTTACTGTCGTACTGCTTCGACATTATGAAGTAGTGTTTTTAATTTATCTAACTAGTGAAGCATTTGAGATAGCTGGCCTATTGGCTCTATGTCTATCGCAAATGTGTTTAAAATGGCATGTCGTATTGACACATGCCAACTATTTTGACGCGCCGTGCGCGGATAGGTTGTGCGTTGCCGTGTAAATCAGATGAAAAATGTCTGTAATATGCTGAATCTTAGAATTGTAGACTGTAGAAAATGTTCATGCTATGTCGCATGTTGCGAGAAACAGGGGTTGCAGATTAGTTGAAAATGCGTCGCTGAGGTTGCACCTAAAAGCTGTGCACTAATTCACAAAGGTATATATTGATTGAAGTGAAAACTGAAGGTCTATATTTGACATAAAACGTTTTCACTTATTCACACACATGCATAATGGTATAGTGAAAACCGTAGGTCGAAATTGTACATAAAAAAAATATGCCAGATACAATTATGACATGCTATGCTAAGCTAGGATAATAGT
This sequence comes from Flabesymbios commensalis, assembly GCA_964017125.1. NCBI lineage: Eukaryota > Metazoa > Annelida > Polychaeta > Terebellida > Flabelligeridae > Flabesymbios > Flabesymbios commensalis. Next base: position 14,040,230 of record OZ024916.1, read on the forward strand.
ATTTTGTAAATCGACCTGGGTGAAAAAAAAAAAAAAAAATTCACGCAAGTCTTAAAACACATTCAAATATTTGCAATGTTTCGCAATAGCGCAACTGTCAAATCGAATATTTCTGTATTTATAAAAAATTTAAACTTCAGAAATAAACTATCGTGAGAAAATTTCGTTCTCAAACTGATAGACTAAAAGTGACTGCGAAGAAAAACAGTTACATTTATGATTTTAGAAAAATATTTAAAACGTGACTGACAGTAGTCTATGCTGATTAATGATATAGTATATCATTTCGCTGAAAAATGATGTCTGTGATGAACATTCCACGTTTTTTTTTATAATGGTACGTTTATCATCGAGTCATTCTCATAAACGTCCGAATCAATCGCTCGCATCGATTCATTGATTGACGTATAAACCGACTGTCGTCGTAGCGGTTGTGTTTATGTCGTCTGTGGTGGGTGTGTGTATGATGTATTGTCGGTGCTTCCAACCTGTGCGGCAGGCAGCATGTGGCTTACTGTCTGTGACGGCATGCGTGGAACGGTGTGTACATAGTATATGGTCAGCATCCCCGTCTCGCCTCAAATTAGCATATTCATTACCTACTGCGTGCCCAAATAAGGCGCTAAATAGGCTAGGACAATTACAAACACCGAGTGGCGTTTCAAAGTGAACAAAAATCTCACACAATTAGTGGTACAATTTTATTTTCGAAACAACTTATTTATATTTCCTCTCCTTCAATCGTTTTGAAAAGGAAAAGTTATAAACAATTTAAAAAAAAATATTACAACCAGTCCGTGTAAAATTTTGAACACGTGAGAAATGAGCTCCACCAAATCAAAATGGCGGCCTAATTTATGCTAATGTGATGTGGCGACACAGGTTCACTGTCCAGATGCATGCCGGTTATGGCGGAACACGTGTGTGCCCACGGCGGGCGAGCAGCTAAGTGAGGGACACCAGCGTCCAAAATGGCGCACACCTACCAAATACATGTACAATATTCAGCATTCTCTGAAATAACATATGATAATAGTACAAAATATTGACCTACGGTCCTGGGAATATTTTAAAAAGACCAAATAAGACCGTTTATTGACATTCATTTAGGGAAACAATTTTATTTTGGCCCTAAACCTATTAAAGGCTACCCGAGTCGAAGCGATATTTATAATTTCTGTCGATTTTGCTGAAAAATCGGAAAAATGATGAGACTTCGTCTATGGACTTTAAAATCGAGTCACCCAATTATGGTAATCAACGATAAAAAATGAGTTACCGAAAATACCCACTTCCTACTCGCCTACAGTGGCATTAATAGGATGAAGGCATTGAACAAACTCTTACATTTAGCAAATGATAGACTAAGTCTATGAGAATAATTTTCTGGATTCTTCTAGAGAAACCGACATGGTCGCCATCTTGAAAAAGCGCCAAACACGTGGGATTTCGTCCAAAATTTAGAAATTTACGCCGTTTTCGACGTAAAGAAACGTGCTTCTCCTCTGATAACTCTTTCTGACTAATTTAAACTGGCATATAAATAATAACCTACAGTTTTCACGAACCTGATGAAAAAAATTCTTATTGATTTTTTTCAAAAAATCCCTTAAAATTATCAAAACTATCCTTGAAAACAGTGGTTTTCAACTGGCGTCTAGGTGAAAACACTGTTGCGTAGACGATCAGTCGTCAGGGGTCACCAGTATGGTGTGATGGAGAGCCCCTCGCGCCGAAAGTACCTGTAAGTGACCGTCGGAGTCTCTAGTGTGGGTTCACAAATGCGGACGAGGGAAACTGCCCAATCTTCACCATTTCAACTCAAACTTCCTTCCCCGTCGAGTCGACGGTTCCAAACAAATCATAAAACTCTTTCTCCACTCGTCATGTTTATTCGTTTGACATTTGGCAACAACAAAGCACAACCTCCTCGCACGGCACGTCCTATCTGACTTAGCGAGAGCGACCTACGGCACTTCCGTAGTCGCCGAGTGTAACGCCTGAAGTGCGGGAAAAAGTACCAAAGCCACACGGCTGCAATTGTGTGCACCCATCACCAAGGTACGGAAACGAGGCGGTCGTCCACAGCCTCCCGCGTCCGAGAAGCCGGGGATAACCACCACCTTAACTGAACGAAGTCAGGATCCTACATATTCACATGTTGTTAAATAATTAGAAATAAATATATAAATTTGTTGGCAATAATTTGGTTGGAAAAATGTGTTTATTTTTAAGGAATTGTAACAACTTTATGAGAAATAAAAGTGAATGGGTGACATTATTGGTTGGTTCACCCACCCACCCCCACACACACATACACACGTGCACTGGGGAGGAATGATGGTGATTCCTTCACTGGGAGAGCATGTAGATAATAAAGCATCAAATTCAGCATCCCCATGGCAACCATACTAAAGGGTAATTGGGGCACATTAGGGGGCTCTAAGGTTATTTCTCCTCAGATGAGATATATCATTTCCTCTCAGTTCCTTATTCTAATGTTGATGGCATTAATGTTACGAACGAATCCTATACAGAAAATAACGGATACAGTTTCAGCAAAAACTCTATTCGATGTCCCTTATGCTTTTATTTGCAACAGTGGAAAATAACTGGTCATACTGAATTATGTTAAATGATTATGAAGATTATCGTTCAGTTCAATATTAATTGAGTGTACATATGTTGTGGCGTCATCTGAAGCAATACCGCGCAGGAGAAAGTAGTCAAATTATTGATTTTTTTCAGAATCAAGTCGCAGTTAATAATATCTGTCATTCAGAGGCAAAAAGGTGCATGGCCAATTCGAGAATAATCATTTTACCCCTTTAACCGCCAAATTATTCAATTTGATTTTTAACCCACTCGAAGTTGTGTCTCGCTGACGCGATCCACAACTTCAAGTGAGTGAAAATTATTCAGATTTGACAAGTGGAGGTCAACTCTTTTCAAATCTTAGTGATTGATGTCACATTTTATCTTTAACATATTTAAAATGTGGTACTTAATGTGCTAATAAAAAATGAAAACCCGAATATATGCGGCACCGGCGGTTAAAGCTAATTTGTTTTGTAGTCCTCAGCTCGAAGATTTGTATTTACCAACTTATTTGATCATGTCCTACGCTATAGAAGAGGGAGAGCCTACATTTTGTTCACTCTTGTACAGTGACTCAACGCTCCGAGCGGAGCCCACAGGCGTCACTGTTATGAGAGTGAAGTACCTTTTGTAAACTCAGTTTTCTGGAATTGTTAAATTACTGTAGAAAAGGCACTGCTCATGAAATTATTTTTTTGTGTATTATCTTCGACATCTAAATTTGACATACATTAGGGTTTTTTTAAGAAAACTTCATGTATTTCAGATTAAAGGTGTGGACACCTTTCCTTAAAGAGGGGGAGTGTGTGACAGGTTGAAATAATCAACTGTATTATTATTATCATTATTATGAATGTCTTCGTTTTAAATGTACGGTATTATTATTACACTTGTTAGTATCGAATGCGCACTAAGCTCAGCAGAGACATGAAACACGGGATGTAACGAATGTGTCTGTTGATTTGGGATCGGACCCAGACATGATCCATCTTCAAACTTTATGACCTTCTGCTTAAAGTAATTGGCTATCCCAATTTCTTCCGGGATAATTCGGACTTGAAGTCCAGTATTTAATGAGAGTTCCACGTGTTTTCTGTCTCTCTGTTCTTCGACGTCATTCAGTCAGCACGTCTGAATGATGGTCTGTTAGCTAGCTCTATCAACTCGGTATTGTAATTGTTACAGGTCAGTGTGTCATAGTTCATGTTTATATTTCTATGTGTGTCAAGTTATTGTCAAATGTGAAATGTTCAGGACCGCGAAGTTTGAGTGTATTTGGTAACTTGTAATTGTTCTCTATGCTTATAACTTTGGCAATATATCTTATAAACTTTCCGTGAATGTTAGTGTCAATTCAACTAACTGTTAATTATCTAAGTAAGCTCGATTTCAATGTTATTAAGTAATCTTATAAGTAACTCTTTCTGTTCTTCGACGTCATTCAGTTAGCACGTCTGAATGATGGTCTGTTAACTAGCTCTATCAACTCAGTATTGTAATTGTTACAGATCTATCAGAACATTGGGCATTCATCTTCATTCTCTGTCTTTACCCTGTAATCTTCATCCGAATAAATCAGACCTACCAATTGTTATCTTCACTTCAGTCTAGACTACTTGTAATTGATTAATTCTGAGCTTTCTCCAGTGTGAACTGTATTCTAAGTCTCTTTGGATATCTCCTGATTGTGTCAAATCAACCTATGGAAATTATACTTATTGTTATCCTGTTAATAAACTGTTTGCTGTTATATCTAAATCAAGTCAAGTGTTGAAGTTCCCTTTTTTTCTACATCCACATCACCCACCGAAACTAAGCTGCCCGACTAAGAAAAGAACCCCAGTATATCTATTAAATCTAGACCTAATAATTAAAGTCTATAATAGACCATACTACACTTGCTAAACCATGCATCTCATACGGTTACATAATCTACCGCTCTACCGTGATTTTGTCTTTGTCGCTTACACAGAAGAACACGTGGAATGTTAATAGGTTAGGACGTGTATCAAGGGTGGGGATTAATCTCCCGGCTAGCTGCAAACCACACTTCCATGTTCACACTTCCGCCACTTCATTTTATGTGGGTTCAGGATCCGGAACTAAAGCTGGCTGGCTGGTGGCGTTGCCATGGCATCAAAACATAAAATCAGGGTATCTCTGCACAGTAAGTCTTTATTCACATTCTGTAATAATGACGAACAGTCATTAGTAAATAACTACAGCTTCACGCTGCCAGATCAAATCAGAAAGTCTTTAATACAAGTTTAATCAAACCGTGTGTTACGGTGAATAATAAGCATTCCAATTATTCTTATCTTATAATTCTCACAAATATATATCCAACTGTTCACCACAGCTGATATCAGGCTTTACCTGAACATTTTAAAATACAATATTTACAGTTGGGAATGAAGCAATGTTCATCACTATAACCCATAAAGGGACTTTAAACCACCAGCCTGTAATAATTCCGAACAGTCATTAGTCAATAACTACAGCTTCACGCTGCCAGATCAAATGAGAAAGTGACTAAAATTTGTCGGCGGAGACGCACGATTTCGCGCGGTTTCACCCCAACCAATCACATTCTTCCAGCACCAACAAAATCCAAATCATAGTCAATGACCAGTGACGTTTTCACGCATATACGATTTGCACACACGTTCACCTACACAGGTTTTACTTACCTGTAGTACCATATGTACAACATGTACATCACACTACTGCCCGTCACATACTTCCTCCTTTCGAGAAAGGGTGTCCTCACACTTGCACTATACTGGTTAAATACCAGATTATCACCGCTAATTACACTTACTAATAATTACCTGGCATCATGTCAGCTGGATTATCCACATATTACATATAACAATTTATTAAAATCTGCTAAACACTTGGCTACACAAAGTGTTCTTTCGTGGAACCATCGGTCTCTAGCAATAAACGACCAATATCCCGTAGCAACGCCACTCGCTGTTCCAATCCAGACAGACTACGCTGCTGGGATACTTGGTAAGTATCTGAAGAATACCTATCCGGAGGCCGCCGGTTCCTACCCGATCGTCTAGGTGGGGGTGATTCGTGTTTTGATTCCCCACTAGAGGTTATGGGGCTATGATCCTGGACCACAGGGGGTACACGCAGATCATCTGCTATCACTGGATCATCAGCAGGAGGAAGAGCCTCCGCCCCTCATCAGAGACAGTGACCTGGCCCTCAGTCTCCTCTAGAACGACCGCAACAGGGGTTAAAGTCTCCCTCTGTTAAGCTGGCGGAACATGGTTTATTGGCAGCAGCAAGTTACGGTGAAGGACCCTAGTACGACCTTTGCCGTTTCCCTGTTTCACTGTGTAGACAGGGATCTCTGGGTTCGGTTTGCCCAGGACAACAAATACCTCCTCCTCCCACCGGTCTGCTATTTTGTGCTTGCCACGCACACCCACGTTTCTCACTAGCACGCGATCCTTTACCTCTACACAAGTACCACGTACCTTTTTGTTGTAGTTTTGGCTGTTATGCAGCTGCGACTTCGCTATGCTGGCCGAAGCTAACGAATACGCATATTCTAGCTGTTTTCTCAGACCAGCTACATAATCGGTGTATTTTTGCTGTTCAGCCTGATGACCCTGCCTTCGAAACAGCAAGTCCTCAGGGAGCCGCGGATGACGCCCAAACATGAGAAAAAAAGGTGAATAGCCGGTTGACTTATGTCTAGTGGAGTTATAGGCGTGGGTGAGAGCTGGCACATACTTTTTCCAGTCAGTTTTCTGGGCTTTGTCCATCGTGCTATTTTGTGCTTGCCACGCACACCCACGTTTCTCACTAGCACGCGATCCTTTACCTCTACACAAGTACCACGTACCTTTTTGTTGTAGTTTTGGCTGTTATGCAGCTGCGACTTCGCTATGCTGGCCGAAGCTAACGAATACGCATATTCTAGCTGTTTTCTCAGACCAGCTACATAATCGGTGTATTTTTGCTGTTCAGCCTGATGACCCTGCCTTCGAAACAGCAAGTCCTCAGGGAGCCGCGGATGACGCCCAAACATGAGAAAAAAAGGTGAATAGCCGGTTGACTTATGTCTAGTGGAGTTATAGGCGTGGGTGAGAGCTGGCACATACTTTTTCCAGTCAGTTTTCTGGGCTTTGTCCATCGTGCCAAGCATGTCTAGGAGCGTGCAATTAAATCGCTCTACTTGACCATTAGCCATCGGATGATACGGCATCATATGAGATTTTTCAATCCCAGCAAGCTAACAGAGATGCTTGATAGTGGCACTTTCAAAATTACGACCCATATCCGGATGGAATCGGGCTGGTAATCCATAATGGATTATATAATTCTCGAACAGGATTCGAGCAGTGGTACGAGCCGTTTGGTTGCGCGTGGGAAATGCCTGTGCATAACGCGTAAAGTGATCTGTCACCACAAGAACATTTTCTACTCCACCCTTAGAGGGTTCTAGAGAGAGAAAATCAATACACAGCATTTCCAACGGCTGGGTGGTAGTAATATTTACCAAAGCTGCTCGGTCCTGTACTGCTTTACGTCGCAGGCAACGGTTGCACTTCGCTATGTAGGCGGCAGTGTCTTCGGACATAGATGACCGGTAAAAACGGTCGCGCAAAAGGGACAACGTTCATTCTCTACCCTTATGACCCACTTCGTCGTGGCATCCCTTCAGAGCACGATTATGATACTCTGGTGGCAATATCATCGGGAACTTCATCTCTCCTTCTACTTGCCGCTGGCGACAAAGGACATTATCTTTCATGATTAGGCGCTTGCGATGGCGCAACAGTCGCTTAACGTGAGGGTTCTTTTTTTGGTTTGGGTTGAGGGGTTTACCACCCACATGCTCAACTAGGATATTAATCGCGACGTCTTTACGCTGCTCCTCAGACCAGTTAATATTCTTGATACTCATTAGCAAAGGCCAACCCACTAAAGCACCTAGCCTCGGCTAAAGGAACGTCTTCTTTAGTGGACTGTAACACAGAGTCAACAACTTCTGCAGTTGCCATACTTGTCAAATCGCTCGGCCACTTAATTCGCGATAAAGAATCCGCGTCGATATTAGCCTTAGCGCAGCGATACCAAAGTTAAAGTTGGCGAGTTGGGCGACCCAACGATGATAAGTCGCGTCCAACTTGGCCGAACCAAGAACGTAGGTTAGGGGGTTGTTATCAGTAAATGCGGTAAAGCTCGAGCCTATCAGGTAGTCAGCGAATTTCTCAGTTACAGCCCATTTAAGAGCTAGAAATTCCTGCTTGTGAACAGGGTAGTTCTTTTCAGCCTTGCTGAGGCGACGACTCGCATACACAATCACCCTGTCACGCCCATCCTGTTCCTGATAAAGAACGGCTCCCAGGCCCTCAAGACTAGCGTCAGTGTACACTTTAAAATGTTTCTTAAAATCGGCCAGCGTCAACACTGGGGTTGTCGTACACGCCTCAATGAGTTTATCAAACGCCTCTTGCTGAGCCGGATTCCACTCAACCGGGGTTGATCTACGGCGATGACCCTTCCGGTTAGTCGATTAGATTCCGCTCCTCTGTAGTGCCTCATGTAACGGGCGGGGGATCTTGGAAAAATGTTTAATAAAACGGCGATAAAATCCGACAAATCCGATAAAACTTTGCAGTTCTTCGGCCGTAGTGGGCACTGGCCATGCCTTTACCGCTGTTATCTTATCCGGATCGGTCGCCACTCCTTCGTCCAAGATAACATGTCCCAGGTATTTGATTCTATGTTGAAAGAAACAACACTTACTCGGCTTTAGTTTCAGACCGTTCTGACGGAGACGCTCAAAAATGGCTTCAAGCTTTTCGATGTGTTCTTCGTACGTGTTACTGAACACTACAATATCGTTCAGGTACAATAGCATGAAGACAGATACAAGTCTCCCATGCAGGATTCAATTAGCCTCTGAAATGTGGCTGGGGCATTAGTGCACCCAAAAGGCATGGCATTACATTCCCAGAAACCTAAAGCGCAAGCCGTGAGCGCGGTCTTCTCTTTGTCCTCCTCCTCGAGCTCGACCTGCCAGTATGCACTTTTTAAATCAAGTGTAGAGAACCAGCGGGCTCTAGCGACTCATCCATCCGAGGTAGAGAATCTGCGTCCCTTATCGTCACGGAATTTAGACGCCTTAAATCTATGCAAAAACGGAGGCTACCATCCTTTTTCTTAACTAAAACAATGTTGGACGCAAATGGACTATTTGAACGACGAATCACGACCAAGCCGGCCATCTCCTGAAGATGTTTACGCACATCCTCAATCATGCTGGGAGTAATACGCCTCGGCCGTTACTTAAACGGAGTGTCATCGGTCAGGCGAATACGATGCGTCACCGACTTGTCATGCTGTGAAAAAACATCAGCATAGCGACCTATCATCTTCCAGACATCCTGGACTTGGTCAGACTGCAAGTTCGTCTGCAGAGACTCTAAAAACTTAACACAGAAATCCTCACTCGGGCGCATGTCATCGGCCACTGTCTCTTCCAGAGGTACCACACCAACGTGATGTAGCTCACACAAACAGCTCTTCGCGGGGAGAGTCACTGTGTGTCCTGACACGTTCGAGACCTCAACAGCCACCCTTTCAACTGAATGCCAAGCGGTAGATATATCACGGGTAACGGACAGTAAAACAGAGCGTAAAATATTTGTTCAGACGAGAACAGGTACGGAGTTATGATAGACTGTGTCCGAAACAACTAAAAATAAGGCACAAGTTGACGCCACGGGCAAGTCCGCAAATTTGATTTCGGCTTCCACGTAGCCCAGGTACTGAATGTTGTGCCCACCAGCACCCTCGATCCGAATCAAGTCGTCGAGCGCTTTAACCTGTAACTTCAACTTGCTGACGAGACTTTCGGAAATCGTGCTTACCATGGAACCAGTGTCAAGTAATGCTCGGGTATCGGTGCCATACAAATATCAACTTCGTTAGCCTGGCCTACTAAACGGTTTACGGTCGATTCGGGGCTAGATGAATATCGGCCTACTTTCCACCCCCGAAGCAGACTGCTGCACGTTTAAAGGACACCGCGATTTTATATGTCCAGTCTGCCCGCACCCGTAGCAGTTACCAGTACACGATCGGGTACGTTGCTTATTCGGTGGCTGGGACGGTGGAGGTCTTTGCTCCTTACGCATCTGCATCGTCTCGAGGCTTTCTCCTGCTCTTCTTCGAGCTCAGCCACACGAGCCGCAACTAACAAATCATCATAATTTGAGCCGCCGTCAAAGCTATGGCGCAAAGCGTTTTTCAAACTCCCCGGCCGTAAGCCCGAGTAAAATTTAGTCCTGAGCATAGACTTCGTTACGTCTTTAGAAAACAAAGTGGTCTTCAACTTCGATAAAATGTCCTCAAGTCTGCACGCCCAGACTGCAACTGACTCCGCCGCAAGCTGTTTTGTGGAATAAAAATGCTCGAGTACAGCTTCGGATGGCAAAATATTTCCGAACACCTTTTTCATCTTATCGATCACCTCATCAATTTTGACCGCCTCGCCCATGTGCAGAAGAACGTCGGCGGCGGTGCCACGAAGAGATCGGCGTAGAGTCTGTACATGACGGGCTCGGAATAGATCTTGTCTCGTACCAGACCGCGTACCTCAAAGCGCCATTGCGCAAAACTAACTTTGCCTTTGTTCCCATCGCCGGAGAACGTAGAAATACGCGCTTGCGAATTACGGTCACATGAAAACTTACTCGCGCCATCCTTCTCCTCCTTCACATGGCTCCCGCCGCACGCCTGAGAAATGTTTTCTTTGTCAGCGGGTGACAATTTGCCTATGTCCTGCAACAATTTATTGACATCTGCCATAATTGATGCAAGTTGGACAATAAGAAAAAATACAAGTCAAAACCGTAATCGAATTACTCAAAAATGATTCGACAAATACAATCGCATATACTGCGAATCGAAAAAATACAAGTTAAACCGTAATGGACTAACTCAAATGATTCGACGAATACAATTGCAAATAGCAATCAGAATCACGGTATAGGTCATAAAATAAATACAACAAAACTGGTAACTCAATTAGAGCTAGCTAGCAAACACATAGGGGGCCTATAACTCACTTGAAAAAAATATCACTTGAACTATACTGTTCAATACACAATGTCACCAGACAATTCAATAAAATTTAATTTATTGAAGTGTCGGTTCACCAACAACAAAGTCGTTGAATCACAAAATAACTGCAAAGTGCATCACCATATAAATACTGTACCAGACAAACCTTGTCCATCAGGCTCAGAAGAACCATCACCTGGGTGCATTTTTATTTTTTATTCACATTTGGAAAAAAAAACATGTAATCAGAATACACAATTCATCCACCCAAGCAGCAATCAACAAACAGCAGCGATACAATAAATCACCCTTTCGTTGAAAAAAACACAAGGACCAAACCCACTGAACGTATGACACAAAAATTATATGTCAAAAAATTACCTAACAGGCTTCCGGTTAAAAAAAACAAAGGTGAAGCAAGTCTAATGACTAAGTTCAGTTCAATAATGCAAAATATTAGAACAATAATTGGTGAACAAAGCGACCATTCGCTGGCGCAGATATTAAAATACTAAGTCTTTTAATAACTGCACCAGGTCATTGGCCAATATAAACCGGTCAGAACCTGGGGAGCTCTGAAATTCACATCTAAATTTCAGACATTATTTATTACACATTAAGCTTGCTTCTGTCTATTAAAATGATTGAACTATAACTAATTCACCCTTCAAATATGATAAATATGAGCAAGTTCACAAAAAAGGTCACTGTAACCGACTAGACTACTCGTTCAATGTTCAACATGAAAAATCGACATGAAAAATTAACCGGTTTGTCAAGAAAATATCATTAGTGGACAGGTTTATATGCCTGTCACCACATTTTCAAACCATTAATTATCAACTGTACCCACAATATTTCTCATTTGAATTAATCAGACAGTGAATCTAACTTACAATTCATCTATTCTCAGATTCTGTAATATATTATAATTCACAGAACTCAATTTACAATATAATCAACCTAACAAATTCAATACTATATTCTGTCAAATCACAATTATAAACTTCAGTTCACAATTAGATCTGTAGGTTCTAGTTCCACATAGCAACACACTATCATCTAAACTAACGCTGGATTCATCAGTCCTGGCTTATAATAATATAAAAAAAAGCCTGAAACAAGTCCGGTAACGTTACTGTAGACTGGGTAATGTAGAACTCATGTAGAAATTCACTGAAGACTGACAATTTTAATACTAGGCCTAACTGTCACAAAAAACTATACTGACAGCTGTCAGCCTCCCTATCAAAGTTACTGATACAGGCAACACTGCACAAAATATCTGCACAGAAAACCCATACCGCCTCACTAGCCGTACACGCCGTACAGTCAATGTCAAGATGCAAATATATAAATTATTAAATCACACCAACTATGAGAGATCAACGACTTGTCCACGTCGTAAACATGACATACACACGCGTGAGGAGTTATTTTAACACCTCACTGTATGTCACACACCTCTCCTGACAAAATACCGTATTGCCTTGTATAAACCACCTTTACAGTTTACACACGACAAACATGCTATGGGCCCATAGACTGACACAAATGTCACTTTGACGAAAAAAACGTATACACTTGCCTTAACACATACGACGATATACCTACAAGGCTACACATCTCGGATGTCATGATGGCGTAACGTTACACATGAAGCACACACACTGTATTGACGGTCTCCTACCGACAAGTCACATGACCATGATGGTTGGTCGAACTCATCCTTCCTGGAACTTGTCCACACTTCTTGTTTTCACTCACTGCTTCAGTTCATGGATCCTTGCACTTGGGCGCCAGATGTCAAGGGTGGGGAATAATCTCCCGGCTAGCTGCAAACCACACTTCCATGTTCACACTTCCGCGACTTCATTTTACGTGGATTCAGGTTCCGGAACTAAAGCTTTTAAGGGCATAGGCAGGGGGTGGACGAGATGGCTGGTGGCGTTGCCATGGCATCAAAACATAAACTCAGGGTATCTCTGCACAGTTAGTCTTTATTCATATTCTGTAATAATGACTAAGTCATTAGTAAATAACTACAGCTTCACGCTGCCAGATCAAATCAGAAAGTCTTTAATACAAGTTTAATCAAACCGTGTGTTACGGTGAATAATAAACATTCCAATTATTCTTATCTTATAATTTTCACAAATATATATCCAACTGTGTACCACAGTTGATATCAGGCTTTACCTGAACATTTTAAAATACAATATTTACAGTTGGAAATGAAGCAATGTTCATCACCACCAACCTGTAATAATGACGAACAGTCATTAGTCAATAACTACAGCTTCACGCTGCCAAATCAAAAGAGAAAGTGACTAAAAAATGTCGACGGAGACGCACGATCTCGCGCGGTTTCACCCCAACCAATCACATTCTTCCAGCACCAACAAAATCGATTTGCACACACGTTCACCTACACAGGTTGTACTTTACCTGTAGTACCATATGTACAACATGCCAGACGTATAAATGTTACGATATATAAGGGCCTAAATGTTACGATGTACAAATACTAGGACGTATAGAACCAATTGATTTGACCTCAATCAATGGGTATTTATGCAATAAATGGGTATTGTGTACAAGAAGCCAATGGATGGTACAATCAACCAATGTTTTAACATTCATAGAAAGATGACTGCATTTTAAGCACTTTCAAACCCTGGATAAGAAGGAAGAGATGACACGTTTAAAACGATTGCTGTTTATGATTGTGGTCGGCGCTGGGGTACTGATATGTCTGGATCGGAAGTACAATGACATCAACGTTACTGGTCTTGGTTTCAACAGTTCAAAATATCATGATCCCAATTCTGCTACCTTATCATCACGCACTTCTAAGAATGTTATTTTAGACGATGGGGCTACATGTGGCATGTTATCCCGTGACGCTATACAAGGTTTGTTGGCCGAGTCTGAACGCTGGCAGAATATCACTAACTCTGCTCATCCCCAGGACAATCTCCCCGTTTACTCTGCCTTCTGGGAGACACGAGTGGCGCCACCTCTTGTCAGGATTATAGGATTAACTCCCTACAACTACTTCAACACCACCTGGTGTCTGTTATGGTATGCAGGGAAAAACCAACCAGAAACAACTCAAGCAAAAATACAGCACATTGGGAAAAATAAAGACTACACGTGAGTTACTGGGAACAATATTATAAAAAAAAGTGATACAATTTAATATCTTAAATAATTGCAAGCTGTTAAAAATTATTATTGTGAGCATGCACAATAGTTAATTCCATGTACCTATATATAAATTAATAGGCCTACACATATACTTCATGTGGTTCTGTCCAGGCCTATTGTATTCATATTCTACAGCTTCTATGCGTCTCTGTCCATGTTAGAGCCCGTGTGTCTCTGTCTATACCAAAGCCTCACGTGTCTCTGCTAATGCTAAAGCCTCGTGCATCTCTGTCTATCCTAAAGCCCCGTGGGCCTCTGTAGGCTATATGCTAAAGCTTAGTGTGTCTTTGTATATACTAAAGCTTCGTGTGTCGCTATATCTACTAAAGCCTCGCATGTCTCTGTCTATACTAAAGCCTCGCGTGTCTCTGTCTACATTAAAGCCCCGTGTATCTCTGTTTATACTAAGGGCGGGGGCCCTAGGGTAGTGGTTAACACCGCTGCCTTTCACTCTAGAGTTCGGGGTTCGGTTCCCGGTCTCGGCGGTTTGAAAGAAACGAAAATGTTTGCTCCCCATCCACGTGTAAAACTCAGTATTGTGCGGAGTCTCCTTGGCCGAGAGGTAGCGTGCTCGGCCTCAGACCGCCAGGGTTCGAATTTCGAATCCTGTCTCTGGAGGGCAGTGTCATCTCATTCATCTCACAATCCTGAGGGGGTTCTCCTGGCCCAGTTCAGCCTATATGTGCACAAAGACCTGTGGCCTAAATCCCGATTCATTTCATTTTTGTTTATACTGAAGCTTTGTGTGTCCCTATCTATATTAAAGCCCTGTGTATCGCTGTCTATATTAAAGCTTTGTGTGTCTCTATCTATGTTGAAGCCCCGTGTATCTCTGTCTATACTAAAGCCTCGCGTGTCTCTGTCTATGCTAAAGCCCCGTGTATCTCTGTCCATCCCAAAGGCCCCGTGTGTCTCTGTCTATACTAAAGCCTCATGTCTCTGTCTATGACAAAGCCTTGTGTGTCTTTGTATATACTAAAGTTTCGTGTGTCTCTATATATTCAAAAGCCCCGTGTTTCTGTGTCTATACTAAAGCCTCGTGTCTCTGTCTATACTTAGTCAAAAGCCTCGTATGTCTCTGTCTTTGACAAAGCCTCGTGTGTCTTTGTATATACTAAAGTTTCGTGTGTCTCTATATATTCCAAAGCCTCGTGTGTCTCTGTCTATACTAAAGCCCCGTGTCTCTGTCTATACTTAGTGAAAAGCCTCCGTGTCTCTGTCTATGACAAAGCCTCGTGTGTCTTTGTATATACTAAAGTTTTCGTGTGTCTCTATATATTCCAAAGCCTCGTGTGTCTCTGTCTATGATAAAGCCTCATGTGTCTCTGTCTATGATAAAGCCTCATGTACGTGTCTCTGTCTATGTTAAATCCTCGTCTGTATCTAAAGCCATGTGTATCCCCACGAGGATCAGCTGGTTTCGAACCCGGGACGCATGCATGACTGACGAGGCAGTCAGGCGCTCTGCCAATGCGCCGTCTTCCCTTTTCTCCCCATCACAGCTAGTCAAACCTCGATGTCTAGAGATAGACGCAAAGCGCGGTACCAGCGTACACCAGGGTACCACGTAAAGAACATGTTGTCCAAATAATTACAGTTGTATACTATGAATAAATAAACCCAATTAGAGTTTGCATTTTATAGTATTTTCCCGCTTTATCATGTTCTTCGTGGATGCCTTTAACAGTAATCCAGGACCTGTCCTAAAGGTCTGTAAAAAATATTTTCGAGTGTAGAGAGTTTCTCATTTGATTCGTGGCGCATTCAGCATGGACATTAATATTTCAGGAGATGATTTTACAAAAGCGGTGTCATATCGCAGTCAGAACATAAAATTCAAAATGGCCACCACTAGCATAAACGTTTATTTAACTTTTAGACTAATTAACTTAGAAACATGTGTAATACCAACTTTCCATATAATTGTGTCCAGCTAACCTCGTTTTGAGGGTCTAATTATAATTTGGAAGTCTTCCCATTGCTAAAATTCAAAACGACTGCTATTATCCATTCAAAAATAAAATTTTTCAATCACTTTGTACATTGAATGTCCATGAAATATTTGATTGATACTTCATCTAGGTGATTATTTGATTTTATAACTGTGTCCTCTTATATTTGTGCCTGATTACTCGGTGATGTAATGCCCTATCAAATAAGTTTTTACCAAAATTATTATTGATGCTAAATGCATTTTGTGGTTCCTAGATACATTTTAAAGAGCTTTTTGAAATAAACCGTTTTAACAAGTTTCTTACAAAGCGTTTTCATGTAGTGCATAAATTGACATTAATCACATCTCCATCAGTTTTGAACAGAACTTGGGACATGTAAAGTTAGTTAGGCTGACTGGTTGTTATATATGAAGGAATTGTTCATTTAATGATAAGAGCATGAAATTGTACATGCTGTAAGAGAACACCCTTAAGAATGTTTTTTTAGCTATAGGGCCATCAAAAAAATGACCTGTGATCTCGCTGGCGGCCATTTTACAAAATGGCCGCCAAAATGTATATGATTGTCAATATCTCGGCGCCTAATCCACTTAGAATCGAGATATTTTAGTCTAAATATACAATTACATGGGTACTGATAATAAATAAAGTATTTTTAAACACTTTAATCAGACAAAGAGCATTGTAATGACTTTAATGGCAGCTATTTTACAAAATGGCTGACCAGATATATGATAAGTGTCTATAATTTTTATGCCAGCTTCTAGTCCACAAATATTCTGAATATCTATGTCTAAATATATATTTTGAGGACCACTTGTAACAAAACAAAATATTTTTAAGAGACTAAAAAATGTTTAACCTCAGTGGTGGCCATTTTAAAAATGGCCGACAAAGTCCACATACGACGCGTGTCAATAAATCAGCTTCTAATCCACCTAAAATCGATTTTTTTTATCCAAATATACATTTTTAGTGGTACTGATAAAGAATAAAGTATTTGTAAACACATTAATCCAACAGAATAACAACAATTTTACTGACTCTAGTGGTGGCCATTCTACAAAATGGCCGACCAAATCCGAGTACGTATCAATATCAGATTCTAATCCACCTCAAATCGAAAGATTTTTTATCTAAATATACATTTTCAGGGGTACTAATACTAAAAAAAGTATTTTTAAACACATTAATCCAAGAAAAAAAAAATTTTACTGACTCCGTTGGCATGGTTGGTGGTCATTGTACAAACTGGCCCGACCAAATCTACATGTATACGTGTCAATATCACAGCTTATAATCCATGTAGAATCGGAATATTTGTATCTTAATATACATTTTCAGAGGAACTGATAAAAAAGTATTTTTAGAAATTTTAATTAAACAAAAGAACATTTTCATGAATTTAATGGCAGCCAGTTTACAAAAAGGCCGGCCGAATATATTTAGGTGTGAAGATCAGCTAACTATGTATTTATAAGCGATTTGTATACAACAAAAAACATTTTACAGACCACAACTGCGGGCATTCATTAAAATAGCTATTTTAATAGATATATGTTTCAACACTGTCTCATACTCGAGGGCAAGGATTACAAAAAATAGACCCTAAACACTTTAATTCTACAGCATAATTCAATGGCAGTCATATAATTGTCAGTCAAAAATATATAAAATAAATGTAGATCAATTTCTTAGATTTCCTGGTAAGTTTTAGTTATATAGTCCAGTTACCGGTGATGTGCTCTATGAAGAACCCTTCAAGTTATTCGATAAAAGTAGGACAACAGGCTTCCTCCAGTCGCGATATTGCCATGAATGTGCAGAAAGCGACGTAAACTATATTCACCCATAATCCAGTCACAATGTAATTGTTGTGTCTAAATATAATTTGTTAGAGGCAGTGGCGTATCCAAAAATAAATAAAGGGGGGGTGCTCAGATTTCAAAGAAACCATTCAACAGCAGGGACCTATAGGGGGCATGCCTTCGCAAAATTTTGAAAAATAAACATCAAATAGTGCGATTTCGTGGTATCTTTGCTGTAAAACGAAGATATGAGATACTGGCTGACATGTCAGATTTAACTTAATGAAAGATTAACCTAGCCTACTCTAGTCCAACTATTTAGGTTAACACAACCACACAATGAAAAAAAAACGTAAACATGATCATTAGCTCATTTAATAGCGAGTGCGAACTACTGGGCATATTAAATGAGCTAGATAAAAATAAACAGCTGTCGATCTAATGTTGCGTTAATGTTTGGCCAGCGTAGCAGACGGTTGATCAACAATAATAATAATCAAACGTTGGATCACCCTCATTGTGATAATAATTAAGCAACCTTGTTTGTGGAATGCCGAGTATGCAATTATGTACGGCCTAATTATGCAACAATCATCTATTAAAAGTGATAACATGTGATTGAAAAAAGTTGTGGACCATTAAAATGCTTACAACGTTTACTAATGATCACTTAAAATTCCTGAGATATTTTTTTTTATTTAACCATTATTAATTTGCCACCCTCCCCTATGGCAGAATAATTTTTAATACAAATGTGATATTCCAGTCCATCATCAGTTAGGCCTATATCAGATATTTGTTTTAGTATTGGTTGTAGTTCCCCATTTTTAAAACAACTTTACTGCCAATTTTCAATTCTTATTCTTGATTTCGTCTCTGGTAAAAATAAAACTGTTGAGTCCCAGCTGTATCTGAATTATTTCGTGTCAGTGGATATACTGGAGGTCTATAAATTGCACTGAGAAAATACGAAAAAATCAAATAGGCCCTAAAACAATTAAATTCTGGAAATTGAAAAAACGACCCAGTTTTTATCCATTTGTTCTCAAAACTGAGTCTCAGAGATGATATCTCTTGAGAAATAAATTCGCCATCACCCAGGTGAAAGATTCATGGTGATTGAGGAATAATCTTTATCCCGTGGTCCTTATTATTTTATTTTATGCGACCCCAAGTGCTTGAGAGGGCAGCACGTCCAACTCTAAGCCGTTGTCCGTTTCAAGCGATCCCCATAGCCTACTGTGTATTGTGCTTGTGGTGTGTTATAATTATCATAGGGTAGGGTATAGTCTATGATAATTACTATCAATCTTAGCATATCTACTTTGGGACAACGTTATTTCAAGGTATTCTATGATAATTATCATGAATCTTAGCATATTTATTCTCCATAACGTTGTTTCAAGTTTCGCTTAACGTTTCAATTATTGGCCAAGACTAACACAAAGTTAATATATTTTACTCTGTTTCTTTTAAAAAAAAAATCAATGTTTTAAAAATATGTCCATCTCACACTAATTATGGGTGGACAGGAGAAAAAAACCATTGACAACAAATTCCTACTTTTAGATGCTCTGAATGGGCAAATTTTAAAGATTTGCATTGTAAAGATTTGCTTCTGTCGCCACATAGGGGCTATGTGGCTATCATTTATTTGACTTCCAGTTAAAAACATGCAAAAATGGTACATTATCATTATTATTAATCGGGTATTTTCTTTAACATGTTATTAACTTTGGTTGATGGGAACAGGTCGAGACGACCTCTACAATGCCTGTCAACCATATTAGTGAATTAAAATTATATACTAAAATAATGTGACAGTATAATATAAAACCAACTGTTCACTGGCTATAGGTGTTGCCATACTTATCATGTAAGGCAGCATCATATCTAGTGTTTAAAATAGCAATGCTTTTGTGTACATGCTATTTAAAAATGTACATACATAGTATAGATTATAAATTTTGCGATATGTACACATAAAATAAAATAACCGATAATTGTCTGTAATCTGTTTCCCGCACCAAAACCAGAGATAAAATAGCTACACTGTGCTCTACACAGTGTAGCAAAAAAGGACACTCTGGAAAGCGTAGAAACCTAATTAAAACCTCTAAATCCTTTAGTTGTTTATTATATAAAAAGACAGACAACTACGGTATGTGTAAAGGAAAAGTAGTAAAAACTAATGACACCCTTAATTTTCCCATGGGCCTACATACATCCCTAAATAAAAGTAATACTATAAACCTAGAATGCATCTACTGACGTCAGCTCATATAGCCGTCGCGTAGCCGAAAAATGCTGTAGTACCACATTATGCAATATTAGACTGGAGGAAGAACAATCCCAAACTCAAGGAGTAAATCACTTGATTAGATATCTTTGAAATTCAGCGTAAGGACCCACCTCGTCTGGAAACAAAGGCGACTGAAAAATCACTAAACCTATAAATAAAACAGAAAAAAAACAAATAATAATTTTGAGGGGAACAGCCATCCATGCCATGTGGTAATACTGTAAGTCAGATCATGACAAGCGTGATCTTGAAGTGTGATGTCGGTCTGCTCCGAACAGTATCAGAGACTGTCTCCGCCCTGAATTCGAGCCAGGCAGACAACACAATGCAACATTCGCAGATTATCGTTCATAGGTCGATCACTTAAGGTGCCATTTGTGCTTGATGTATAGATATATATTCAATACACTAGTATAAGTTGGGCGGGGCGGTTCGTCGGCTGCCAACACATGAGTATCGACAACGGAGCCCTCCGTCCTTAGTCATGCGTGGCTGGTGACAGCTCAAATAGCCGTCTCACAGCCGATTCAAATTGCACAGGTAAATTGAGACACAAAATATTCCGCTATATTCGACAATTTCCACATCGATTATTCACATCAAATAAGTTTACCATGGTGAAATATAATTCATTCAGGTTCTTCTTAAAAATCTGCAAGCTACTAGCATCTCGGATAACAAAAGGTAGTGTTCCATAAGCGAGCAGTGCGATTAAAATAAGTACATTGGAACTGAACAGTCTTGCACAGAGGTAATTTGAATAGAACACCCTGTTTTGCCCAGTTTATTGTCTAATCTGAGCCTTTAATCTGTTAATGGCGCCAATGATGCATCCCAGACACCAGCCCTTTAAATCGGAAGGGGGATATATTTAGGTGTGGAGGGGGCTGGAACCAACATGTCGGACACTGGTGGATTAATTGTATATAAAATTATTGGTTGGAAAATTACCACTATGGAAATTAAGGGCGGTGCTCGAGCACCCTGAGCACCCCCTGGATACGCCCCTGAGTGGAAGGGATTAAAAAATATATAAAAAATGTCTTTATCCAACAAAAAACGCATATTAATTAGTAACTTCAATATCTTTAAATCCACTTAGAGTGGAAATATATAGTCTAAAAATATATATATTTTAAAGTACTTTTATAAATCTTGAATATAGAATGATTTAAAAAACGGCATCTTAATAATTCAGACTAATTATATTGGTAGAAAACTCATTTTAGATAGTTATTATTAGAATCAAACATTGTTACCATTGAAATCTTCTGTTTAATATGAAAATATAAATAGTTTTTAACCTGTTCTTGCTACAAATAAAATAGTTTATAGATCAAAGAGCTATTATCTTGCCTACTTCACTTCTCAGCTCCCATCGTCTGTTGGCACTTACCCTAATACACAATATCCAAACTGACCAGATATTACTATATGTGACAGTAAGGTTTGTTTTTAACTTGCATAATTACGTGTTTGTGCATTATGAATACACATACTATTTACATGAAATATCACTTATTAATAGCGTCAGGTATGAAATTATAGTCTGACTTATTAGGTCCAGCAAACATAAGCCGGATAACTGGTGCGGTTGTAGAGGTTCATTTACCATGTTTATAAGACACCAATATGGTACTTGGCCTTCTAAATAATAACATTATTTGTATAGTTCAGCCAGCATACTTGCCTCTTGTAGGTGTCGGGCATATTTTCTGACCGGCGCATCAAGATCAAGCGTATGGTACAATAATTCTGTGCCTGTTGTTGGTTCCATGCAAAAAAAAACAGATTTGTCATGCCACTATTTTGACGAAAATCAGTCATGCCACTATTTTGAAGATTTTGAAACATAATGTAATGTCTGCTAATGCTGTTTTTCTCTTATCAGTTTGTTCAAACTTAGTCTTGTTAAATTGTAAATAAAATTCATCAAGCCATTTGCCTTTTTGGTTTTAAACGTTCCGCCTAGTCAAGTAGCTGTAGACGAGAAATAATATTTGATGGCAAATATCATTTTTTAATGCTACCGATCACAGCCTGTATCACCAAAAAACATTACCATGCATATCTTATCTGCATTCATATTAATGTTGCGATGATTTGTAAATAAATCAATATAACGATAAAATAAGTATTTATCAGATCATTTAGATACGTATTTCAGATTATTCTCCCTAATCCTTTGTCTTGGTCCTGAAAATGTATATTTAAACACAAAGATTTTTTTCTATGTTGATTAGTAGCGGGGATATTAAAACATGTATATTCTGGCGGCCATTTTGAAAAAATGACTACCATTGATATAAAGATATTAAATTAGGGTATTTTTAATTGCATTTTGTGTAATCCTTGGTCCCGAAAATGTATATTTAGACACCAAAATCTTTTTTCTAAATCAATTAGAAACTGAGATAATAAAACACATATATTTGGCGGCCATTTTGAAAAAAATTACTGCCACGATAGTCAAATATTAAATTTGAGTATTTATAATTGTCTTTTTTTGCAATCCTTGGCCCAGAAAATGTATGTTTAGACACCAACATTGTTTTTCTACGTGGATTAGAAACTGAGATATTAAAACATGTATATTCCGGCGGCCATTTTTAAAAATGGCCACCATTAGGTCAAAGGTCAAATTTGCGTATTCGTTATTGTCTTTTTTGTAATACTTGGTTCTGATAATGTATATTTAGACACCAAGAACATTTTTTAAAGTGATTTAGAAACTGAGATATTGAGACATGTATATTCTGACGGCCATTTTGAAAAGATGGCCGCCATTAAGGTTAAGGGTCAAATTTGGGAGGGCCCTATAGCTAAAGTTTACCGTCATGATATGTTATCTTAGCATGCAAAATTTCATGCTTTTATCATTAAATGAACAATTGTTTTACCAATCAGCCTAACTAAGTAGGCCCTATCAATATCCACTATTATTTCAGGGGAGCTAAATACCCCACACAATTTTATGTAGCTTACAACGTCGAGTTTCTCTTTTCACGAAAAGGCCGATTCATTTCACTTCATTTATCGCTGTTGAGCACACAAATGTTGTATACTTCGGGGAATTCCCCTCGCTGCAATCAGCCGTGATCAAGTCGACACGGTCCGCTGGATCAGCGCTGCCTCACATTTGGGACGCTGGCGTCATATAAACTCTTATCCTGCTAAGTTAATTTATTTTATTTTTTAACCACTTGAAATTGTGTCTGGCTACCGCGTTCCACAACCTCAAGTGGTTGAAAAGTACTCATATTTCTTGAATTTGAGAGAAAACATTTACAAATTTTGATGTTTAAACAGTCATTTTAATCCTAATAACAGTGAATTAATCGGCTAATAAAAATGAATTAAAAACGACGATTGGTGTGAATAACAGACAAAGGGTTAACACGACGCTGGGCCAAAATTCGGAGCTCGGAGCCAGCGTGCAGGTCTGCACTGGTCTGACAAGATGAAACCCAATATATGATTACCTGTGGATCTACCGTAAATTATGCTTTCAATTAATGACATTTCGATCCATTTGACGGCGCATATACGACAACCCAAGGTTTAATAGGAGGCCAAAAAATGTAGTTATCATGTAGAAAGTCATGCAAACGTTCTTTATTTTATTAATTTATGTGGTCATCGACATGACGATATAAAAAATCTCAATTGTGTTGCTCAAATAATTTATATTAAATCGGGTCTATGTAGGCCTAATTGCAATAATCGTGATCATGTTGTGAATTTCAGTAAAAAAATGTTTTTTTACAGTAAACCAGTGTCTGTATGTGAGCCGAATTATAAATTACGAATGTTTTCTTACTATTATATATAAATACATAGGCCTTAGTTTTATTGACGCTAATGAGTGAAAAAGTCGTAATTGAAAAAAATATACCAATTGATTCAAACTTATCAAAGTACTGTGCTTCAGAATGTAATAACAGAATAAATTCCATAGTGGGAAAATCATATATCATCTTTATTTTACAATCAGGCTCTGTAGAATCAGCTCTACTGAAATTACATAACGATATCATTGTTAGTATGAGAAAAACAAATAAAAAGAATCGGGCTTTATAGGCCACTTTTGTGCACATATAGGCTAAACTGGGCCAGGAGAACCTCCTGAGGATGGTGAGATGATTGAGATGTCACTGTCCTCCAGACACAGGATTCGAAATTCGAGCCCTGGCGATCTGAGGCCGAGCACGCTACCTCTCGGTCACGGACGCTCCCCACAATACTGACTTTCACACGTGGATGGGGAAGAAACATTTTTGTTTCTTTCAAACCGCCGAGATCGGGAACCGAACCCCGAACTCTGGCGTGAAAGGCAGCGGTGCTATCCACTACCCTAGGGCCCCCGCCCTATATTAGTATGGAAAAGGGTGAAGTTACGGCTCTGACACTGCTTGATTTGTCGGCCGCTTTAGACACCATTGACCAAGCTACATTAACAGATCTTCAGATTGGTATGGAATATCTGGCCAGGCTTAAATCTGGTTTCCCTCTAATTTCAAATATAGGCACTAATCAGTACAAATTAAACACACTCTTTTACCTTATGCCTATACACTACACCACTCATATATATGATCTCCTGTTTTGAGACAAACCACTATCTTTATGCCCATGACACTCAAATTTAAATATCTCTACCAGTTTCAAACGATGAGGAATCTCCTGAGAAGTAGCAACATTGTTTAATAGGTGTGTCGGCCTGGATGACAAGTTCTAAGCTGAAGCTAAATCCTAGACAGACAGAATCATTTCTTCTCATTGGGACCAGCTTCAGCGATAATAATTTTGAAATAATTTCCGTTGCTTAATTCTAGGTCCAGACACAAACCCATCTGCATCAGCCCAAAATCTTGGCGTGGTATTCGACAGTAGCCTGAATTTCCGAAAACACATATATATACAAACATGTGGGGCATGCTTCTATTATATCCGTGATCAGCGTCAAATTAGAAAAAGTATGTCATTAGATCTTGCCAAGCAAATTAATTGCACTTTTTGCAGTGGGACTGGTCAGTATTTAAACTCACTTTTTCACAATATGCCAGAAGAGAATATCTCTAGATTATAATGCGTACAGAACTGCCTTGTAAGAGTGGTAACAAATTGGCCCTACGTTTTAGTCCTTCCGTTCCTATTCTAAAACGATCTTGTCAAGTTTCTCATTCATTATAAAATATGCACAATAACCTTCCAAACCATGAAAAACAACCAACCTGCATATCTGGATGACCTACTTGTTCGGCCAAAGTGCTCAAAATATCTACGCTCCACAAATTCAAATAGTATTGTTGTTCCCCGTATAAAAATCAAGACTGGGTCCGGCCTCAGTAGCCCGGCACTCTGTTGGAAAACCTGCTTTATATATAGCCTTAACGGATAATGTAAGTTATGTAACCTTTAATGTAATTGAATTCAAATATGGTGAAAAGGTCTATTGCAAAACTACGTCAATGTTATAGATTTTAATATGTTTAAAATGGATCAGATATAAAGCCTATTTGTCTAAAAATGCGAAATAATTATTTCCGAGATTTGTCAACCTTTGTCCTTCCCTCTCTCCATCCTTAACATTCACACCTTTCCCACCCGTCCGTAAGTTTCACATAGAAAATGATTAGAAAAACTATTACACAATGTTAAACTCTTAAGATGATTAGCTGTTCTGATTTTGAAAATGGCTGACAACCCATTACATTTTAACACAAAACGCCTTTAAAAATACATAGAAACCACAAAATGCATTTTCTATGGAAAATAATTTTGGAAATAGAAATTTCATATGTTCTCAAGTCAATTGCCACAAAACTATGGCATGGCAATTGGTGGCCATCTTGGATTTCTTACTTCAACAGCTTTACATTACCGAGTAATCAGGCACAAATATAAGAGAACACATTCATAGAAAATATTCATAGAAAATATGATCTAGACGCAGTATTAATCATAATTTTTCATTGAAGAATGTAATATAAAGATTAGCGGTTGAAAAATATCATTTTTAAATGGATAAGAGCCGCCATCTTTGATTTTAACTACGCGAAGACTTCTAAATTGTAATTGGACCTTTGGCAGGACAAACCATGTGGAAAGCTAGCATTAGCCTACACATGTTTCTAAGTCAATTAGTTCAAAAGTTAATAAACGATAAGGCTGATTGTGGCCATTTTGGGTTTTATGCTCTAAGATACACTACGTAAGTTCCCAGATATACATGTTTACACGACCCGTATTTTTCATATAGCTGTAGAAAAGTTATAATTAGTAGGTTCTTTTGTGTCCTAAGCTTCGAAACGTGTCATTGTTTCATTGAATAAGACCCATATTCACAACTGCATTCAATTTTTATTTTTGCTAGTTTTTTTCGTTCATAGTTTGTGCTCGGACAATATCCCTTAATATTTCATAAACGATTATATTGACATTTATGATGATGGAAGCATTATTTAGTGTTTGTTTGTAATTAAATAATCATTACACAACATTTCTTACAATTTTTTTTTTCGAATGTTTGAATTGTCCCAGATAAAAACGGCGTCATTCCATGACGACCCATATCGTGGCGTTGATACGGTTAGGGGCCTTGCAAAGTTAAAAAACACATCCAAAAATATTCGGATAGAGCTAACCCCATAAAACCCACCACCTATACATTTTTGGGGGAAAATTTATCTCCGACATGAATCATCAAAGATTTTATTTTTATTTTTCAGTTTTCTATTTTCTATCCAAAATGGCCCTGGGCCCACCCACCCACTTCCAATGTTTTTTTATGTTTGGAATTTTTTTTAACATCCTTTATTGCAAATCGTTTTTTTTTGCAAGCTATACTCAACTTTGCCATTTCACAAGTGACCTTCCTGCTAGAACATTTTTTGTGTAGCCATAAGTAATCTATGACCATACTGTAACTTAGATCTGGTAATTTTCGCGCGTTTAGATTTTCGTGAATTTTTGGGACTTTTCTAGTCTAGAATTCACGAATTATCAACTGTTCAAAAATTGTTCAAAAAACATGTTTCTTTCCCCCTTACGTGCCTTTATTATATGTCAAAACAATGACGGTCATATAGTACCAACTAAGATTCGCCCATTGTAGTTGTCTGAGCCTCATTCAAATAAAACAAATGAATATGTTTAATTATTAGCACCACGTCATGAGCGGTAATTGGTTACCTGCTCGGCATTCTTTTTCAACTAAATAATATTTTGTCATTCCCTGACAGTCATCCGATGACAATAAATAATGTCATGGAATGACACATTTCTCAGACATTTCGTCTGTGTGGCAAGGGAATGCTTAAAAATTTTGCGAAAATTATTCCATAATCTTCAGCTTGGTCAATTTGTGGAAATATTAAAGCTAAACGTCATTCCATGATGAAGCTGTCATGTCATGACAGAAAATATTGTCATTCCATGACTGTACTTCCATTCCATGACTAGATAAAAAGTCCTTCCATGATGATTTTTTTCTTTCAAATGTCATAAAATCGAATAATGCTAAAAATCAGCTCGAATATCTCTAAGGCAGTAACAGACATCCACACCTACACCTGAGTGGGATTTTGATGAAAAAAGTGTTTGTTTTCTTTAGCCAATTGAATGAAGACCTGACATTAGACATGTTAAAGAATCCCTCATAACTCCACAAGCTGACTATGTGTAGGCATACTGCTAAGTATTGGATACTGGTGGTGACGCTATTAACACAGGTGGATTGATAAATAGTCATTTTGAGAAGTTCAT
The DNA here is from genome assembly GCA_964017125.1 of Flabesymbios commensalis. Taxonomy (NCBI): domain Eukaryota; kingdom Metazoa; phylum Annelida; class Polychaeta; order Terebellida; family Flabelligeridae; genus Flabesymbios; species Flabesymbios commensalis. The sequence continues at coordinate 14,067,967 of OZ024916.1, forward strand.
GTCATTTGTTCTCTTTTCAGAGCTAACGGTGTTTTCTATATGTGTGAAGTGAGAGAGAATGACACAAGAACTCCGGAGTCTGTTTCATTGACACTGGTACTCTGTGGAAAACCTGGTAATTTACTGAGTGTGCAAGCTGACAAAAAGGAAGAGAAACCTGAATATAATATCGTCACCTGTCTGGGTCCGATCTTCGGAAATTATAATAAATTTAACTGGCTCGTAGAAGCCGTAGAAGTTGATCACATGCTAGGAGTGAATCTCACAGTTTTTCCAATCTATTCCATCTCTCCAGTCGTTGATCCTTACATGCGCAGCTTCCACGATGATGGAATGATTGAGTCCTTCTCGTGGTACCACCCAATGCTGAAGAAAGTGTTTTATTGTGGGCAGCGAGTGTTGCTGAATCATTGCTTGTATCGCTACATGTACAAGTCAAAATATATTATAATTAAGGACATAGATGAAATTATTGTTCCATCTGACCGTTTTCAAAGATTAGACGACATGTTGGAATCCCTATCAAGCACTAAAGTGGCGGAATATCAGATTAGGAGTGCGTTTTTCCCTCCGGATAAATCGGATAATTACACTGGTAAAGGGAATAAAACACTTGTAGGATTACACAGACCTCGAACATTGTTCGATACCAAGCGGGGGGTCGATCCGCTGCCGTACAGTACCCGCACCAAGTACATCGTGCATCCTGACCGTGTGCTGGAGCTTACCGTACACACGGCTGAAACGTATGTGTCGTCATTCAAAAGGTATGAAGTACCAACAGATGTCGCTCTAGTTCATCATTACAGGCCTGCAGGTGGTAGCAGGAGGAGAATGATGAAAGACCAAAGAATGTGGCGATATGCCGAAGACATTCTCAACAGGATTCATAGACGTCATGGTAAAGTTGAGATCATGGTCAACACCTGATGCCAAGTGCAGCGCAAACGGCAGAACGTACTTTTCAACTGGAAAAAAGTTCATACTACCAACCTGTTAAGATTATAACCTACAGCATGAGCTGACTAATATGTCTGCATCTGAAACCCCTGTGACTCACTCACTGTTTTCATTGATACTTGTAGGATAGTTCTAATCCATATTGAATACCTCAATATTTATATATGGTAGGAGCGTTGATCTGGCGGCCACCACGTGAAGGAGCTACACACTTTATATCTGCATAATTATTATAAAAGAACGGCTGTGAACCCCTTCAAGAAAATCTATCGTTTGTGGAACTATTTGTTGGCTTATGTACATCCATCTGGAGTGCAGTGTATGTAGAGATGGCATAAGTAAATCCAAGTGAATAAATCATCAATGGGGGTATAATACTATTTTAATACTGTGTAAACTGCAGAACTTCACATACATTTGTCTCCTGTATATCCTGCGTAAACTCACCAAACTTGACATACATTCGTCTCTTGTGTATCCTGTGTAGACATATTAAACTTGACATACATTTGTCTCTTGTGTATCCTGTGTAGACACACTAAACTTGACATACATTTGTCTCCTCTGTATAGCTTGACATACATTTGTCTTCTGTGTATCCTGTGTAGACACACTGAGCTTGACATAAATTCGTCTCCTCTGTATCCTGTGTAGACACACTAAACTTGACATACATTCGTCTACTATGTATCCTGTGTAGACACACTAAACTTGACATACATTTGTCTCCTATGTATCCTGTGTAGACACTCTAAACTTGACATACATTTATATCCTCTGTATCCTGTGTAGACACTCTAAACTTGACATACATTTGTCCCCTATGTATCCTGTGTAGACACACTAAACTTGACATACATTCGTCTCCTATGTATCCTGTGTAGACACACTAAGCTTGACATACATTTGTCTCCTATGTATCCTGTGTAGACACTCTAAACTTGACATACATTTGTATCCTCTGTATCCTGTGTAGACACACTAAACTTGACATACATTCGTCTCCTATGTATCCTGTGTAGACACACTAAGCTTGACATACATTTGTCTCCTATGTATCCTGTGTAGACACTCTAAACTTGACATACATTTGTATCCTCTGTATCCTGTGTAGACACTCTAAACTTGACATACATTTGTCTCCTATGTATCCTGTGTAGACACATTAAACTTGACATACATATTTCTCCTCTGTATAGCTTGACATGGGCAATTTCACATGAAGGCTGCATTTAGGAAAAATTGAAACTTTACACAATTTTTTAGCAAATATTGCTAGATATTTATATGAAACATTTTTTATTTTAGCAAGGGTTGTATGGGGAAACAACAGACCAAAATTTATAAAGTTTTGTCAATTATTTCTTCATGAATCAGTGGTATTTATGTTATTTTCAACACATTTTGCAGTCTCATCCCGGAATTGTCTTCATAGGAGGGTTTTTCTATTCCAGGTATGCATCTAACACACAAATAAAGTTTTATTTGAGGTATTGTTATTGGTCTTACGATTCAAACGAGACATGTTTGACAAAAATCGAGTCACAAAATCTGTTTTCATGTGTATTTATTGAGTTTAAAGTATTTTCCGTTAAAAGTTTTTTCATTTTTTCCCGCCAGTACATCACTGCCCAGCTTGAACTATCTACATATATATGGACATTTAATTACTCTTTTTAATAGGTCTGGTGGTTATATATGGCATACAGATACTTCAAACTGATTGCTGATTAACATGATTAATATTAGCAAATTAATTAGAATTACCTGTATGTATGTGAAAATTCCGTTAAATAATGTCCCCTCCAGTACATCACTATTCAAGATCCACGCAGGGTGTTTTTCTAAGATATATTGTTATTGCAATATACCCTGCCTCTTTGAGCCCCCACGTGGATATTTATCGGAAATTCATGTTACAGCAACCACATATTTATACATTTTTAGATGAAAATAGTGTTAAATTAGAATTGTCCCCTCCAGTACATAATAACAATATTTAGTATTCTTTGTGTGATAAGACCTATTTTTTGTAATTTACTGATCTATATTGGTAATTATGTATTATTATAATAAAGCCTTCGGTAATGGCAGCCACTGGACACCAACAAATTAATATTTATTGAAAATACATATGTATTGCATTAATGAATAAGTTGTACCCAAAAAATATTTTGTGGGTGTTTCCTTTGTTCATTTTTAAATCAATATTAGCATGTAAATGTAATTTCTTCACTGTTATGACTTACAAGACCTACTAGTACAATATATATACATTTATGGCGTATATATTGTCTATAATAGGCTGCCAGTACACTGCGTACTGGAGGGGACAGAGCGTATGTAACACTAAAAGTGTAATTACTCAGGGACTGTATTTTTCATGCTTGTCAAGCGATTTAAGCGGTGTGTACCGATACACAATCTACTAGACTACTTGAATTAAAAAAAAAGTGTTTGTAGCCATAATAGTTTCGCTTCGGCGGCCCCACTCCTGTGGACCTTGACGATGCTGCACATGCGCATGTGTGGATAATGTTTGCTCAGCGAACCATGATGACCCGCCTACTTTAAAATTGATTTAATAGTTTAAATGTATGATTGTCATATACATTTGCTATTGCAAAAAATGAGTTTAAATGTCTTGTTGACCAGAAATGAGAACTACATACTATCTAATGCCCCTGTTCATTATCCACGCATGAGGTGGTTTCACTACAGGTTATATGCTAGGATATAAAATTATGTCATGTCTCATAACATGGCCCCAGCCCCCAGATATATAATAGTTGATAGCGCACATGTTACTGGTACATGATGTAGGATCTTACAATGCTCAAGTTGGCGCAGCGTTGTATGGCCTTAATTTACTATGCCTGATAGTGATAGCTGGCAAACCATGCAAAATAGCCAGACAATCAATTGATATAATATAAAATGTGAGGTTTTAAGGAGGGCAAGGCTAAGCAAATCGTTTGATATAGCTAGACTATAACTATAAAAAATTGTGAGGTTTGAGAAAGAGTTACCTGCATACCAGTTATATTCATAAAATATACATGTATGCCTCGAAAAACTTCCAAATCTATCAGGTTCATAATGGCCAATTGGTGTCCATTATTTAACTTAACATGCTTCATATCCAGTGCCAGATAACTAGACAATTAATATAAAAGAAAATGTGAGGTTTCCGGGAGGGATAGAACTTATTCCAACTCAGATCACATTCAAAATTGCCAACTATCTGCCATTTATTATCTACTTTAAAAAATATATATATTTTCCTCCGCTCAACAGCGGAGCCGATGCAGCACTCGCATCAGTGCTGGCGCTGATGTAGGCTGTGGTAGACTTAAATGACCGGCAATAGTTTGTTTGACATTAGGTCTCTCAGGTGGGATGAATGAAGTTACCCAGAGGGAGTGATCCTTCCTATTGTTACTCTGGGGACTATCCGACCCGAGGATAGCGGAGCTGCGCAAAATGCCACAGAGTTTCAGCATTAAATTGCACAGGGAAAACTCAAGTCTCCGGCCGTCTGGGCATATCTGGGGGTATATCCCCTAGACATGCCCAGAACCCCTTATCGGGCGAGCGAAGGAAATCGCTCTCAATAACCCACCATGCCCTATCACTCCCACCCTCACATCATCATCTGTACATCATTCATCTCATCATTTGACTACAACGTTTTTATCGTATTACAATGTCACTTAAAAAACCTTTTGTGCCGAGAAGTGACGTAAAGCAAAGATTTACTACTACAGCAAATATTGCCAGACAGCTAGACCATAGAATAAGAAAACGAAATGTGAGGTTTTAAGGATCGAGGGAAATGCCCTGAAAAATTTCAACTCCCATCAATTTTAAAATTACCCTGATAACATCACAGTATTGGCCCAATAAAATGGTTTAATCGGGCCTGATTATCATTATGTCTTGCTGTTTTCAGCCAATACAGTTTATGATCTATATTCTGCATTGGACCAGTAATGGGCCAATAAAGGCAAACAATGTAGTCGCATAATAACAACGGCTGAATATTGGATTTTAACCGCTGTTACTGCCGATAGCATCCGGTATAAAATAGGAATTGGCCTAATGAAGTCATGTTTAGGCAGACGTGGGCAAGTGGTCGCCACATCGCCACATGTGGCGACAGAAGCAAAAGAGCTGTAATGTAACTATTAAAAAATGATCATTCAGAGCACCTGAAAGTAGCCATTTGTGGCGACAGGACTCATTTCGCCTGCCCACCCCTGTTAGGCCTACTTTGATATATGTGATATCTGCTAAAATGTGCCAGATAGTTCAATGGTCATTATGCTAAAACAAAATGTGAGGTTTCAGGGAGATATTTTGGCAAATATTAACTCATCAAAATAAAAATAGCCGATTATCGGGATATATGAAAAAAATCAAATTTTATAGGTCCTGTTATGAATACAAATATCCCAGATTTGTAGATATAGGCCTAGGCTGGAGTGGGAGAACAGTATTGTTATATAAGCATGATAAATTATTATTTGTACCATACTAAAATAGTTAACCAGTAATTGCTTTACCGTAGTAAAAACGTAGCCTGGTGTAAAATAATGGTAGGGCTATTGATGCATCCATGTAAATTTGTATTCAGTTTGAAGTATGTATTATTATTTTTTTTTAATATATGTACCGGTACATACAAAACTTTGTATCCAATTATATAAGCTCAAGATCGGCTGGAGCTAATATTATTTTTAAACCACTGTACATAAATATATTGTGTACGGTACATTAGCATAATAAAACAGTTACACTACCACTAAGTATTAAAGTAAAAAAAGAAATGCTAGATTTCAGGGAGTGACAGCTGGGACCTAACAAATTTGAACTTGATCACATTCAAAATAGCAGATTTGCGGCAATTATTTAATTATTGAATAAGCCTGATAGCGGGCAAACTACGGTATGTTAGCTAGCTAGACCCTACAACAAGCTTATGCTCCTAACAGCCATGATGAAGTAAAAATAAGGGAGGAATATGCATTGGAAAATGGTTGTTTTCATTTATATACCTTGACAAATTTCAATTCTATCGAATGCAAGATGGCTGACTATTACCCATTATTTACTATATGCTTGATATCAGGCAAAGCATCCCAGATACCTAGCCCAGTACTATAATTTATCTAACTCCCCTCGTGAAAGTCCGGAAAGTATTTTGTTGGCATATATATCCCTCCCTCAAACCTCACATTTTCTTTTATACCATACACCTCACATTTTGTTTTATAGTATAAAACAAAATGTCAGGTTTAAGGGAAGGATGTGCCAACAAAATGCTTTCTAGACTTTCGTGAGGGGTTGGAATGGATACACTAACTGTCTCTGCGTTTATATTGGAATAATAGTAATGTAGATGTTTGTGAACTATGACTGATGATGGTATTTTATCCTTTTTTAGTAGTTTACTTGTTATTCAGTTGAATTATTGAGTGATCATTCATGCTTACAGGTTTGTTATTGTTGTTAAAAAATATGTCCTCTCCAGTACATTTAATGATATTAGCTTGAACACCGTGACATTGTCCAAGTTATGTCACAAAAATCATAATTATTTTACATTGTTTTTCCTTGATGGTGTTTAATACGATGCAGACAAATAGTTGCGGCCTGTACCCGTGATAAACCATTTAAACATCATTTTATTTTAGCAAGTTTATACAATTATGCAACTTCAGCTCAATTTGAAAACAAAATGTTGATTAATAACAATATATATTGGAGCAAAATTAGAATATGAAATGTTGAGCAACATATCATGTTTTACTGATCTAAAGTATGCATTTATAGCACTTGTGATGTTGTTATTTCAACCGTTAAAAAAATGTCCCCTCCAGTACAGTTTGTCATGCATATAATTGTGCAGAGGATTCCCATGCAAAAAGCACTGTAAACATGCACAAAATATGTCATATATAGTATTCAGGCTATATGTGTATATTTAGTTGATGTCAGAGCACTAATTTGTTGAGCTGTCGAAGTAAATGCTGTACAATTCATACTAGTCTTGAGTGTATTGCAAAATTTCATTTTTCACATTTCAAATAAATATCAAATCTATATACATGTAAAATACGGGTACAACACATAGTGATCTTCCCTTTAGAAACACGACAATAATAATAATAATAAATTAGGGGTTAGTTTTTTCAAATCACCTACATTATTAGCATTTGAGCAGAGACTAATGATTGCTAAAACAAATGCCCCCTCCAGTACACGCAAAAACAGCATACATTTCACAAGTCAATATCTTTATTCATGGGCATAATTAGACTCTGGAAATTTAACTGATGTTGGGGAATGACATCTGGTTGTCAAAAGTTGTGAAATTATCATACATGAAAGGTTGTTTTTTTTGACATGCTATGAGACTTTTTGTGTGCCCTTTACGTGAAATTGCCCACATACATTTGTCTTCTGTGTATCCTGTGTAGGAACACTAAGCTTGACATACATTCGTCTCCTCTGTATCCTGTGTAGACACACTACACTTGACATACATTCGTCTCCTCTGTATCCTGTGTAGACACACCAAATTTGACATACATTCGTCGCCTCTGTATCCTGTGTAGACACATTAAACTTGACATACATTTTTTCTCATTTGTATCCTGTGTAGACACACTAAACTTGACATACATTTGTCTCTTGTGTATCCTGTGTAGACACATTAAACTTGACATACATTTGTCTCCTCTGTATCCTGTGTAGAAACTCTAAACTTGACATACATTCGTCTCCTCTGTATCCTGTGTAGACACACCAATTTTGACATACATTCGTCTCCTCTGTATCCCGTGTAGACACATTAAACTTGACATACATTTTTTCTCCTCTGTATCCTGTGTAGACACACTAAACTTGCCATACATTTGTCTCCTGTGTATCCTGTGTAGACACATTAAACTTGACATACTTTTGTCTCCTGTGTATCCAGTGTAGACACACTAAAGTTGACATACATTTGTCTCCTGTGTATCCAGTGTAGACACACTAAAATTGACATACATTTGTCTCCTATGTATCCAGTGTAGACACACTAAAATTGCCATACATTTGTATCCTGTGTATCCAGTGTAGACACACTAAAGTTGACATACATTTGTCTCCTCTGTATAGCTTGACATACATTTGTCTCCTGTGTATCCAGTGTAGACACACTAAAGTTGACATACATTTGTCTCCTCATTTTTGAAGTTATGATTTGTGATTTAAGATATTTCCAGGACTCTTATTTCGTTGAGAGACCTTTTACGAGTCAGAATCAGGCTGTTAATATTGAATCGATAGGAAAGAAATTGCCAATGACCGATTTTTAAAATGGCCATCAACGAATACTTAGAAACATGATTTGCATTGCAATTCCAACATTTTAATTGTCAAAGTATCTGTTAAGCCTAAATAATCCGTCGCCGTTGGCCTTGTCGTGTTGGCGTCACAATGGCGTCACGGATGGATGTATTTTATAATGGTATGCCTATTATTGTACTCTAATCAGTCAGATGTGACAGAGTTGTTGATTATGAGGGATCCTCATTATGGTCGGATGTGTTTTAAGTCAGTTAAAACCCTCGGAGCTCTACATAGCTGTGGAAAAGGCACAGGCCTCGGCTTTTACCACAGCTGCGAATGTAGAGCTCCTCGAGCATTGTCCTATACATAGTAAAACGAAGCTTTATTTCGGCTTTCTCTGGAGATTACATACTTATAAGTTAGGCTATTTACTTATGTGTCAGGTGGACGAGGTACATTTATTCTCACCCATGAGATACATGCTATGGGATTAGTCGTATGGCATAGTTCCTTTGGGACCCGGTTCTCCTTGCCCAGTTTAGCCTATGTGTACACAAAGGTGGCCTAAAATCCCATTCATTTTATTTCATTTCCTTTGGAACCCAATCACAAAACATACATGTGAGCTAAATTGTCCAGTCGCTTTGTGATCGTCACTTATACTTACGCATAAGACACATTTCACGACCTTAAAATGTACAAGTGAAATGGATAAATTGCTGTTGGAAATCATTGTGCACATAGGCCTACGTATCATTTGGGCCAGTGAACATCATGTTGAACAATGCACATGAATTGGTAAAACCTCACCAGATGAGAATGGCTTTGTTTAGGAATCGAACATTGATCTATTGTGGTACATCTGGACCTACTCTTATTCTCAGTGTTGTCTCTCCGAACACGTGTTTAACCCTTTCAGGCCTGAATTTATCATTGTCATCTTCATCCACTACAAGCCGACTTGTAGTGGATGAAGATGACTTGAAGTGGTTTAAAAATTACAGAAAATTGCCATGTATCGGTAAATCAGTTGGATGGAAATTTTTCGCTCTAAAACCCTTTGCTGTGGGAAAATTAAGTCTGTTTTCAGGTATGTAAAATGATGCTTTTTTGCATCGTGAGGGCTTAAAGTGAGGACAACCCGTCGATTCTAGCGAAATGGAACGGTGTGATATCTTTATTGCCAGTAAATACATTTGTAACACATTTGTACAACGTTGGCCCAACGTCGTCAACGTTGGTCCAACATTGTACATATGTTATACGAATGTTTTGTGTTTACTGGGATGTTTTTGTATGATAATGTATACAGGCTATTTATCGTGAGTTTTATAACCAGATGATTGTGTCAGCTGTATCACCAGAGGTTAACATAGCTATGTCGTCATCTCCGAGGCCGTGGATTGACGTATTCCCTCTACCCAAAAAATTCAACAAGGCGGTGACTGAGAACGATCTCGACCACAAGGGCTGAAGAATGTCAATAATTTTTTAATGACTGTGCGGGAAATGAGCCGGGCATGCGGGCATATAACTGAAATGCTACTAATTAAAAAAAACCTATTTTTGACCTGATTATTCTAAGGCAAGTCTTAGATATGACGTCCAAAGAAATTCCCACGATTTTGTACTGGGTCAATATGTGGTTTTAGCCACTGGGGCTGAGGTGAACATAGGTCTAGACATCGTCTATCTATCAGACACATCCTCACTACACGTAACAGCACTCATGTAGTAGTTAGAGAAGTTTTTGTGTGCAATGGCCGAGATTACACAATAACCCGATAACAAATTTGCAGCCCAGCTGGTCAATTTAGTCAATTTATGTGAACATGAAATGAAATGAATGGGGATTCAGGCAACCTTTGTGCACATATAGGCTAAACTGGGAGAACCTCCTGAGAATGGTGAGATGAATGACAAGACACTGCCCTCCAGACACAGGATTCGAAATTCGATCCCTGGCGGTCTGAGGCCGCGCACGCTACCTCTCGGTCACGGAGGCTCCCCACAATATTGAACCTTTACGAGTGAGCGGGGAAAAAGCGATCTCAGACTTTCCAAACAGGTACCTTCAACCACTGCACCACCAGGGTCATGAGTTTTACAATCACCTGATTGTGACGCCTGTACTACCAGAGGTGGACTGCGGTCTAGACGTACCCTATCTATCAGACATAACCGCATGCACCTGACTGGATTCACGTAGGAGTTAGTGAAGGACCCTCTTGGTGTTTTTGTGAGCAATGGCAGAGATCACCTTATAACCTGATAACAGATTCGCAGCACGGCTGTGAATTTGGTCCATTCATATGAACATTATTATTAGAAAGCTAACACGTTCTCCTCTAAAACATTAGTAAATAATACATAAATAAAAATGCAATTAACATTTTAAATTATTTTTAAAATTTATTGTAATTATTTTTAAAATTTATTGAAACTTTTTTGACGAATAATACCAATTTGAAAACATATTTACGACCTACCTACACATGATGAATCGCATCAGAAAATAATGGCAAAAAGAATAAAATTCCAAATAATCATTTGGACTTAGTATAAGCAGATCGGAAATCGCGATAATATAGCATTGGTGAGCGCCTTTGATATTGGTCAACTGATAATTTTACCTGCTAGATTACCCTGTTAACACTGGTTAATGGACATGTATTATTCAGAATACTAAATACAATAACCATGGTAAGGGTCAGTACTGTAACGTTACTCTCTGTGTCGTAACAGCTCTCACCGTTACGATAGTCGTGCCGATTGCCATACAACGATGTATATTATTCGATTTGTAATGCAGATATACATCATTTAGACTAGATGAAGCGGAAGAGTGATTGTAATTGTTGCTAAATAAGGCGAGAATAAAAGGAGACTTATCCAATCTAGTCTCAGTCTAAAATCTCAGTCTAAACAGCCTGAACAATTTTTTTTTTATTCTGAAGTATAATTTACTATATAGAAATAAGTGATAGTGACTTTAGTCAGCTAATTTTTTATAATTTAAAAATCACTACGAGTGAATTATGTATGCATGCTCTTACGAAGCTAAGAAAATAGAGGCGACGATTGCAATAAATTATTGATTAGAAGGCAACCATTTGTATCTTGTTTTTAATATTTTAAATGCATCGGTAACATCAACTATTAAATATCTATATATATATTGCATCGTTCTATGCCTATTTATTCAAAAAGGAATGCATTTTCCCGGTTTCTATCTTGTTTTAATAGTTCAGATTTATTGGTTAAATAAGCTATTAAATCTCTAAAATACTTAGCATATCGTTCTATTCTTATCCATGGTAGACTAATGTATTTGTTATTTTTGTACCAGTCCTTATATTATATATGCTTATTAAACTAAATAGAGTACAAGTCAGAGTTCAGGGTAAAATGTGAGTAAGGCTGCACCTTATACTAACTAACTCTGTAACCGCTAAATTATTTAATTTGAAGTTTCATCCACTTGATCCACAACTGAGTGAAAATTATTCAGATTTGACAAAACTTAGGGTCAACGATTTTCAAATCTTGTTGACTGATGTCACGTTTTATCTTTAACATGTTAATGAGATGGTATTTAACGATAATAAAATGAAAAAAAAAATATATAATCGGGACTGGCGGTTAAAGGGTTTAACCCTTTCAGCGCGGGGATCGACTTTAGACGTCAGAATCTGACGTCCAAAGTTGATCTCCGCACTGAAAGAATTAAAAAAATATAATGACCATATACCCATAACATATGTATTAGAAAAAAATGGAAAGAGCTTTAAACCAGGACATTGATGCTGATTTTAAATTGAACAAAAATCCTTTAGTCTTCATGGTTTATATACAAATATTTCAGCGCTTAAAGGGTTAAAGGAACTATTCGTTGATTATTATATAATCAGATTATCTATAAGGAGAGGTGGGTAACATAATCTCACGATGCATTAAAGCATCATTTCACATCCCTGAAAACAGATTTAATTTCCCTACAACCAAGGTTTTTGGAATTGAAAAATTCCATGAAACTGGTTTACCAATACATGGGAATTTTTCTTCACTTTTCCACCCACTTCAAATCATCTTCATCCACTACAAGTCGACAATTGCGGCAGCAATTCGCGGTTTGTATTGGATGAAGATGACAATGGTAAATTCAGGCTTGAAAGGGTTATACATAACAGGTAATCACACCAATTCAAATAATTCAAATTCCCGACACACAAATACCCGATGTCATGCTCAAGGATCACAATCTGAAATTAATCCGATTTGGAATCGGTATGCATGGTCTCATTAATAAAAAAGATATATATATATAATAAATGTCTCAGAGCAAGGTAATGAATGTGTATTCTAGTTTAGACTGTATTACATGTTCCGATTTGTTCAGGGTTTTTTTCTGATTGACATACATAGGGTCATCTAATCATTACGATGCATCAACTATAAGCTATCATCACAGATGTCCAACTCACCAGATGTCCCCACGGTAACAATTTACATTTCACCAGATGGCGCCTGCTCATAGTGATCTGGAGCATTACTGGAGAGGACGGTACCCTGATGTAGTGGTTAAACCTACTGCCTTTAACGCCGGAGCTCATGGGCCCCGCTTTGGCAGTCAGGTTCCAGGAGGTTCTCATGCAATAGTTTAGCATGTATATGCAAAACAGTGGAGTAAAGCCCAATTCACTAAGCGATAAGAAGAACAACTCACACGCTAAAAGAGGCAAATTGTCAGATACTTTACAAGAAGCTGCCCCCCTCGCATATGTAAGAAGGAAAATGGACCTTTTTTTGTCAAGTTCAAAAAAATAGAAAAACTCGGAAGTGGGTGGGTGGGTTTTTTTTTTTTGCTGTACATGTTTCAAAAAAAGATCTGATACGGGGTTGGGTGGCCAATCCCAGTTTTTCTCGGATTTTTTTATATTTTTTTAAGCTTGACAAGACCCCGAACTTTGACCTTTTCATCTTTAACCGCCGGTTACAATTTTACTTTTTTTTTATTATTTATTAGCACATTAAATATAATCTTTCAAACATGTTAAGGATAACATGTGGCATCAATTAGCATCCAGAATGAACATGAGAGGTGTACACATCTATTGGCTGATCTAGAGGGAACATTAGAGATGTAAACCTCAATTGGCTGATCCAGAGGGAACATTAGGGGTGTAAACCTCAATTGGTTCATCCAGAGAGAACATGAGGTGTACACCTCAATTGGTTCTTTCAGAGAGAACATGAGAGGTGTACACCTCAATTTGTTCATCCAGAGAGAACATGAGGTGTACACCTCAATTAGTTCATCCAGAGAGAACATGAGAGGTGTACACCTCAATTGGTTTATCCAGAGAGAACATGAGAGGTGTACACCTCAATTGGTTCATCCAGAGAGAACATGAGAGGTGTACACCTCAACTGGTTCATCCAGAGAGAACATGAGAGGTGTACACCTCAATTGGTTCATCCAGAGGGAACATGATAGGTGTACACCTCAATTGGTTCATCCAGAGAGAACATGAGAGGTGTACACCTCAATTGGTTCATCCAGAGAGAACATGAGGGGTGTACACCTCAATTGGTTCATCCAGAGAGAACATGAGAGGTGTACACCTCAATTGGTTCATCCAGAGAGAACATGAGAGGTGTACACCTGAATTAGTTCATCCAGAGAGAACATGAGAGGTGTACACCTCAATTGGTTCATCCAGAGAGAACATAAGAGGTGTACACCTCAATTGGTTCATCCAGAGAGAGCATGAGAGGTGTACACCTCAATTGGTTCATCCAGAGAAAACATGAGAGGTGTACACCTCAATTGGTTCATCCAGAGTGAGCGTGAGAGTCTCGTCTTGCACTTTGTTTCCATATCGCGATAGAAGGAAGCCCGAAATGAAATGAATCGGGCTTTAGGCCACTTTTTTGCACACATAGGCTAAACTGGGCCAGGAAAACCTCCTGAGGATGGTAAGATGATTGAAATGACACTGTCCTCCAGACACAGGATTCGAAATTCGAGCCCTGGCGGTATAAGGCCGAGCACGCTACCTCTCGGTCACGGAGGCTCCCCACAATACTGACTTTCACACGTGGATGGGGAAGAAACATTTTTGTTTCTTTTAAACCGCCGAGACTGGGAACCGAACCCCGAACTCTGGCGTGAAAGGCAGCGGTGCTAACCACTACCCTAGGGCCCCCGCCCAGAAGGAAGCCCGAAGTCGGCACTATGCCCTTCTCTTATCGAACGACTGCACAGTATAAAGTATCTTAGGCAGCCCACCCCTCACCTTTGAGGTAAACATAGTTTATTTCGTATGTAAATTTGTATTGATAATTTGTTATTATTGTTGTTGTTGTTTTTGTTGAAAACTTATTATATTATTCTTTTAAAGATTTATTCCAAATTAGTGGTACGTCTGAAAACAAATCTCCTGATTTGGAAAACATAATCCTCCCTTATTAACAATCAAGTATAAAAAAAAACAGTACAGCATCATGCAATTACGCATCTAAACTTTATTTGACAAAGAGAGGAAATATATACAAGTAAATTGTACAAGTTTTTATGGCAGGTAAATAATTGTTTGTCACAGTCAATGAAGACACCCATACAATCAACATGATCAAGATAAATTAATTCTTGGTCTACTATATTGTGTATTAACTCGCGTGTGACACGATATTGGACTCAATTGAAATGGAACACGCCTAAAAAAAAAGAATTCAGTAAATATGGAGCGTACTTTACAAAAAGGTAAATTAGCGAACTGAAAAATAATACAAATTCCAAAGTACATTTTAAATATATATATATATAAATACGTATGTAAGTATTATCATCAATATCCGACGCTTTAGCAATATCAGTAATAATTTGACAGTCATGCTCAACACATTAATTTTCATATTTCTATAATTAAATGTTGCAAATAGTGGTTTCAGTTAAATTGTTCCAAATTCTATATACATAATTTCCGTATCGTATAAACAGCAGCATATAATATAAATATTATTGCAAATGAAACATATTATCAAAGACATTTGAATAAGAATTATATCAGTAGTGACACTGAAAATAATGATAAATTGGAATATCCTTTGTACAATAATACAAAATCATTGCTTCAAACAGAATAACAAGTTATCACGAGTGTGAAATACCATCATTTAAAAGAGTTTCATCAAGCTATCCCCACGGAAATAGTCATTTTCTTTTCAATTTGATTATTTTATTTTATGAGATTAACCCTATACCCGAGAAATTATTCAATTAGAATTTTCATCCACTTGAAGTTGTGTCTCGCTGACGCGATCCACAACTTCAAGTGAGTGAAAATTATGCAGATTTGACAAAATGGAGATCAACTCTTTTCAAATCGTGTTGATTGATTTCACATTATGGCTTCAAAGGTGATCTATCACCCCTTATATGGTATGAATAATTATGTGCTTATATAGGGTGATTGGCTATCATGTGACCCTCTCAGAGGGTCACATGATAGCCAATCATGTGACCCTCTCAGAGGGTCACATGATAGCCAATCACCCCATATAAGGAAACACTTGTGCCCCATCTTGTGGCAATTTTGATTTATTTGTCACAAATTTATTCATACTATATACTTAAGGGATGATAGATCACCTTTAACATGTTTAAAAGGCGGTACTGAATGTTGTAATAATTAAGTGAAAGCGAATATATTCGGCACCGGCGGTTAAAGGGGTAAAGCTAAGCTACTCTGCCTGACTTCATTCACAGGGAAATCTCATACCAATATATTAGAATTCGCCCTTACAGTGCAGCATTTTAAAATTTAAATTTTTCGCCCACTTGAAGTTGTGTCTCGCTACCGCGACCCACAACTTTAAATGTGTAAAAAATACTCGTATTTGTTTAATTTGGGACCACACTTTTTCAAATCTGATGCTTAAGCACTCATTTCGTTCTTAATAACAAGAATTTTGATCACCTGCTGATTTTAAACAATAAAAAACTACTATTTTGTTAAAGCTTTAGGCCTCCATTGCTTATGTACCGTTCAGCCCTCTTTACACCCAGCTTTACTTTTCATTTTTATTAATCTATAGGTGTGAATTGCAATTCCAACCTCCCAGTGAATGAAAATGATATGAGTTTAAAAATACTCAAGTATTATGAAATGACAGCGATTTTCACAGAGCGTCCTTACTGTGACGGGCTATTCTACCATGTTTTATTTAATTTAAAGGGACATAATCAGGCTGAAATCATAAAAAATCGGTGATTTTATTTTGGCTTATTAATTTGACCATATGATGTAAACATGTCCATAGACTAGAACTGCAAAAGACTATTTAATTTTTGTGGTGCGCATGTACCAGTTAAGCGAGATATAAAGACGAAATTACCGATTTCTTATTTCGGACATGCATGTCCGAAATAAGAAATCGGGAATTTCGTCTTTATATCTCGCTTAACTGGTAAAGGTAAACATTGAAATTTAAAAACTTTTGCAGTTCTAGTCCATCGACATGCTTACATCACATGGTCATATTAAGAAACCAATATAAAATTACCGTTTTTTTATGATTTTAGCCTGATTGTGTCGCTTTAATTGATTCAGAATATGCTGCGTGTACGCGACGTTGACATTGGCGACAGTGACGATGCTATGTGGCCTCACATCCCTAAATGAGCCGAAATCCAAGGGGTTGGCTACTGACTGGAGAGTCCGAACACAAATTACTGCTTTATATGTTTGTTTCCGCCTCTGGTGGATTAAAAATACAGAAATGTTGTAATTCTGTGGATAGTTTGCAAGCACACATAGTTTTCTTGATGCGTGATATGATCGGTATAACTATGTTATGAGATTTTCGGAAGAATGCAGGATGTGTGTCTTTTCTGAGCGTAAGAATATTTAGGGAGATTCGGGAAAATATGGAGAATTCGCCCCTTACAATGTTGGCATTATACATGCGTTTCATTTCGGGTGGTGAGACCACATTGCGACAATGACGCTGTCATTGGCGATAATGACGCCAATATTACTAAAGCTGGTTGCAGTTTTTGTTTTATTAAATCCTTAGTGGTCTTTTAGAATGTTGAGATCCGTTCATCATAGAAAACAACTTTTGATGAGAAAATAAAATTATGAAGCAAAAAGCGTTTAATTGAAATAGAAAACACTATTTTTTTATAAATGGACGTTCTCTGAATAGACGTCATAGACGTAATGAATAGACGTCATACAGATGTTTGATAATATAACTAACAAACATCACACAACGATATTAAACGAACAACAATACCACGAGCACATTGGCAACCACTGGTCATTATCAGGTTAAAACACGATCAGTGGCAACAACAGGTTATTATCATTTTACACCACGAACACATTGCCAACCAGTGGTTGTTATCAGGTTATAACACGAGCACGGGTTATTATGAGGTTATAACACGAGCACAGCGTCAACCACAGGTCATTATCAGGCTGTAACACAGCAGTGGCAACAACAAGTTATTATCATTTTACACAACTGTGGCAACCACAGGGAACCACGTGTTATTATTATAATAAAACACAGGTTATTATCCGATTATGTACATAGACGTTCGTTTATGTATAGAATAAAGCCCGAGGAACTCTACATTCTTAGCTGAAGGCCAAGGCCTTTTCCACAGCTAAGAATGTAGAGCTCTGAGGGTTTTAACTGGCTTGAAACACATCGGACCATTATGAGAATTCTTCATAATTAACAGCTCAGTCACACCTGACTGATTACAGCATAACAGACTATACTTGATCAACAATATCTCCCCATTCCCGGCTTAGAATGTAGTGGTCGGTCAAAGAAAAAAATGTAGTGGTGTGTTTCAAGTCGGCGTAATTAACATGATAAACAGACTTAACGTATAAGCTGAAAAGGGCCTATATGCATAGTTTCAAATTGACTAAGTGTTTAAAGTGCATTATATGTTTTTACTGTTGGCACAGCTGTTTCATATTCAAAAGATTTAATTGTTTTATATGTAAAACACCTAAAATTAAATTAGATTTGGCAATCCTCAGTAGCATTGTGAACCCGTTAATCGCATGGTTATTTAAATTTTGACCGATTTAAATTGTGCATACCACAACTTACTAAATTAATCGGTCGTGGTGGTGCAGTGGTTAGAGCTATGTAAAGATTCAATAAAATTGTTTTACAAGAACAAAAAAGTACGACTTTGAGGGTATGTTATTATGAAGACATATCTATTATTGTGACCTAACATGTGGAGGGTGAGTACGTGGCGATCAATGGGTCCTAATCACACAGCAATAATTATTGTACCATACAGAATTTGTCAGGGTGATATAATCATGATAATTTACATACAAATCTTTGACTCAAGCTGTACATAAATAAACTTAGACTCAATGGAGGTAACAATATATTGACAAAGTCAATATTAAAAATCAAATTTAGGCGATTTTTTGTATTTTGCTGTGTTTTATTCAAATTAGTTGTTATGTACTTTTACCTAGTTATGCACTTTGACACATATATGTAGTTATGTACATTGACCTAGATGTGGCTGCCAGCTCACAAAACAGATATAACATTAAGTTTAGGTGATTTATAAAAGACACAACTAAAGAGTTTTTGAAACACTTTTTTACACACATAACTATACATAACATACAAAGAGAGCCCCAACAAACAAAATACATTGGCAGGTTAATTTTGGGCCAGCATACACAGACATTAAATTATTTATTGGAATTTTACAATAAATTATTTAATTGGAATTTTCACCCACACGCATTTGTGTCTCGATGACGCGATCAACAACTTCAAGTGGTTGAAAATTATTTATATTTCACAAAGTGGAGGTCGATAATTTTGATATCTTGTTAATTCATGTCACGTTTTATCTTTAACATATTTAAAGGGTGGTACTCAATGTGCTAATACAAAGAATTGTTTGTGCAGACGGAACTCAAGGGGAATTCAGCACAGACAGATTATTACTTATATAAATCTCCAGAAAGTGACTGAAATTGCTATCTGCTTAATAATCATGATCATCATATCAATCATGATATGCCGACTGTATGGCAGATAAGTCTCAATTACAAACAAGCATGCATCTGCGATGTTGGCCAAATATTAACCCTTTCAGGGACCGACTTAATACGTCAGAATCTGGCGTCTATAGACGTTAGATTCCGACTTCTAAAGTCGATCCTCGCACTGAAAGGGTAAAATATTTACAACGGTCGTAGACTCAAAACATAGGTTTTCAAATGAAGCGGAAAGAAGTAAAGAAGAAATTCATGATGATTTCAAATTGAAAAAACCCTTTGGTTTCTATGGTTGATAAAACAATATTTCAACGTCATAAGTGGTTAACAAACACTGGGTGAATGTCTCGTGTTTGCTACGAGTTAAATTATATTATTAGTTTAAACATATTTATTTCTCAATTGGAACAGTACCCAAAGGTAATACATTGTGGTTCCTCTCGAGGAGGCGATGTTTATCATGTTGATTTATAAACAAGAGCGGATCATCAGACAGGCACACACAGACAGACTCATAGACCGCCTGATAGAGGTTGGCGGTGGCGTGACGAGGTGTGGGGTTCAGATCGGGAAGAATGGAAAGAAATAATGGTAAACACTATCTGTTAAGGAGTGAAAAGCGGTTACTGGACCGTAGGAACGTGTCCACTGCAGCCATGAGATTTGTGTTGACCAGGTTGTTAGGATCTTCACTGCCGTGAAGTATTACAGTACAGTTAAAAATCAATCCTAGGCCGTTCATTGAGTCTTGTAGCTCGTTTCTGGCTGCGGTGTACAAGGTACATGATAGAAAGAAATGTTCCGTGGTCTCAACTTCGCCGCAACAGCATTTAGTAGATTCGGAGACGTGTAAACAATTTAAATGCACTCGAAGTTCGCTACATCCCATCCGCAGGCGTGCCAGAATAATGTTAGTTGTTCGAGGACCCAATAGATAATATTTGTTTTTATTTACGCGTTTTTTGCAAGATTTGACTTTAAAATGGATCTCTCGTCAATTGCTTTCAAATTTTCATCCAAATTGTTCCAGAATATTGTCGAGTACGGGAAGAAAGAAGATTTAAAAGTTTCGGTTCTGCAGGAGAAAGTATCCATGAGGTCAGAGTTTCGTAGGTTATACCTGTGACCACTTCTACTTTCTACACTACCCGGCAATAGATCTTGTAAATATGTGGGTGAGCGATGGTGCACGATATCCGAGAACATTATTATGCGTCGGTTTTCGCGGCGCTGAGATAGAGTTTCCCAGGATAGTTCTTTGAACAGAGTGCACGAAGAGACTCCTCTTATGCCACCAGCCACGATTTTTGCTGCTCGCTTGTGGATTTTGTCTAATTTAGATAAGTCGTTTTGAGCAGCGTTTGCAAATACAATGTCGCCATATTCCAGTATAGATCGGACATAAGCAAAACAAAGCTGTTCTAATCCCTTTCTGTTAATTTTAAATGATAGTTTATTTAAGATTGCCAGTCTTTTGTTTGCTTTTATGCAAATATTATTTATGTGAGCCGACCATTTTAGGTTCGATGTTAGTGTTAAACCCAGGTGGCAGTGGGAATTTACAGTTTTGATAACTTCGTTCTTAAAATGTAATGGAGGAAGAATGATATTTGTTCTGGTTTGTAGCGAAAGAGGCATGTCGCAGGTCTTTTTGGCATTAAATGTCACCAACCAAGTATAAGCCCAGTTTTCCATTTCCTCCAGGTCCCTGTTCAATACATTTGCGCATTCGTCCACCGTATCGGCAAAAATATAGAGAATGTTGTCGTCAGCGAACAAGCTAACTCTGCACTCCAATTCATCTGCAATATCGTTTATATAGACAAGAAATAAGATCGGTCCAAGTACGGACCCTTGTGGAGCACCAGCTTTGATTGGCATGAGATCAGATTGTTCGCTGCCCAACACTACTCTTTGTGCCCTACCAGACAGATAATTCGAGAACCAATTATTTAGCTGGCCAGTAATACCAATAGAACTTAATTTAGTTAAGAGACCTGCATGCCATACTCTATCGAAAGCTTTGCTTATGTCTCCGAATACCACACGAACTTTCTTATTGTTGTCAAGTGCTTCACCGAGGACATGATACAAGTAAACCAACTGATGAGTGGTACTGTCTTTGGGCATAAATCCCGACTGCATTTTGTGAATCAAGTTATTATCGCGAAGGTGATTAAACAGATATTTGAATACACATTTTTCCAATATTTTTCCTGGTATACTTAACAAAGACACTGGGCGGTAGTTAGTACACAAGTGGCGATCGCCGTTTTTGAATATAGGGGTAATGTGAGCTATTTTCCAGATAGCAGGAAAAACATTAGAAGAAAGTGATTTGTTAAATAATAGAGTAAGGGGCCCAACAATAACATCTGCAGTGTTTTTCAACAGCAATGGACTTATTTTATCCGGACCAGTAGCTTTATTCGTCTTTAGTGTTTTTAAAATATCTAAAACCTCTGACTCAGAAAGAATTATTTCTTGCAAACGAGCATTCGTTCTAAAATCTAAGTTGGGCGGTACACGGTTTCCAGCGTTTAATTCGCTGTAAGAAGAAAACATTTTATTAAAAAGGTTAGCTTTATCCATGGAGTTACTAAAGACACAACCATCGTCGGTTTGTAATGCCGGGATTTTCTGATGTACGCCATTAAAGAATACGCGAATCGTTCGCCACCAGCCTTTTTCGTACGTTTTGTTATCGTTGATCGAGTTTAAGACTTTGTTATCATGCTCAGATACCGATTTCGATAGCTCGTGAGCATATTCGTTGCGCGAACTTTTGTAAGTTACCCAGTCACTGGCTAGTTTTGATAGTTTAGCTTTCCGGAATAAACGATCACGTTTCCTTTTCAGTGCTCGTAATTTATTACAGTACCATGGCTTGTCATTAGGTCTGATTCGAACTGATCGAAAAGGTATAAATTTCTTTGCAGTTTCTAGGTAGGTTTTAGTCCAAAATTTTGCGCAGATATCTACATTGTCAGACGCTAGACATGCTTCCCAATTTAGTGTGTTTAGACAAACCCGAAGACCAGCCCAGTCGGCGTTTTTAAAATCCCAGACATTTCGTGTGAAGGATTCTTTATTGTTAAATGTCAGTGAAGTGTTGCAAGATATTGAGCAGTGGTCGCTAGTATAGAACGGATATCCGACTGTGCACTCGGTGATAGTTAAGGAGGAAGAAGATAAAATTTGGTCCAGGATAGTAGCACCTGCGGGTGTGATTCGTGTGGGACGAGTAATATTAATTATAAAATTGTTACTTTCTGCGAAGAATTTTAATTTCGGTCCGTTGGCATAGTTCGGATCTGCATTGAGGTCACCGATCATAATAATTTCGTCGTTACCCCCTTGTTTAGCCATATCTACGGAATCTTGGAGATTTTCCCAGAATACTTGTCCAGAATTCGGAGGCCTGTAACACACACACAACAGTAGATGTTGTTTATTACATTTAATTTCCACCCAAAGGGCTTCTAGGCTAGGTAGTTCGAACTCGGTGCGTCTGACGGCGACAAAACTGTCTCTGACGTATAGGGCTACACCTCCCCCAGGCCTATCCGAACGATCGTGTCTGATTATGGGCAAGTAGCCATTTAAGTGAAGGTCTAACTCACAATTACTGTTAAGGAATGTTTCGGTGAGTGCTAAAAGATCAAATTTCTGTGCCACATCGGCAAGTAAAGCTGTATGCGTGTCGAAGTTGAGACCACGGACATTACAATGCCACAGTGAAATGAACGGACCAGGATTGATTTCCACATCTCCAGACAGTAGAAGCAAGATATAAATAATCGATAATATCAGAAAACATAAAATACCGTTGCCGCACACTCCCAATCTCACTGACATGTGTTTAACTTTAAGCGAGTTAAAAAGACCAATCCGAACCCTATACACACCAAGATCAACCCCCATCATCGTGACGAATGATTATGTCTGTCTGTGAATGCCTGACTGTGAACCGACTCAACACATTATGAAATAAATGAAACACCACCCTCAAATATAGTGAACAATATACAATATGGCGTAGACACATGAGAAACATGAAAAACATCATCATGATCATGTCAAAATGATATAGATATAAATGTGTTGGTGCTTGTCCAACCTTAAGTAATATTAAATTAAGTAATACAATATCAAACAACAAGTAAAAAATAATGTATCAATTCACAGTGCCGCAGTGGTCACAGGATGCCATCTCAACGCCAAATCAACTTCAAAAACGCCGTCTCAGTGTTGAGACAACGTTTCCGACGCCGGTCCAACGTCTGGACATTGTCGCGTGCATACAAAGAGGTTCTGTCATAGCAAGGAATCTGCTTAGCGTCAATCAACTAGAGTCATTATGTGTGGTTAACATTGTAATTAATATTATATCGTCAAAGTAATTATAATGAATCCATTAATAGTTATGAGAGCTAGTAATTAGAGGAATATGTTTAGCCTCTACTTGTAATAGTTACTTGAGATACTAAACAATCTAAGCAGGTTGTATTGTGTGAGTTGGCGTCTCTAGGAGTTGTGTGAAGCCTGCTGGTCAATTGTGTGTCTTGCTGTCACAGTGTTATGCTGGTTGTATTACGTGTATGCTGATTCACCACGGTGATTTAGGGTTGTCGGCCTTACATCGCGCCGTCGATGGGCCATTGTTGGCACACAGCTAGTGGGAATCACGCAATGATTTAATCGCTCTTATTTTTAGGATAAATGAATTAGACATTTTATTAGTGTATCTTATCACGTAGTTTGAGAGTAAACCAAAATATAATAATAGTAATAGCTGTGTACCTAATAGGAAATATTGTTCTGGTGGAAATGCGGTCGATTTTTGTCACTTCAATTGTTGTCTAGCTGGTGGCTGCCTGACTGTTAGTGGCTGTCACGCCGGTAGAGGCTGCAGGGTGGTCAGTAGTTGACAACTGACCGTCAGCTGACTGTTCATTACTCTGTACATGTGATCTGTCAACAATAACCCTCTGAGTGCCAGGTCCGCGTCTAGTTTGTAGTACTTTCTGGCGGTCGTCCTCACTTACTGCGTCAACTGTGGTATCCAGGTCAAAGATGGTAGATATCTGTCGGACGTCGCCGCTACGGAGGCGAACCAGGATTCTGCCATCCTTGGTCCAAGTATGGCTAAATGTACCCGCTTTCTGGTGTTGTCGAGCCTTGTAGAAGATATCTTGTCTGTGACGTGTTAGATCATCGCTGATAAAAATACCCTTCTTAGCTTTACGTCGAGCATTATACAATTTATCCCTGGTTTTATAAGAGATAAATTTGACCAGAATTGCGCGTGGTTTGTTGGTTGATGGCCGGCCGACCCTGTGCGACCTGTCAATCTCGTCACTGTCAATTGTCAAACCTAACTCTTTAGCGACATCGCACACAATGTTGTCTGTCTGTTCGCCAGTGGTTTCCTTAACTGTAGACCACACACGTAATCTGCTCCTTCTGCTGTATTGTTCCATATCATCAATACGTTGGTTAGCTGAGGTGAGACAACAAGACAAGTTATCAACTTTACCTTCCAGTTCAGTAATTCTGGCGTTTTGGTCACGTAGTTTATCTTGCAGCGGCTGTAAGTTTCTTTTGATACTTCGATCTATAATGTTCTCGAACATGGCCACAATGCCAGGGCTGTTAAATAGTTGTTTTAGCTCAGTCATCACAGATGTTGTGGATGAGCCCCCAGGCGTGTCGTCGTGGACGTCTGTCATGGTTGTGCCGGACAAGTCAAGTCCCACTATATCAACACTGTTTGAATCGTCAGATTGTGTGATTTTCAAATTTTTAGAAGGCGGACTGACCTTAGATGGAGTTGTTTCTCTGTCGCGTTTCCTTTGTCCTGTACTGGTTACTTCAAATTGATGCTTGTCGACAGAATCACTGGTTGTTGTTGGTGTAGTACACGACGACATTCCAATCAGATTAAACAAGTGTAGCGTTAATACGTGTACATCCGTCAATATGGCCGCCGATTTCGATTTTGAATTCTTCCTTTTTAATCCGTCAACATCCTTTAAAGTAACATTCTAATTGCGTCCATCGACTCGTCTAGGCATAGGTTTTGTATTTAAAATGTTGTTTTTGCAAAAATATAATAGTTCCCATACTTAGTAGTATTGAAAAGTGAAGGTTGAGAAGTCAGCTCCACACAAACGTTGTTGCTCACATGACTTACATGACGTCTTATAATAAATTCTATTATTATATAATATTCAACTAAAGTATTGTTAATGTAGCTCGCTCGAGCGCCACCTTCTACAACTTTGCTTATAGGGGATTACATGTACCGGTATTTAAAAGAAATCGCCCTCTTCTATTGTCTTACATGGATTTAAACCCGCTTAGGTTTCAGTGAATGAACGAGAGGGGCATTTAGGCTGTTTCCATGGTAACTGGGACTGCTTGCCTCCAGGATGGCATCCATGGTTGGTCTACTTCCGGCAGAGCTGCTGGAGTCAATGCGCGATTTTAGACTCTCACTGCAACATATGAGAATCCACATCACCATTTGATACATGACGTAGTGATACAGACCCTTACATTTACAATAAATTATATTGAATTTAAAATATTGTCTTAAAATTGTGTACATGTATATGTATGTGCTTGAACTAACTTGGTGATAATTCACTAATTTATATGATGCCAATCATTCAATATCTCTTTCATCCACAACCCTATTCTACCATTTTCTATATAGTTAAAATACTTAGAACAGAATACAGTGTTCTGAAAATGTTACCCCTTTACTTTTTGCTACATTATTAGATCATTATTGAAATTATCCAGAAGATGTACATCTTTTTTTACATCTTTTTATTTGACAATGCAATTGCGAATTGATATATGAAAATAATTTATGCGGTCGTCTTTAAGCTAACAGGTAATTTTAATTCAGTTTATCTTTACACTCATCTTTAAATACATAGATAAGCCGGGTCGGTCATATTAGTTACAAGTAAAATAAAGAACTTAGCAAGAAGATAAACTTGAAATAAGTAAATATTGACATAAACAGATTAATAATGAACATTATGACCTATGATAACAAAATAGTAATCAAATTAATCAATTATTAACATGAAAAAAAGTACGACAAAAATAATAATGCTATTTAATGATAATAATAATGCAATAGATAATTTACCATTATAGTTAATTTAATAAAATAATCAATCTCAAGTGGGTGAAAATGAGCCATATTTGTTTAATTTGAGACCAAAAATTTACAAATCTTAATGTCTTAAGTTATTTCATTCCCCAAATCAGTGATTTAATCGCCAAATAAAACAGATCAAAAACTATTAAAGCCGCGCTTAGCACGTTGAGGGTCAATTAGATAAATACAATAAATAGTTAACCCTTTCAGTGCGGGGACCGTTTTTATACGTCAGAATATGACGTCTGTAAACGTCGAGTATTTAATTTTAATTTTTCCATGACTGAGAGAATTAATATAATTATAGTGATTGTAGACCCATAACATAGGTATTCAAAAGAAGCAGAAAGAGCTAAGGAAGATATTTATAATAATTTCTAATTTAAAAAAACACCATTGGTCTCCATGGTTTATACAAAAATATTTCAGTGCTTTAACCCTTTAACCGCCAAATTATTCAATTGGAAATTTTACCCACTTGAAGTTGTATCTCGCTAACGCGATCCACAACTTCAAGTGAGTGAAAATTATTCAGATTTGACAAAATAGAGGTCAACTATTTTCAAATGATGCTGATTGATGTCACATTATAGCTTTAACATGCTTAAAAGGCGGTACTGAATGTGGTAATATTTGAGTGAAAAACCCAATATATTCGGCACCGGCGGTTAAAGGGTCAAGGGATAAACAAAAAGAACCCATGTTTTGTGCCTGGCGTATCCCCTCCTGGCCAAGCAGCAGCAGCAGGGCAGAATTTTACGGTAGGTGTGGTATATACGGCAATAGCAGCCCGCCATTACCCCCATGGCAATCATCAGGGCCCCAGCCAGGGTGCCCGCCACAATGTAAAGATTCACCAGGTGGCTCCTTCTGGAGTGTCCATTGAACTCACTCCACCTAGTGGCCGGCGTGGTAACTGCTCAACAACAGCAGAGAAAAGATGTTTCTGTTTTTATTAAAACGCATCAATTGTATATTAGTTACGCTGTGTTTACTTGATGTTTATCTACGTAAGAGACTACCACAGAACCATAATTAATTTCTGACAATTATTTATGTGTGCAATATTAAATATAAACTAGTATTATATATATCATTATTATTTGCATAACATGTGTAATATCAAAAATGCATAACAATTCACTGTTATTATTTGTACATTGACTGTTTGCTTGTAATCGTTCAGTGCTTGTAATTGTTGGTTGTCAGATTGTTAATGTAAATTAACTGATTGCTTCACTGATTTGTTGAGTTATTGTACTTATTAAACCAGTTAGTAGACCTAATTGAATCCCACAGCGCATCAGGTTTCGGCGCTGTCCGACTACTGCTAACAGGACTAGTCTCCGAGACGGGAGAGCGTGTTGTATCCTTAATGGCGAACCGTGGAACGGGATATCAATGAAAAATTGTAATTTTGTTTGTGTGTAAAGTTGGATCTAGTAGGTCTATATTAAAAGCCAGGAGCCCATGTAAACATTTTAAGATCTACTGTTATCACTTGAGAGGGCGCTACTAGTGGGATAATGCTGTTTATGCAGACGTAATACATGGCTATCAGCCCTACGATAGGGCTGATAGACTCTGCTTGTGTACGCGCTGTTGCCTGCCTGGTCGGATGCTAACCTCGTGTTTGCGAGCTGCTATGGAGCCAGCAGACACAAGACGTTGAATCAATGTTGGGTGACTATTGGTCCTGTGTCGTCGGTATACTGAGCTACTATGCGGGCTGACACCAAGATTCGATGGATAGGCTTAAGGGATAACGCTAGTAATATCATTATTTTTTTAGGCGACAGGCTTCTGACAGGCTCAGCTGGGTAAAGATTATTGTGATTTGATAAATTTATGTTTGAGTTAAAATCCTATCCCATAGTTATCCAAACTTTTTAATTTGCACAGTCCCTTTTAAATTCAATCTGACAAGCTGCATAATATTTTGTATAATAATTTTGTATCGTGATTTACTATATTACATAGTATTTTATATTTTATATTATTTATACTTAGGTGGCTTCCATGCCAGCAACTCTTTGAGTCTTAATGGTAGTCATCCTGACATGTTATTTGATTTTTATTTTATAAGTGTCATTTGTCGAATAAAGATTTTTCTTCTTCTTCTTTTTCTTCTCTTTATTGGCCCTCCGCAGATGCCAGCAGGCCCGCGGCTCTGCCCTGGGTTGCTGGCACGTGTGTCGAACAATAAGGAAGCCTATCACTCTAGAAATCATGTTTTTGTTATATTTATAACTTTCTCTGGCTGAGAGAATGCTGGTTTGTATGTGTTGTTGGCTGGGTGACTGACTGAGAGAATGCGGGTTTGTATGTGTTGTTGGCTGGGTGACTGACTGAGAGAATGCGGGTTTGTATGTGTTGTTGGCTGGGTGACTGACTGAGAGAATGCGAGTTTGTATGTGTTGTTGGCTGGGTGACTGACTGAGAGAATGCGGGTTTGTATGTGTTGTTGGCTGGGTGACTGACTGAGAGAATGCGGGTTTGTATGTGTTGTTGGCTGGGTGACTGAATAAGAGAATGCGGGTTTGTATGTGTTGTTTGATAGGTGACTAGCTGAGAGAATGCGGGTTTGTATGTGTTGTTTGCTGGGTGACTGACTGAGAGAATGCGAGTTTGTATGTGTTGTTTGTTGGGTGACTGACAGTGGAGAGAATGAGGGTTTGTATGTGTTGTTGGCTGGGTAACTAACTGAGAGAATGAGGGTTAGTATGTGTTGTTTGTTGGGTGACCGACTGCGGGAAGAATGCTGGTTTGTGTGTGTTGTTTGCTGGGTGACTGACTGAAATAATGCGGGTGTGTATGTGTTGTTTGCTGGGTGGCTGACTGAGAGAATGCGGGTTTGTATGTGTTGTTTGCTGGTTGACTGACAGTGGAGAGAATGCGGGTTTGTATGTGTTGTTGGCTGGGTGACTGACTGTGGAGAGAGTGCGGGTTTGTATGTGCTGTTGGCTGGGTGACTGACTGTGAGAATGCGGGCTTGTATGTGTTGTTGGCTGGGTGACTGACTGTGGAGAGAATGCGGGTTTGTATGTGTTGTTGGCTGGGTGACTGACTGTGGAGAGAATGCGGGTTTGTATGTGCTGTTGGCCGGGTGACTGACTGTGAGAATGCGGGCTTGTATGTGTTGTTTGCTGGGTGACTGACCGTGAGAGAATGCGGGTTTGTATGTGTTGTTGGCTGGGTGACTGACTGTGGAGAGAATGCGGGTTTGTATGTGTTGTTGGCTGGGTGACTGACTGTGAGAATGCGGGCTGGTATGTGTTGTTGGCTGGGTGGCTGCCTGAGAGAATGCGGGTTTGTATGTGTTATTTGCTGGGTGACTGACTGTGGAGAGAATGCGGGTTTGTATGTGTTGTTTGCTGGTTGACTGACTGAGATAATGCGGGTTTGTATGTGTTGTTTGCTGGGTGACTGACTGTGGAGAGAGTGCGGGCTTGTATGTGTTCATTGTTGGGTGACTTACCGTGAGAGAATGCGGGTTTGCATGTGTTGTAGGCTGAGTGACTGACTGAGAGAATGTGGGTATGTATGTGTTGTTTGTTGGGTAACTGACTGAGAGAATGCGGGTTTGTATGTGTTGTTAGCTGGGTGACTAACTGTGATAATGTGGAATTTTATGTGTTGTTTGCCGGGTGACTGACTGTGGAGAGAACGCGGGTTTGGATGTGTTGTTTGCTAGGAAACTGACTGTGAGAATGAGGGTTTGTGTGTGTTGTTTGCTAGGTAACTGACTGTGAGAATGAGGGTTTGTGTGTGTTGTTTCCTGGGTGACTGACTGTGAGAGAATGCGGGTTTGTATATGTTGTTTCCTGGGTGACTGACTGTGAGCACGTGTTGGAAAGAATGCGGGTGTGCATGTGTTTACGCCTGGTGACTGACCGTATTGACACCGTGATCCTGTGTGTCCTAGTGGACACACTGGATCACGGTGTTTTTTTATGTTTTTTAATGTGGGTTTTTACGTGTTGTGAATGTGAAGTAAATGCGGGTTTGTATGTTTTATTTTCTAGGTGACTGACCATATTGACACCTTGATCCAGTGTGTTCTGGTGGACACAGACAGCTGTATCCAGCCACACGTTCCCGACACAGGCCATTATATATGCACGGCGACGACAGACATTCATTGATGTTGATCTCAGAATGAGCTCCTACAAAAAACAAACAAATATCAATAAAATATATGGGTAGACTGTACTACTGAATTGTTTGTATCTATTTTCATTTATTGAAAGCTGGAATTGCTGACGCAATTTCCAGCTTCAAATGACAAAAAATGTTTATATTTCGGAAAAAATAGCCATCTCGAATATTGAATTATTGGATTAACTGAGCATCTATACCAAACGCTATTTAGCAAATTTAGTGATAGCCTATTTCTATTAACCCTTTAACCGCCGGTGCCGCATATATTCGGGTTTTTATTTTTTATTACCACATTATGTAATGTTAGTGACCAGGTGACTTGCATTGCACCAACCCTGCTCTCTGGTGTCATGGGAAAGTCAATTTTAACATACAATTTAAATTTACCAAGTAGTTTATTATTTCTGATGACCTTTTGAAAAGCAAGACAGATATGTCAGGAGAGCACTGGCTATGAACATACATTCAATTACTTACACGTGTATATGTTGTGATAATGTATATTTAGTATATAATATTCATTATTTAAAATTAATTAAAATGCATCCAAGTAAATTACGGTTATTTTGATTATTGATGTTGTAAATAACACACATGTTATTCGAGTGATCGAAGTTTCGTCCTCAGCTCATAATGTGCCCAGTTAAATGCCAACTCGTAGGCGTGGAGAACTTGAACTATGGTGCATTTTGCAGAGAGTAAAATGAGGATTTGTGGCTGCACCTTGCCTTGGGGTCCATACAACGTTTTATTGCATTTTTCGAATCTCTATATACCCTAGATTGAGAAACTGAATTATGCCCTCTTGGCATCTCTGGTGCAGTTTACCGAAAAATGCTAATTTGTACAGCCATTACTAAAAATCATACTTTCGATAATATCTTAAAAACTAAAAATGGTAGAGCTATGGTGGGATGGAGAGCCCCTCGCGCCGAAAGTACCTGTAAGTGACTGTTGGAGTCTCTAGTGTAGGGTCGCAACGGCGGACGAGGGAAACTGCCCAATCTTCACCATTTCAACTCAAACTTCCTTCCCCGTCGAGTCGACGGTTCCAAATAAATCATAAAACTCTTTCTCCACTTGTCATGTTTATTCGTTAGACATCTGGCAACAGCAAAGCACAACCTCTGCGCACTGCACGTCCTGTTTGACTTAGCGAGAGCGACCTACGGCACGTCCGTAGTCGCCGAGTGTAATGTCTGAAGTGCGGGAAAAGTACCAATACCGCACGGGCTGCAATTGTGTGCGCCCGTCACCAAGGTACGGGAACGAGGCGGTCGTCCACAGCTTCCCGCGTCCAAGAAGCCGGGGATAACTGCCACCTAAACTAAACGAAGTCAGGATCCTACAGAGCCATGAAATCGGTGTCTATACATATGTTTTCATGGTCAATGATTACAATGAACATCAAATCAAGATTCTAATATGTCTTACAGAGCCATACATATGCCATTACTAAAAAGCATACTTTCGCCATTATCTCGAAAACTAAAAATAATAGAACCATGAAATCGGTGTCTATACATAATATTTTCATGGTCAAGGAATACAATAAACATGAAACAAACTATCTAATATTTATATGACAGTCATGAAAATTTGTATGTCTACTGTCTTTACTAAACATAATACTTTTGCCAATATCTCAAAAACTAAAAATGGTAGAACCATGCGATGAAATTGGTGTCTTGTCATATGTTTACCAATTATCAGTGTTTTATCACATCAGGATATAATAACAAACACGTCTTTAATTAGGCCTCTACTTGATTTTGTTTCCTTAAACGTATTACTGTTTCATATACGGACACCCCTGAATTACTGGACCAGTCGCTCAACTTGGACCTAGAACCATGTATGCCCTGTTGATTTATGGGTCAATCAGACCGGGATGCAATAATGACTGCTATGATAGAGGTTCAAAGACTCACCCCACGATGTGAATCAAAAGTTACATAAAGTTGCAATAAATGTGGGCCTATCCAAAAAGGATTTATACCACGGTCGAGAGGCATGCATATAATGAGTTTTATCGGTTGTGTTGGAATCCTGAAGCTGAGAGTGATCTAGAAGGCATTCTCAAATATAGCTTCGGGAGTTTGATTGTAATGCTTCCCTTAGAAGATGTATCTACAAAACCTCAGTGTTCTCAGGTTTGTAGAAGATGCATTTCCCAAAGAACACATCACTTAACCTTTCCCACTACATGGTATAGTGGAGAGAAACAACAGGGTGTCCCCCTTACCAAGTTTTCGCCCAGATATATTCGAGAATGAGCTTGACAGGGAGATTCCCATCCAAAATATATTCGAGTGTGAACTGTAAAGGGAAATGAAAGCACTTCCAAAACCATTAAGTTGTGGTTGGACTCATGAACCCAGTAGGCTTATTCACCTTGATGTTGTTTGTGAGAGGACAACGTGAATAAAATTGACTTTTTGGTTGTTATAAAAATACTATCGTTACCTTAGGAAATGCTTACTTCTTTGCAAGCAATAACAATTATGAAAGATATGACCTGTGCTACTTGAGCTCGATGGAGAAAGTACCAATTATATAAACAGGTTATTAGTAAATATATACAACTGAATCATACGACTCAAGACAGATAGACTGGGACCAAAATTTCAAAAAAGGCTTAGAAAACATTTTAGGGGGGACGGAATGTTAGGGGCTGTCATCCGGTTAAGACCATAAATATAGGTATTAAATGTGACCCTTTTTATGGAATTACACGAAAAACAAAATGGCCGCCATTTTTCAAGAAACAGATGAACTGTTAATTATAATAAAACCTCTAAAATGAACTGGTTACTAACATGCCCACTTCATTATGAAGTAGAAATATGCCACTTAGCTTGAACGATGCTTGGACCAACTGCAATATTTTAATCAGCAGACGTTTTCATTTAGGCTGTTATTTTGCCATATTTCAAGGTCAAAAGGTCAATTTCAAGGTCAAACATGATTTTTCAGAAAATAATGCTAGGAACACGTGTGATACCTCCTTTCAATGTGATTTTGAATAAAACATCCCTTCATTGAATTATTTCGAGAATTGGAAGTCATCTTCAATGTCAATATGTCAACATCAAGGTCAATCTCAAGGGTAAAAGTACGATTATGAAATAAAAATATTTTTATTATTGTGTTTTAACTGGGTATTTAATTTAACTGGGTATCATTTTGGTAATAGCTACATGTATGCATTAAAGAGGACTTCGAATAATTAAAAAAGAGGTATTACACTTGTTCCAATTTTTTACTTGTTGCTTCATTTGTTGAAAAATCAAATTTGACCTTTGACCTCTTTCACCTTGAATTGTGGTAAAACAAAAGGAGAGACGAAAAACGTCCGTGGTTTTAACTATTCCACTTGTTCTAAATGTATCATCATTCCTGCCAAGTGGCATAATGCTACTATAAAATGAAGCGTGTGTGTATGTGTGTGTGTGTGTGTGTGTGTGTGTGTGTGAGGGGGGGGGGGGTATTTTGCACAGTTAATCTGTCCAGAGAGAACCATTGCTTTCAAGAACAGGGCAGATACGCTCTACCGGTATTTTGAAGAAATACTTTAACTAGATCACATTGATCAGGTCTAAAACTTTAAATATATCAACAGAATGACGACTCTAATACTTTAAATAGACCTTAGATATAATAGATTTAGCCTTAATACCTCATTTTCATGTGGTTTTGACTGAGAAATTCATTTGTCATATTATTTTTATCACCTTCAAGGTCAATGTCAAGGTCAAGTACGCGAAAATATCATTTTTAACAAATAAAGCTGGGAGCATGTGTATGTATCTTTTTCATAGGATTTTGACTGGAAAATCCATTTATGGAATTATTTTAGTAATTTTGGAGTTATTTTAAGGTCGAAAGGTCAATTCCAAGGTCAAAAATATATAATATGATTTCTAAGAAAGACAAATAGAAAGTAGTGTGATTTTGTGTGATTTTGACTGAATGATCCTTTTCTGGCAGGCTACTATTATGCTGATTAAAGACCATCTTTAACGTTAAAATATAATGTTTAACTAATAAAGGTAGGAACGTGTGCTAGGACTCTTTATCGTTGGATTTTGACTGAAAAATACATTTCTCCTAATATTTTGGTAATTTGAGTTCATTTTGAAGGTCAAAAGTTCAATTTTGCTGTCAAATAGAACGACGGGAAATCTTTAAAGGTCGATGGGCAACGAGAAGGCGTTAAAAGACAATGAGGAGGCATTAAAAGGCAATGAGGAGACATATTAAAGGGCAATAACGAGGCTTTGAAAGGCGATGAAGAGGTGTTGAAGTGCCACATGTCTAATAGAATGATCACTAAAACAAACTAAAATATTCAGCTGATGTTATTTCAGACAATTCAAGGCCCGATCCCAGGAGCGTTTGAAGGAGGGGGTTAGAATTTTGGATTGCTGGTGTATTTTTGAAATAAGTGCTTGTGAATACTGCTTGTAAATTAATATTTGTGATTGAGCGAATGGAAAACTCAGGTTAAGAGGGTCTGGGGGCATTCCCTCAGAATTTGTTGGAATTTGCAAATTGGTGCAATATGGTGGATTCTGGGGTAAATTTTCAGCTCTGTATTCTCTCGAGCGCCGTCTCCAATATAAACCACCATCTTTGATAACCAAATAATACATGTCCCTATCAGCTAAATAATAAGTAGAGAAGTTGCAACATTGTTTGATTGTGTCGGCTTGGGTGACAGGGTCCAAGCTGAAGCCTAATCCTGGCAAGACAGAATTTCTTCTCATTTGGTCCAAACTTCATCGCGAAAAATTCTTATATATTTTCCCATGCCTAATTCTAGGTCAAGGCACAAATCCATCTTCATCAGCCAAACAGTAGCCTGATTTTTTTTAAACATATATCCTAAATATGTAGGTCATGCTTATACCGTATCTTTGACCTGCGTAGAAGTTGAAAGAAATATGTCCTTAGTTCTTGCCAAACAAATTGCAGGGACACTGGTCAGTAGCAAATTAGATTATTGTAACTCCCTCTTTCACAACATTCCAGAGGAGAACATCGCCAGATTAGAACATGTTCAGAAATGCTTCGCTAGAGTGGTAACCAGAGTCTCACTTTTCGTCATTCTGTTCCTATACTAAAACAATCACACTGACTTCATGTCATATTTCTCAATTATTTTAAAATATGCATTATAACTTTACAAACCCTGAAAGAAAAATAACTTGAATATCTCACTTACTTGTTTGGCCAAAATGATCAAATTATCCACACTCCATAAATTCAAATAGATTTTTCCTCTTAAAACTAAGATTGGGTTATGAGCTCTCTCTTTGTTGCAATTGAAGGCCTAATTCTGACGCTCTTTAACACATCTTTGCAGCGAACGCCTCTCTATTGCCGTTTGGCACCTCCCCATCGCCATTCAAGGCCTATGTGGCACCTTTTACCAGCTCTTATTGCCCTTCACTGCTTCTGCATCGACTGTTATCATTTCTTCTTTGCCTTTTACCGCCTTCTCGTCACTCTTTAATTCCCCACCTTCGCCATTTAGCGCCCATGCATAGCCCTTAACGCCTTCGCCTCACCTTTAAATGCCTATCCATCACCATTTTATATTCCCCATCGTCTTTAACGGTTTGCCATCGTCATTTGACGCTTGCTGGTCACCCTTTAATGCCTCCTCATCACCCTTTACCGCCTTGCCATCGTACTTTAACGCTTCCCCATCACTCTCTGACGTCTCTCCGTTGCCATTTAACACTTCTCTGCGGCTCTTTAGCGACAGTCTATGGCCTTTAGCGCCTTCTTTTTGCCCATAAACGTCTATGCATCACCCTTTACCGCCTACCCCTCATCCGTTAACATACATCAATTGTTATTTATCCCTTCTTCGTTGCCCTCTAACGCTGTTACATAGCCGTTTGATGCCTCTCCGCCACCTTTTAACGCATCTGGTCACACTTTAATGTCTGTTTTCCACCCCTAAACGCTTGTACGTTGCCCTTCAACGTCCTTTAACCCTTCCCCATTGTCCTTTAACACCTCCCTGTCACATTTTAACGCCTCTCCGTCGACCTGTAACGCTTTTCCGTCACCTGATTATTTCACTTTGAGCCTGTTTAATCAATGACCTTTGCCTACCTATCATCATCCAGCTACTCCCCATCGCCCTATAACGCTTTTCCATAGTCATCTAACGCTTTATGGTCATTATTTAATGCCTCCTCGTCGTCCTGTAACGCTTTTCTGTCGCTTTTTGACGTCTTTTCGCCACCATTTATCACTTCTCCTTCGTCTTTAACGCCTTCTCATAACACCTATCCCATACCCGTTGACATACTTCTAATGTCATTTAGCACTTCCTTGCTACCCTCTAACGCTGTTTCATATCCCTTTCATGCCACCCCGCCACCTTTTAGTGCATCCGTCGCCTCTATTTGCGTCTCAACGCCTCCTTATGCCTTTTAACCCCTTTCAGTCGCTCTTTAGTGCCTCTGGTTCGCCTTTTACCGCCTCCCCATTGTCTTTCAACGTCACTCTCTTGCCTTTTAATACCTCTTCATTGACCTGTTATGCTTTTTCGTCTTAACACCTCTCCATTATTTCATTATTTATTTCATTATTTATGTTTAATCATTAAAATCCTATTAGAATTAGATTATACGGTCAAAATCACACACACACAAGGTATTGGACGTTTAAAATCATATTTAACCCTGACTTTTACCTTTTGACCTATTGACCTACAAAACAAAATCAGAAATATACTTTTTAGGCAAGATAACACGATCACAAATTCCTAGCTTTATTTGTTAAAAATCATAGCTTTGCTTTCCTGACCTTAAAAATTAAAAAAACTAGCCTTCAAAATGACCTTTAATCATCAAAATAGTAGCAGAAATGGACTATTCATTCAAAATTACATCAAAAAGAGGTATCATACTTTTTTTGCTATTTTAACATTTTTGACCTTGGAATTGACGTTTTAATGACCTTGAATGCAAATTTACCTTGAAGATGACCTTGAAACACTAAAATGATACTATAATTGTATTATTCGTTCAAAATCCCATGAAAAAAAGGTATTACAAACGTTCCTATCTGCATTTGCTAAAAATCATGTTTTATTTTACTTGACCTTGAAATTGACCTTTTGACTTTGAAGATGACCTTGAATAATCAAAATTATTTAGGATGAGGATTGTCCAGTCAAAATTACATGAAAAGGAGGTATTACATAAATTCGTAGCTTTATTTGTTAAAAAATGGTATTTTCCTTACTTAACCTTGAAATTGACTTTTTGACCTTGAAGATGACCTTCAATCATGAAAATAGTACAAGAAATGGATTTCACAGTAAAAATCAAATGAAAATGAGGTATTACACATGTTCTTAGCTTTATTTGATAAAAATGGTATTTTTGCTTACTTGACCTTGAAATTGACCTTTTGACCTTGAAAACGAGCACCATGGGACAATTTTTCGCAAAGGGAACATACAAATTCGTTTACGAGGCACCATAAGGATTACTAAAATATAAGCTAAAAAATATATCTTTCTGTGGTCAGGAACCCTCATTCTTGCCCTTGGCCACTACTTGTTCCTAGCTTTCTTGTGAAAACAAATCATTTTCAACCATGAAATTTACCTTTGGACATTGAATTATCGAAAATTAAAGCAGGAATAAAAAAATCCAATGCTTAATATAGTCCACTTGGTAGAAATATCTTTCCTACCAAGTTGCATAATTCTACTAAAAAATGTGGTTAACTTGTCTATTATATAGAGTTTTTTTCTATAAATAGCAACTTAGAAAAGTGGCGGCCATTTTGTTTTTCGTATAATTCCATAGAAAGGATTGAATTTATTGTCATCCACCAAAAATGTATTAAGGAATACCCATAGTTGATGTTTAAAATGGATGACAGCCCCTAACACTCTGTCCCCCCTACTGATAAGAATCACAATTTTGGTCCCAGTCTAAGAAGCTTGGTATGTTTTTTTGCAGTGCACATTGACAAAATCATGTATTGTGAGCATGGTCCAAATGGTATTGTCGGCATATCGTTAAATACATCTGCTTTGCAGAAGTGGACTCTCATCATGCACTGTGATGCACACCTGTAGTTACCTTGTAAAAGCCATTTCTGATATCTAAGATGGCTTCACAGAAACATAATTGATGAGCCACATCATGTTATCGTTCAGATGCTCAAGATTCACAAAACAGTTTTGGTACATAAATTACAAGCATTCATTCATTAATGTGAGAAGACCACCCTGATGATCTTGCAAACAATGTCAAATATGTTGATGTGGGGGATTGAAAAGATGGAATCATATGAATTAAGGATGGCCTGTAGAGTTTCATAACAGCATCTCTCCAGCAGTCACAGCATATTGATCAATGTAGGCTACTTCAATATGGGCTGGAACCAGTGCTAACGTCTATTGGTGATAACAAAAGCAATATATCAGAACTTCAAACTTTACAAGCCTTGCAAGTGGAAACTCCTTTCTGGTCGCCATTGTGTCTGATGCTAGCATATAATGGATGGATGTGCCATTTTGTGCACTATGCATTGGCCCACCAAGGTTAATGTTCTGAATTTGTTTAAAAATATATCAATTATAATGTACTTGATAGACAAAACCCAGCGACATCTGCTTGGTATACGATTGGTACTACACCTACATCACCAAAAGTGGAGCACGTCTTCAACGAAGACTAAAATACACACATGAAAGTCTTGCAATATGACAAGTCACTAACATACAAGAGTCATTAGCCAACATGATATGAACACAAGCAACTTATGAGCAAGCAGATGTGACTATGGTACATCAGATGATTGAGCTTGCATCTACTGGTCTTCAATATGTAATCATAGTGAGTGATGAATGACACTGACATATTTGTACTTCTAATTCACGACTATATGGGTCTCCTCATTTCTTTTGCGGTATCGCAATGAACACAACTATCGAAGGTAGGACACTGACAGATATCGCAGAAACTGTACAAAAAAATACAGAAAGATTTCCACAACAGCAGATCACGATATTACAATACCACATGTATGAGCAGATATTTGGTTGCGTAAATGGCAAAGTTAAATAGGCCTAAAGCTCACTATTAAATAGTAATCTCTCCCTGCAGCAACTGTATTCGTTTCAAAAATGTTCAAATACCCCATATTCCAACAGCGATCCGTAAGACAGCAATTGAAGCCGATCTATCAAAGCTTGATCTAACAAAGTGTTGATGGGCACGTGATAAAGCAAAAA
This sequence comes from Flabesymbios commensalis, assembly GCA_964017125.1. Taxonomy (NCBI): domain Eukaryota; kingdom Metazoa; phylum Annelida; class Polychaeta; order Terebellida; family Flabelligeridae; genus Flabesymbios; species Flabesymbios commensalis. Next base: position 14,107,952 of record OZ024916.1, read on the forward strand.
AATGACGCATACCTATCACCTTGTCAGAATAGGAAAACATAGCCCCACCAGATATTCTAGAACTTGCGAGGTGTACCTGCGGGTCATGTTCAACTGTTCGCTGCAGTTGTTCATCGCAAAAATACAAAAAAGTCAAACCACAATTTTAAAGCACCGAAAAAGAGTGAAATAGCTATATTTCCAGGTCGTAAATTGCCATGTAAACAAGACAAGTCAGCAATATACAGGACTTTACACCACATATTCCCACGTCTTGGACGGGGAGATCAAGGCAATCGACGCTAATTGGCCGCTAATTGGTGTCTTTTAAACAGGACATGGGGGGATACACGGCAACACTGATTGTCTGCCCAACGCTGGGCCGACGGCATCAACATGTGGCCCAATGCTGTAGAAACATTTAATCATCCTTCAGCAAGTGTTTAGGTATACAAAGAGTTTGTTTGGGTTTTAAGCGGTTTCATAGAAATAGTGATAAAAAATATTTGTAAAAATCATGATCTGGGGGATACGCTACTTCATTACAAAACTAAAAACGAAAATTGATGTCATCCCAAGGGGTCCCTTTTAGTCCAGTTGCTGTCCAGAGAACCTAGAAATGGTGAGGAGTGTAAGGTTTTTCGATTGATTCATGTTCCCAATGGGTTTATGAACAAATTCAGCTTTGTTGCCCAGACGGCAACTTTGGGCAACTTTTTTAATTAGCATAATTAACATAATTAGCATAATTAGCAATGGGGAGTAATGCCAAATGTTAATTTTGAACCAATGGACGTACACAAATCTCTAATACCACATTTCAATATAATTCAGACATAAGAAATTCATTTCTGACATTAATGATAATAAAGAGATCCAGGTCAAAGGGAATGATTATGATGCAAATCAAACTAAATTGACCAATAATATGAAATGGACAGTGCCCAGGACGCCCACGACCTAATCAGTGTAAAAGAGTAACGTTAGTCATTAATAAAATGCAATTTAATCTGAAGTTAGATTCACAGAATTGAGTGTATGCCTAAATATATACATATCTCTAGGAGTTTTCCTTTGGTGGGTTAGGCCTAGTAGTTACGTTATATATTGATATAGATTATTAAAGTAAGTATTGTGTTAGCAAACACCAGAATGCCAATTATATTCTTCTTGTAGCTCATTATTTATAGGCTATGTAGACATAGGCCAACAATTGTTATACTTCACACATTAAAATAGTTGGATTCTTTTGCTTCACTTTTACAATAAAACCCTTATATCTATGCAGCTGCTGTACCTGAAAACTCACCCTTGAATACCCCTAAACCTGCTATAGTCTAATTTTGTCTTGGTAGGTCAAAATTGGCTCTTCTGTGAGTATCAATTCTAGGGTAATTAGCCATATGCCTATCGCTGAGTCATTCACAGGTCCGTATACAAACTAAGACAAGGGGGGGGGGGGGTACATAACGACCATCCCTAAATGTAATACGGGGGCTGGGGGCATCCCGCATAAATGTTGAAAAAATAGGCTCTATAGCTGCATTCTGGCGCAATTTAGAGGTAAAAATTCTTTCAATGGCAATTTTCATTCAATTTTTGGTCTAACCTGCAGCTATAGACAGGCTACAGTAGGCCGACATACGTAAATAAACAGCGCATTATACTTGCTGGCAAAACAACGAGGTTCGTGTCATGGGCCACACAAATTAAAGACTGATGGGCGTCCACATAATTATCACCACATAACAACAGCCCTGTTTCAATAAAAACAGTGAAATAATCATTTTGCCCAAAAAAGTTATCTATACAATTAACACAGGCTACCTGGGTGTTATTGACAAGGTGTGAACAACACAGATATAACAAACCATTGAAACATACTCTAACATCCTAACACTTCATGTACGATAAGCTTATATATACAAAAAATCTAACAGCTCATTGTTTTCTATCCCCCCGGCTTCGGACTCGCCCTCCTCCTCTTCCTCCTCAACATGAATTTCCTCTGATTCTTTGCAACAATCATCTAAGACTGAATGAAATGAATGGGAGTTATAGGCCACATTTGTACACATATAGGCTAAACTGGGCCAGGGAAACCTCCTGACAATGGTGAGATGAATGAAATGACGCTGCCCTCCAGACACAGGATTCTAAATTCGAGCCCTGGCGGACTGAGGCCGAGCACGATACCACTCGGTCGCGGAGGCTCTCCACAATATCTAAGACTGATGACACCAAGAAGCTTAGGAAGTAAATTTCATCACTTGCGAACCTTCTGCAATCTGCCAGCCAAAGCTGGCGATCTCTTGAGTTGCTTTTGATTTGTGACATTTCCGGAGCGGGAGCCTTCCACATTTGGAGACGAGCGCGACGATTATGGAGATCCAGGTTGATATTCGTAGGGGGGCGGGGCAGGGAATTCAGTGTAGGAGGTTTTTTGCGATGGATGTTGTACCGGTGCAGTTGACAATATATTCTCTGAGTAGACTGATAAGAAAAATGTCTGACCTATTATATCCATCAAGTCACTTTCTGTGACATCATGTTCCCGCAGTACCTCGTCTAGTGCAGGAATATTGTTTTTTTTTTAATGCTGGGACCTTGCCCTTTCCACATGGGAAAGAAACCGTGTCGCACTGTGACAGACCTTGGCATTTCCTCTCAGCGCAATGACAGCATGGTGTTAATATCAAGCACTGATCTGTCCCACTGCATCACCTTTTTCACCAAATTTCAACTTGTAGCTTACCAAGGTTATTTCAGCCTCATTGTGATGTACAAGACAGTTTTCTCTTCCCACCATGCTGATGTTGTGTCCATGACCGAAACTGCAGAGAAGTTGATTCAGCTGGCGCTTGTTGGCTGTGGTTTATTGCATCGCGATTTAGAAGTCAGTTGATTATATTGCAGCACCCTCACCAGCTCTTCTCTGACACTTATGATCTTTGGCACTTAATTCTTCATATGCCTATCGAGCAAAGATGAAAAAGATAGTTGCACCTTGGTACTTTTCACCACTTGTGAGGCATGCCTTACAACTGTCTGCATTGTCTGCCTTCATCAGTACAGACCTGTCACCCTTTAGCAGATATCCAAATGAAAGGAATCTGGCTTTATGCCCTCCTCTGCACATACAGGCTAAATTGGGCCCGGAGAACCTCCTGAGGATGGTGAGATGAGTGAGATGACACTGCCCTCCAGACACGGGATTCGAAATTCAAACCCTGTAGGTCTGAGGCCGAACACGCTACCTATCGGTCACGGAGGTCCCCCACAATACTGAGTTTCACAAGTGGATGAGGAAGAAACATTTTTGTTGTTTTTTCAAACCGCCGAGACCGGTAAACGAACAACCGAACACTAGCGTGAAAGGCAGCGGTGCTAACCACTACCCTAGGGCCGCCGCCCAGCAGATTTACAAATTCATCGACCAAAGAATGTTGTACAGGGGAAAGCTCGTACTGAAATAAAATGAAATGAATCGGGCTTTAGGCCACCTTTGTGCACATACAGGCTAAACTGGGCCAGGAGAACCTCCTGAGGATAGTGAGATGATTGAGATGACACTGTCCTCCAGACACAAGATTCGAAATTCGAGCCCTGGCGGTCTGAGGCCGAGCACGCTACCTCTCGGTCACGGAGACTCCCCACAATACTAACTTTCACACGTGGATGGGGAAGAAACAATTTTGTTTCTTTCAAACCGCCGAGACCGGAAACCGAACCCCGGACTCTGGCGTCAAAGGCAGCGGTGCTAACCACTACCCTAGGGCCCCCGCCCAGCTCGTACTGAAACACTGGAAGGAGTTGAATGTTTCGCTGCTGCCCAATGATGAGAAAACGTGCATACAAAGCCTCATACACAATTGAAAAAGTTACTCGTTTTGTGTGCATGTATCAACTATACATACAGTTACCACAATACAGCAAACTCTCGCATTTGTTGTTTAAATATAAATTTGATAAAATTATACATGTTATATGGCATTGACCTTGACCTTTAGTCGTCACCCATTGTTTAAAACATATGTAACAGTCGCCTATATCTCAACTTGACCGCGATATTCACCAGATACACCAGTGGTGCAGACTGGGACACTGTAACTAGAACGGTTTCTTAGAGCGGTCTTTATATATTGATTGGAAATAAGGCAAGCGTGACCTTTGACCTGTACGATCTGCAAATAGAGGTCAAGGTCACCCATGTTCGAATTTCAGCGAGATATTCGCCAGATACAAATGTGACCACTGCAGCTGAAACAGTTATTAATATATCGATTAGCCAAGGCTAGTGATGAATGGACGGCACGACGGACGGACGGACAGACGAAAAAACTATTATAAGCGAGGCAGAGGATAAATATAAGATCAGAAGTGAATTGTTTTGATCTGACCTAAACATAAATTTGATATTGGCCATTTTTTCTGCAGCCACAGGTTCAAAAGTAACGTTTTACCTTGGATCATAATGAAGATTAAGCCGATTATGCTAATTATTTTAATTATGCTAATAAAAAAAGTTGCCCAAAGTTGCCACATGGGCAACAAACCTAAATTTGTCCAGTGACATCATAATAATATGAATCAGTCGAAACATCTTACACTTCTCATAATTTCTAGGTCCCCATTGAACATGTAAGCGCAGCAACTGGACTATTTAACACATTGAAAGAGCTGATAATCTATGGTAATTTGTCACTACAAAAGAAATATGCCGCCGTAAAGGTTTGCAAATTTCCACAATATATCAATTATTTTGATTGTCTTTTTTTGTAATAAATAATAGAAGGTTAATTTATTGTTCATTGTATTTCTTGACCATGAAAACATATGTATAGACACAAAGTTCATTGTTCTAACATTTTTAGTTTTCGAGACATTCGCAAAAGTAGGTTTTTTAGTAATGGCGGTACTAATTTTCATTTTAATGGTTCTGTCATGAATATTAGACAGTTGGTTTAATGTTAATTGTATTAATTGACCATGAAAACATATCTATAGACACCAATTTATTGACTCTACCATCTTTAGTTTTTTCATACACCAGCAACACCCTTCATATACCAGCACCGAAAAATAATGACCACATACAACATTTTACAAATCAGTTTGCCAGGTTCAGAGAAAGATAATAATTGAACCTTCCCCCGATAATTGTTACTTTAGTTCCAGCAAAGTTATTGGTGGTACAGAATGTGCATACCCAGCCAACACGAGACATCGAGCCAATGTTGGCTTAATGTTGATTCACCGTCTGCGACGCTGGCCCAACATTAAATTAAAATTGACTCAATGTGTCGTGTTAGCTGGGTAGAATGAATGGTTGTTATCTCACCTGTGAACCCTGTGGAGCATATACAGGTCAGGCTATGACCCAGATCTACGAAATGTGTGGCACTCTTACAAGGAGAAGGGTGACACAGGTCAACCTAGAAATACAACCAGAATAACATATTATGTAGGTCAGGTTATGACCCAGATCTACACAATGTGTGACACTCTTACAAGGAGAAGGGTGACACAGGTTAACCTAGAAATACAACCAGATTAACATATTATGTAGGTCAGGTTATGATCCAGATTTAAACAGTGTGGCACTCTTACAAGGAGAAGGGTGACACAGGTCAACCTAGAAATACAACCAGAATAACATATTATGTAGGTCAGGTTATGACCCAGATCTACACAATGTGTGACACTCTTACAAGGAGAAGGGTGACACAGGTCAACCTAGAAATACAACCAGAATAGCATATTATGTAGGTCAAGTTATAACCCAGATTTAAACAAAGTGTATCCTCAGCAAACATGAGACGTTGGCACAACTTTGGTTTACTGTTGGCCCACGGTGTATTATTGACAAGACATTATATAACTGAAATATAACAAGTAACAAATAACCAGTAATTTATTCTGATGGTCCTCTTTAGTAGAAGACAAGACAGAGTTGCCAGGAAGGCACATGACATAGTATATACAATATTCACATTTTGCAATATTAAAATTTACATATTATTATTTTCACAAACATAGCCAGCTTTTTAAGGTTTTCACCCTTAGTCTGTTTAAAAAGTTTATGTAGGTAGAAGGTTGAAGGTCTTAGCCAATATTTTGAATTGATAAAATGTTTGCGTTCTTCTTTAAAATTATGACAACAAAGTAAATAATGAAATTCATCACCAATATCAGTTTCACAAAATTGGCATATACGCATATCACGAAGGACTTGTGACCGAACACCGGCTTCTATGGGTAAGCGATGATTTCGACATCTAAATTTTGTGAAATATTTCCTGGGTAGGTCTGGTAATTCGTTTAAATAACTTTCGAAGCCAAACGATGTTTTAATAATACGCTAAACTGTACATTTTCCTCCTTGTGATATAATTTCGTGCCATTTTTGAATAAACTGATCTTTTAGTCTTATCTTCACTGAATGTTTGAATACTTCGATAGAACAAGGCAATGATTGATTCAACCATAATTCAGAAAATCCGCAATTGTTCAGCGTTGTCTTTACAGTTTCCACCCATTCAGACTTAAATATATTTTTTTCATCTAATATATATAATAAATAGTAGATCGTATTTGAGATCTTGTGTTTTTCACTAGTACATAATCTTGCCCAAAATGTTAGCATACGTGATTTAATATCAATATCTAGGGGAATTGCACCCAATTCTCCATGAACCATCATAGAGGAAGTGAACTTATTTACAGATAACACATATTTAAAAAATCTAAGCTGGAGTCTTTCAAGTATGTCACATTTTTCGCTGCCCCATACTTCAGCTCCGTACAACACTACCGGTTTGACAAGTACATTAAAAAGTTTTAACATTATATCCATCGGGAGAGATAGATTTCTGGATTTTTTAAGTAGAGCGAACATCGCTCTGCATCCTTTCTGATATAAATGTGATTTTGCTATTTTGAATTTGGCATTGTAGTTGAAGACTAATCCTAAGTATTTATACTCCTCTACAGTATCAAGTATAAATTCTCCGAAATTAAAAATATGGTGTCTTCTTAATTTTCCTCTGGAAAAAAATAGAATTTTGGTTTTATTTACATTGATGTGCAGGTCGAAAGTATCACAATATTTTTTCATTTCATCCAATGATGCCTGTAGGTCATTTGGATTTTAAGCAAGTATTACTGTATCATCAGCGTACAAAAGTATATACAGTTTTAAAAATGTTACAATTTCTTCATGAAGATACTCTTTTTGTAAGTTTTCTATGTCTTTTAATCCGTTGCATTTTTGCGATATGAACGACTTTAGGTCGTGTAGATATATGGAGAACAGAAGCGGAGACAAATTTTCTCCCTGTCGTACACCGATGTTACAGGAGTAAAAGTCTGACTGTTTTTCTGCTGTTAATGCTACGCTAGATTTGGCTTTTTCATACATGTTTTTTATGATATTAAATAATTTTCCTGAAATTCCAGAGGCTAGCATCTTTGACTACAAGGTTGATCTATTTATAGTGTCAAATGCTTTTTTATAATCGACGAAACAACAGTACAATCGCTTACGCTTACTGAGATACAGATCAGCTAGTGATTTCAGAACAAATAGGTGATCAATAGTTGAGAAATCGGATTTAAAACCTGCTTGTTCTGCTTGTACAATATTGTTATTTTCAATAAAAATGGTTAATCTTCTATTTAAACAGCTTGTGAACAGTTTACCAAAACAACTCAGCAGTGAAATTCCCCTGTAGTTGTTGGGATCATTAGGGTCACCTTTGTTTTTGTAAATAGGCCGAATTACGCTCTGACACCAATCGTCTGGCATGTGCCCTGATTCTAAGATCAAGTTAAATATTCTGGTGTAGCAAGGAGCAAATTCGTGGCGTGAATGTTTCAAAAATTCGTTTATTATTTGATCTGAGCCCCCCGATTTATTGTTTTTTAGTTTTGATATAGCTTCCACAATTTCTTGGGGTGTAAAAGGTCTGTTTAGTATTTCATTAGGAGGTATGTTGTTGAGCTCACCGTTCGTTTCACATGCATCGCCACTTTCATTCCCAAGAGCGAGTTTCTCAAAATGCTCTTTGAATATATCTAAAGAGATGTTATGATGAGTTTCTGATGTTTTTCCCTCTTTAATTATTTTCCAATACTCTTTGGGATTTTTACACTGCAGTTGGCGTAATTTGTGAATTAATTGTTGCTTATATTTGGAATAAGCTTTATGCACTATTTTTTTATATTTTGTGCTGGATTTTCTTGCGAAATTTAAGTTTTCCAAACTTTGTTCTCGTCTATAGTTATTTCTGCATTTTATCATAGTTTTTCTAGATGTTTCACAAGACTCGTCATACCATGGTTTGTGCGGTAGTTGTCTTCGTCTTAATTTCGTTTTTTTAAGAGATTTTCCCATACCCGAGTTATATGCAGCTTTCTTTAGTGCATCACTAATGACATTAACAATATTATTAATATCATCATCTAACAGACTGCTTTTTATTTCTGCTTGATGTATAGTCTCTTCAATGTTGTTTTTAAACTTACTTATATTTGTTCTATATACATCAATGAAATTGGCTTTCCACTTGTATTTAATGTTTTCACACATATTAACTGTTTCAGAATTTTTAAATTCATCGTGTACCAATATCTGCGGTACTGATTTAAAAGCAGCATAAACTGGACAGTGAATATCAGATAAAGTACCATCAAATTCCAAGATATCAAAGTCAGATATAATTTCACTGAGTTTTTCCGAAATAATAACATAGTCCACAGTACTGGAATTCTTACACGTTGGTTTGCCAATTTCATTATCTGCACCATATCTATCATTCAACATATGTAAATTGAGGCTACGACACATATCAATTAACCGTCTACCCATTTGATTAATAGTTTTGTCACAATTTGATCTTACTCTTCCACTTTCACTTGTGGTACAACTGGCATCATCATTATCCAGCATTACATTTTCATCTTCATACTTAGTGTCAGTCGTTTCCATTCGATCTGATAATACACCTGTTCTTGCATTAAAATCGCCTAACAAGCAAATTCCAGCGTTTGAATTTAGGGAGATAATATCAACAATATAGTTTTCAATTTGGTCAAATATTGAGATGTCAGCATATGCTGAATTTTCTGGCGAATTGTATATTAGACCAAATACAATGTGGATTTGACAGATGTTTTTATTCAGTCTAATCCATATTGTACTTTTGATATCAGTGTCAAGAACAGTTATATAGTCAGATAGGGAATTGTGAACGAGAATAGCAACACCACCAGATGCTCGTTTTTTAATTGTCCTGTTATTTGTAAATATCTTGTAATTTGGAACATCAATATCATCTAGTTCATCTAGTTTTGTTTCAGTTAGGAATATCAGTTTATATTTTTGAATAAATTCTTCAAAATCCAATAAGTGGCTTTTGTTAGTGGTTAGTGGCTTTTGGTTTTGCTTATGGTACAGTAGGCCTAACCATTGCTTCTGAAATTGAAATCTGAAGGGGTATGGTTACGCAAATGTCTGTCGCTACTATTCTAGTTTACCAATCTACACATGCAATATGCCATATGATAGTCTTTCAGTCAAAAATATATGCGATTTATAAAAAATGCCCTGACCAAGTCGATCTTCGAAAAAAATTTCGATCCGGCTAAACGCTGCGTGAAATCTTGTATATGAGGAATCGGATAACGGTCCGGTACGGTCTGTGCATTCAAACTACGGTAGTCCCCGCATGGTCTCCAATCGCCGTTTTTCTTTGGCACCATGTGAAGCGCTGAGGACCACTCACTGTCGCTGGGTTCATTGACCCCTAGTTTTATCATCTCATCAAACTCACGTTTGGGGTTAACCAGCTTATCGGGTGCTAAACGTCGTGGTCGTGCAAACACCGGGTGTCCTTTAGTCACTATCTTGTGTGTTATACCGTGTTTAACGGTCTCACCCTTTGTCGTAGGGCGTGTCAGTTCCGGGAACTGGCCGAGGAGTTTTGTGTACTCATTCTGAACGGTGTCTACTCTGTTCAATGACAGAGGTTTAATCGCTGACAGTGAAGCGGCAATAGCTAGACCTGTACGCATGTCCCGGAGACATCTGCTTCTCAAGTCTACGAGCAAATTATAGTGGATTAAAAAATCAGCCCCGATGATGGGTTGCTGCACATCTGCCACTATGAACGTCCACGGATATTCGCGCTTTAAGCCGACATAGACGACGCGTTTACAGTTGCCGTAAGTATGTATAGTACTGTTATTAGCTGCCACCAGGGGGAGACTGTCAGCGTCCGAAATCCCGTTAGCGCAATATTTCGGCAAAACACTGACAGCTGCGCCCGTGTCAATTAAATATCTGCATTTATGATCTTTATCTGCGACATATAATAACTTAGAGTGAGATAACTTTGGAGAACTAGCGTCCGCGGAGTCATGTTGCGTCTCAGTTATACCGCCAGATGCAAGAGTCGCTACCTTGCTCTGGCTTAGCAGTTTAAAGAAAAAGCGCAAGGGCTCCTGCACGGGCGTGCCTTATCACCGAAAGTCTGGTGAAAATAGCAGACAGGTGCATTAGCCGAATCTAATGTCTTAGCGGCGTCATTTCGCTGTGGGTTCGGCGGCGGGACGAAAGGTCGAGCAAGTGGTTGCAAATTCGTCGGCGGGACGAAAGGTCGAGCATTATCCTGTTCATTTCTATACTGACTAGGTTGGTTGCTAACAAAACCTGAGGCCTGAACATTAGGAGCAAATGCAGGCGCAGGAGCATAGTTATTATTTGCTCGTCCACGTCCTTTCTTTTCCTTTCTGATGTAGTCACGGTTTCTTGTTTCTTAATTCGCCTAGACAAATCCTCCAACAAACCAACTAGTTTGGTGGTTTCTTCCACCTTAATCTCTGCGACCCCCGGCTTACTCTCTTCGACGTCCTCTTCGGCTGCCAGTGCCCGTTCTGCCAAAACGGCCAAACTTTCGAGGGTGGCACTGTCGGGTTGAGTCGCCAAATGGGCTCTGATGGAAGCGGGCATCTGGCGGATGAATGCTTGACGAATTACTGCTTCTCCCACCACAGCTTTGGTGCCGAAACCTGCAGTCTTCTGCAGACGCCGCAGGAAACGCGAGGGAATGTCATTACCAATCCTTTCACCAGAGATCACTTTGTTAACCCTTTCAGGTGTGGTCAAACCTCATCTCTCTATCAAGATCGCTTTCAGGCTTTCGTATTTATTGGACCTGAAAGGCTGAAGTAGCACGTCTCTCACATCCGATGCGACCTCGCCCGAAAGTGCAGCGCAGGTTAAGCTGTACCTCTCATCATCATCGTTGATCTGGTGAAGAGCAAACTGAGTCTCTATTTGGTTGAACCAGAGTTCAACATCCGAAGCGTAGAAAGTGGCGATTCTGAACTTGGGTAAGTTCGTAGCACGTCTCTGCGACTGTCTACCGAGCGGTGAAGTACTCCTTGAGGAATCGCTCCTAGAGTGAGAAGTCATACGTTTAGCTCGGGCAATTCGAGCGAAATCAGCTTTGAGGCGTTGATATTCTTCATCTGCCTCTCGGAATCGAACCTCATTGTCCTCACTGTCTTGACGATAATCATCTTTAGGTCTAGCACCCGCACCTTCTAGGGGCGTTGACATGAAGCCTTCACTGTCGTACTGCTTCGACATTATGAAGTAGTGTTTTTAATTTATCTAACTAGTGAAGCATTTGAGATAGCTGGCCTATTGGCTCTATGTCTATCTCAAATGTGTTTAAAATGGCATGTCGTATTAACACATGCCAACTATTTTGACGCGCCGTGCGCGGATAGGTTGTGCGTTGCAGTGTAAATCAGATGAAAAATGTCTGTAATATGCTGAATCTTAGAATTGTAGACTGTAGAAAATGTTCATGCTATGTCGCATGTTGCGAGAAACAGGGGTTGCAGTTAGTTGAAAATGCGTCGCTGAGGTTGCACCTAAAGGCTGTGCACTAATTCACAAAGGTATATATTGATTGAAGTGAAAACTGAAGGTCTATATTTGACATAAAACGTTTTCACTTATTCACACACATGCATAATGGTATAGTGAAAACCGTAGGTCGAAATTGTACATAAAAAAAATATGCCAGATACAATTATGACTTGCTATGCTAAGCTAGAATAATAGTATTTTGTAAATCGACCTGGGTGAAAAAAAAAATTCACGCAAGTCTTAAAACACATTCAAATATTTGCAATGTTTCGCAATAGCGCAACTGTCAAATCGAATATTTCTGTATTTATGAAAAATTTAAACTTCAGAAATAAACTATCGTGAGAAAATTTCGTTCTCAAACTGATAGACTAAATGTGACTGCGAAGAAAAACAGTTACATTTATGATTTGAGAAAAATATTTAAAACGTGACTGACAGTAGTCTATGCTGATTAATGATATAGTATATCATTTCGCTGAAAAATGATGTCTGTGATGAACATTCCACGTTTTTTTTAATAATGGTACGTTTATCATCGAGTCATTCTCATAAACGTCCGAATCAATCGCTCGCATCGATTCATTGATTGACGTATAAACCGACTGTCGTTGTAGCGGTTGTGTTTATGTCGTCTGTGGTGGGTGTGTGTATGATGTATTGTCGGTGCTTCCAACCTGTGCGGCAGGCAGCATGTGGCTTACTGTCTGTGACGGCATGCGTGGAACGGTATGTACATAGTATATGGTCAGCATCCCCGTCTCGCCTCACATTAGCATATTCATTACCTACTGCGTGCCCAAATAAGGCGCTAAATAGGCTAGGACAATTACAAACACCGAGTGGCGTTTCAAAGTGAACAAAAATCTCACACAATTAGTGGTACAATTTTGTTTTCGAAACAACTTATTTATATTTCCTCTCCTTCAATCGTTTTGAAAAAGAAAATTTATAAACAATTTAAAAAAAATTATTACAACCAGTCCGTGTAAAATTTTGAACACGTGAGAAATGAGCTCCACCAAATCAAAATGGCGGCCTAATTTATGCTAATGTGATGTGGCGACACAGGTTCACTGTCCAGATGCATGCCGGTTATGGCGGAACACGTGTGTGCCCACGGCGGGCGAGCAGCTAAGTGAGGGACACCAGCGTCCAAAATGGCGCACACCTACCAAATACATGTACAATATTCAGCATTCTCTGAAATAACATATGATAATAGTACAAAATATTGACCTACGGTCCTGGGAATATTTTAAACAGACCAAATAAGACCGTTTATTGACATTCATTTAGGGAAACAATTTTATTTTGGCCCTAAACCTATTAAAGGTTACCCGAGTCGAAGCGATATTTATAATTTCTGTCGATTTTGCTGAAAAATCGGAAAAATGACGAGACTTCGTCTATAGACTTTAAAATCGAGTCACCCAATTATGGTAATCAACGATAAAAAATGAGTTACCGAAAATACCCACTTCCTACTCGCCTACAGTGGCATTAATAGGATGAAGGCATTAAACAAACTCTTACATTTAACAAATGATAGACTAAGTCTATGAGAATAATTTTCTGGATTCTTCTAGAGAAACCGACATGGTCGCCACCTTGAAAAAGCGCCAAACACGTGGGATTTCGTCCAAAATTTAGAAATTTACGTCGTTTTCGACGTAAAGAAACGTGCTTCTCCTCTGATAACTCTTTCTGACTAATTTAAACTGGCATATAAATAATGACCTACAGTTTTCACGAACCTGATGAAAAAAATTCTATTGATTTTTTTCAAAAAATCCCTTAAAATTATCAAAACTATCCTTGAAAACAGTGGTTTTCAACTGGCGTCTAGGTGAAAACACTGTTGCGTAGACGATCAGTCGTCAGGGGTCACCAGTATGGTGTGATGGAGAGCCCCTCGCGACGAAAGTACCTGTAAGTGACCGTCGGAGTCTCTAGTGTGGGTTCACAATGGCGGACGAGGGAAACTGCCCAATCTTCACCATTTCAACTCAAACTTCCTTCCCCGTCGAGTCGACGGTTCCAAACAAATCATAAAACTCTTTCTCCACTTGTCATGTTTATTCGTTTGACATTTGGCAACAACAAAGCACAACCTCCTCGCACGGCACGTCCTATCTGACTTAGCGAGAGCGAGCTACGGCACGTCCGTAGTCGCCGAGTGTAACGCCTGAAGTGCGGGAAAAAGTACCAAAGCCGCAAGGCTGCAATTGTGTGCACCCGTCACCAAGGTACGGAAACGAGGCGGTCGTCCACAGCCTCCCGCGTCCGAGAAGCCGGGGATAACCGCCACCTTAACTGAACGAAGTCAGGATCCTACATATTCACATGTTGCTAAATAATTAGAAATAAATATATAAATTTGTTGGCAATAATTTGGTTGGAAAAATGTGTTTATTTTTAAGGAATTGTAACAACTTTATGAGAAATAAAAGTGAATGGGTGACATTATTGGCTGGTTCACCCACCCACCCCCACACACACATACACACGTCCACTGGGGAGGAATGATGGTGATTCCTTCACTGGGAGAGCATGTAGATAATAAAGCATCAAATTCAGCATCCCCATGGCAACCATACTAAAGGGTAATTGGGGCACATTAGGGGGCTCTAAGGTTATCTCTCCTCAGATGAGATATATCATTTCCTCTCAGTTCCTTATTCTAATGTTGATGGCATTAATGTTACGAACGAATCCTATACAGAAAATAATGGATACAGTTTCAGCAAAAACTCTATTCGATGTCCCTTATGTTTTTATTTGCAACAGTGGAAAATAACTGTTCATACTGAATTATGTTAAATGATTATGAAGATTATCGTTCAGTTCAATATTAATGGAGTGTACATATGTTGTGGCGTCATCTGAAGCAATACCGCACTGGAGAAAGTAGTCAAATTATTGATATTTTTCAGAATCAAATTGCAGTTAATAATATCTGTCATTCAGAGGCAAAAAGGTGCATGGCCAATTCGAGAATAATCATTTTACCCCTTTAACCGCCAAATTATTCAATTTGATTTTTAACCCACTCGAAGTTGTGTCTCGCTGACGCGAACCACAACTTCAAGTGAGTGAAAATTATTCAGATTTGACAAGTGGAGGTCAACTCTTTTCAAATCTTAGTGATTGATGTCACATTTTATCTTTAACATATTTAAAATGTGGTACTTAATGTGCTAATAAAAAATGAAAACCCGAATATATGCGGCACCGGCGGTTAAAGGGTTAAAGCTAATTTGTTTTGTAGTCCTCAGCTCGAAGATTTGTATTTACCAACTTATATGATCATGTCCTACGCTATAGAAGAGGGAAAGCGTGCATTTTGTTCACTCTTGTACAGTGACTCAACGCTCCGAGCGGAGCCCACAGGCGTCACTGTTATGAGAGTGAAGTACCTTTTGTAAACTCAGTTTTCTGGAATTGTTAAATTACTGTAGAAAAGGCACTGCTCATGAAATTATTTTTTTGTGTATTATCTTCGACATCTAAATTTGACATACATTAGGGTTTTTTTAAGAAAACTTCATGTATTTCAGATTAAAGGTGTGGACACCTTTCCTTAAAGAGGGGGAGTGTGTGACAGGTTGAAATAATCAACTGTATTATTATTATTATTATTATGAATGTCTTCGTTTTAAATGTACGGTATTATTATTACACTTGTTAGTATCGAATGCGCACTAAGCTCAGCAGAGACATGAAACACGGGATGTAACGAATGTGTCTGTTGATTCGGGATCGGACCCAGACATGATCCATCTTCAAACTTTATGACCTTCTGTTTAAAGTAATTGGCTATCCCAATTTCTTCCGGGATAATTCGGACTTGAAGTCCAGTATTTAATGAGAGTTCCACGTGTTTTCTGTCTCTCTGTTCTTCGACGTCATTCAGTCAGCACGTCTGAATGATGGTCTGTTAGCTAGCTCTATCAACTCGGTATTGTAATTGTTACAGGTCAGTGTGTCATAGTTCATGTTTATATTTCTATGTGTGTCAAGTTATTGTCAAATGTGAAATGTTCAGGACCGCGAAGTTTGAGTGTATTTGGTAACTTGTAATTGTTCTCTATGCTTATAACTTTGGCAATATATCTTATAAACTTTCCGTGAATGTTAGTGTCAATTCAACTAACTGTTAATTATCTAAGTAAGCTCGATTTCAATGTTATTAAGTAATCTTATAAGTAACTCTTTCTGTTCTTCGACGTCATTCAGTTAGCACGTCTGAATGATGGTCTGTTAACTAGCTCTATCAACTCAGTATTGTAATTGTTACAGATCTATCAGAACATTGGGCATTCATCTTCATTCTCTGTCTTCACCCTGTAATCTTCATCCGAATAAATCAGACCTACCAATTGTTATCTTCACTTCTATCTAGACTACTTGTAATTGATTAATTCTGAGCTTTCTCCAGTGTGAACTATATTCTAAGTCTCTTTGGACATCTCCTGATTGTGTCAAATCAACCTATGGAAATTATACTTATTGTTATCCTGTTAATAAACTGTTTGCTGTTATATATAAATCAAGTCAAGTGTTGAAGTTCCCTTTTTTTCTACATCCACATCACCCACCGAAACTAAGCTGCCCGACTAAGAAAAGAACCCCAGTATATCTATTAAATCTAGACCTGGACCTGGGATCGGACCCAGACATGATCCATCTTCAAACTTTATGACCTTCTGTTTAAAGTAATTGGCTATCCCAATTTCTTCCGGCATAATTCGGACTTGAAGTCCAGTATTTAATGAGAGTTCCACGTGTTTTCTGTCTCTCTGTTCTTCGACGTCATTCAGTTAGCACGTCTGAATGATGGTCTGTTAACTAGCTCTATCAACTCGGTATTGTAATTGTTATAGGTCAGTGTGTCATAGTTCATGTTTATATTTCTATGTGTGTCAAGTTATTGTCAAATGTGAAATGTTTAGGACCGCGAAGTTTGAGTGTATTTGGTAACTTGTAATTGCTCTCTATGCTTGTAACTTTGGCAATATATCTTATAAACTTCCCGTGAATGTTAGTGTCAATTCAACTAACAGTTAATTATTTAAGTAAGCCCGATTTCAATGTTAATAAGTAATCTTGTAAGTAACTCTCTCTGTTCTTCGACGTCATTCAGTCAGCACGTCTGAATGATGATCTGTTAACTAGCTCTATCAACTCGGTATTGTAATTGTTACAGATCATTCAGATCATTGGTCATTCATCTTCATTCTCTGTCTTCACCCTGTAATCTTCATCCGAATATATCAGACCTACCAATTGTTATCTTCACTTCAATCTAGACTACTTGTAATTGATTATTTCTGAGCTTTCTCCAGTGTGAACTATATTCTAAGTCTCTTTGGACATCTCCTGATTGTGTCAAATCAACCTATGGAAATTATACTTATTGTTATCCTGTTAATAAACTGTTTGCTGCTATATCTAAATCAAGTCAAGTGTTGAAGTTCCCTTTTTTTCTACATCCACATCACCCACCGAAACTAAGCTGCCCGACTAAGAAAAGAACCCCAGTATATCTATTAAATCTAGACCTAATAATTAAAGTCTATAATGGACCATACTACACTCGCTAAACCATGCATCTCATACGGTTACATAATCTACCGCTCTACCGTGATTTTGTCTTTGTCGCTTACACAGAAGAACACGTGGAATGTTAATAGGTTAGGACGTGTATCACGGGTGGGGATTAATCTCCCGGCTAGCTGCAAACCACACTTCCATGTTCACACTTCCGCCACTTCATTTTACGTGGGTTCAGGATCCGGAACTAAAGCTGGCTGGCTGGTGGCGTTGCCATGGCATCAAAACATAAACTCAGGGTATCTCTGCACAGTAAGTCTTTATTCACATTCTGTAATTATGACGAACAGTCATTAGTAAATAACTACAGCTTCACGCTGCCAGATCAAATCAGAAAGTCTTTAATACAAGTTTAATCAAACCGTGTGTTACGGTGAATAATAAGCATTCCAATTATTCTTATCTTATAATTCTCACAAATATATATCCAACTGTGTACCACAGTTGATATCAGGCTTTACCTGAACATTTTAAAATACAATATTTACAGTTGGGAATGAAGCAATGCTCATCACTATAACCCATAAAGGGACTTTAAACCACCAACCTGTAATAATGACGAACAGTCATTAGTCAATAACTACAGCTTCACGCTGCCAGATCAAATGAGAAAGTGACTAAAATTTGTCGGCGGAGACGCACGATTTCGCGCGGTTTCACCCCAACCAATCACATTCTTGCAGCACCAACAAAATCCAAATCATAGTCAATGACCAGTGACGTTTACACGCATATACGATTTGCACACACGTTCACCTACACAGGTTTTACTTACCTGTAGTACCATATGTACAACATGTACATCACACTACTGCCCGTCACATACTTCCTCCTTTCGAGAAAGGGTGTCCTCACACTTGCACTATACTGTTTAAATACCAGATTATCACCGCTAATTACACTTACTAATAATTACCTGGCATCATGTCAGCTGGATTATCCACATATTACATATAACAATTTATCAAAATCTGCTAAACACTTGGCTACACAAAGTGTTCTTTCGTGGAACCATCGGTCTCTAGCAATAAACGACCAATATCCCGTAGCAACGCCACTCGCTGTTCCAATCCAGACAGACTACGCTGCTGGGATACTTGGTAAGTATCTGAAGAATACCTATCCGGAGGCCGCCGGTTCCTACCCGATCGTCTAGGTGGGGGTGATTCGTGTTTTGATTCCCCACTAGAGGTTATGGGGCTATGATCCTGGACCACAGGGGGTACACGCAGATCATCTGCTATCACTGGATCATCAGCAGGAGGAAGAGCCTCCGCCCCTCATCAGAGACAGTAACCTGGCCCTCAGTCTCCTCTAGAACGACCGCAACAGGGGTTAAAGTCTCCCTCTGTTAAGCTGGCGGAACGTGGTTTATTGGCAGCAGCAAGTTACGGTGAAGGACCCTAGTACGACCTTTGCCGTTTCCCTGTTTCACTGTGTAGACAGGAATCTCTGGGTTCGGTTTGCCCAGGACAACAAATACCTCCTCCTCCCACCGGTCTGCTATTTTGTGCTTGCCACGCACACCCACGTTTCTCACTAGCACGCGATCCTTTACCTCTAAGTACACAAGTACCACGTACCTTTTTGTTGTAGTTTTGGCTGTTATGCAGCTGCGACTTCGCTATGCTAGACGAACCTAACAAATACGCATATTCTAGCTGTTTTCTCAGACCAGCTACATAATCGGTGTATTTTTGCTGTTCAGCCTCATCACCCTGCCTTCGAAACAGCAAGTCCTCAGGGAGCCGCGGATGACGCCCAAACATGAGAAAAAAAGGTGAATAGCCGGTTGACTTATGTCTAGTGGAGTTATAGGCGTGGGTGAGAGCTGGCACATACTTTTTCCAGTCAGTTTTCTGGGCTTTGTCCATCGTGCCAAGCATGTCTAGGAGCGTGCAATTAAATCGCTCTACTTGATCATTAGCCATCGGATGATACGGCATCATATGAGATTTTTCAATCCCAGCGAGCTAACAGAGATGCTTGATAGTGGCACTTTCAAAATTACGGCCCATATCCGGATGGAATCGGGCTGGAAATCCATAATGGATTATATAATTCTCGAACAGGATTCGAGCAGTGGTACGAGCCGTTTGGTTGCGCGTGGGAAATGCCTGTGCATAACGCGTAAAGTGATCTGTCACCACAAGAACATTTTCTACTCCACCCTTAGAGGGTTCTAGAGAGAGAATATCAATACACAGTATTTCCAACGGCTGGGTGGTAGTAATATTTACCAAAGCTGCTCGGTCCTGTACTGCTTTACGTCGCAGGCAACGGTCGCACTTCGCTATGTAGGCGGCAGTGTCTTCGGACATAGATGACCGGTAAAAACGGTCGCGCAAAAGGGACAACGTTCATTCTCTACCCTTATGACCCACTTCGTCGTGGCATCCCTTCAGAGCATGATTATGATACTCTGGTGGCAATATCATCGGGAACTTCATCTCTCCCTCTACTTGCCGCTGGCGACAAAGGACATTATCTTTCATGATTAGGCGCTTGCGATGGCGCAACAGTCGCTTAACGTGAGGGTTCTTTTTTTGGTTTGGGTTGAGGGGTTTACCACCCACATGCTCAACTAGGATATTAATCGCGACGTCTTTACGCTGCTCCTCAGACCAGTTAATATTCTTGATACTCATTAGCAAAGGCCAACCCACTAAAGCACCTAGCCTCGGCTAAAGGAACGTCTTCTTTAGTGGACTGTAACACAGAGTCAACAACTTCTGCAGTTGCCATACTTGTCAAATCGCTCGGCCACTTAATTCGCGATAAAGAATCCGCGTCGATATTAGCCTTAGCGCAGCGATATTTAATGTCAAAGTTAAAGTTGGCGAGTTGGGCGACCCAACGATGATAAGTCGCGTCCAACTTGGCCGAACCAAGAACGTAGGTTAGGGGGTTGTTATCAGTAAATGCGGTAAAGCTCGAGCCTATCAGGTAGTCAGCGAATTTCTCAGTTACAGCCCATTTAAGAGCTAGAAATTCCTGCTTGTGAACAGGGTAGTTCTTTTCAGCCTTGCTGAGGCGACGACTCGCATACACAATCACCCTGTCACGCCCATCCTGTTCCTGATAAAGAACGGCTCCCAGGCCCTCAAGACTAGCGTCAGTGTACACTTTAAAATGTTTCTTAAAATCGGCCAGCGTCAACACTGGGGTTGTCGTACACGCCTCAATGAGTTTATCAAACGCCTCTTGCTGAGCCAGATTCCACTCAACCGGGGTTGATCTACGGCGATGACCCTTCCGGTTAGTCGATTAGATTCCGCTCCTCTGTAGTGCCTCATGTAACGGGCGGGGGATCTTGGAAAAATGTTTAATAAAACGGCGATAAAATCCGACAAATCCGATAAAACTTTGCAGTTCTTCGGCCGTAGTGGGCACTGGCCATGCCTTTACCGCTGTTATCTTATCCGGATCGGTCGCCACTCCTTCGTCCAAGATAACATGTCCCAGGTATTTGATTCTATGTTGAAAGAAACAACACTTACTCGGCTTTAGTTTCAGACCGTTCTGACGGAGACGCTCAAAAATGGCTTCAAGCTTTTCGATGTGTTCTTCGTACGTGTTACTGAACACTACAATATCGTTCAGGTACAATAGCATGAAGACAGATACAAGTCTCCCATGCAGGATTCAATTAGCCTCTGAAATGTGGCTGGGGCATTAGTGCACCCAAAAGGCATGGCATTACATTCCCAGAAACCTAAAGCGCAAGCCGTGAGCGCGGTCTTCTCTTTGTCCTCCTCCTCGAGCTCGACCTGCCAGTATGCACTTTTTAAATCAAGTGTAGAGAACCAGCGGGCTCCACCGAGCGCATCTAGCGACTCATCCATCCGAGGTAGAGAATCTGCGTCCCTTATCGTCACGGAATTTAGACGCCTTAAATCTATGCAAAAACGGAGGCTACCATCCTTTTTCTTAACTAAAACAATGTTGGACGCAAATGGACTATTTGAACGACGAATCACGCCCAAGCCGGCCATCTCCTGAAGATGTTTACGCACATCCTCAATCATGCTGGGAGTAATACGCCTCGGCCGTTCCTTAAACGGAGTGTCATCGGTCAGGCGAATACGATGTGTCACCGACTTGGCGTGACCCAAGACCATGTCATGCTGTGAAAAAACATCAGCATAGCGACCTATCATCTTCCAGACATCCTGGACTTGGTCAAACTGCAAGTTCGTCTGCAGAGACTCTAAAAACTTAACACAGAAATCCTCACTCGGGCGCATGTCATCGGCCACTGTCTCTTCCAGAGGTACCACACCAACGTGATGTAGCTCACACAAACAGCTCTTCGCGGGGAGAGTCACTGTGTGTCCTGACACGTTCGAGACCTCAACAGCCACCCTTTCAACTGAATGCCAAGCGGTAGATATATCACGGGTGACGGACAGTAAAACAGAGCGTAAAATATTTGTTCAGACGAGAACAGGTACGGAGTTATGATAGACTGTGTCCGAAACAACTAAAAATAAGGCACAAGTTGATGCCACGGGCAAGTCCGCAAATTTGATTTCGGCTTCCACGTAGCCCAGGTACTGAATGTTGTGCCCACCAACACCCTCGATCCGAATCAAGTCGTCGAGCGCTTTAACCTGTAACTTCAACTTGCTGACGAGACTTTCGGAAATCGTGCTTACCATGGAACCAGTGTCAAGTAATGCTCGGGTATCGGTGCCACTTATACAAATATCAACTTCGTTAGCCTGGCCTATTAAACGGTTTACGGTCGATTCAGGGCTAGATGAATATCGGCCTACTTTCCACCCCCGAAGCAGACTGCTGCACGTTTAAAGGACACCGCGATTTTATATGTCCAGTCTGCCCGCACCCGTAGCAGTTACCAGTGAACGATCGGGTACGTTGCTTATTCGGTGGCTGGGACGGTGAAGGTCTTTGCTCCTTACGCATCTGCATCGTCTCGAGGCTTTCTCCTGCTCTTCTTCGAGCTCAGCCACACGAGCCGCAACTAACAAATCATCATAATTTGAGCCGCCGTCAAAGCTATGGCGCAAAGCGTTTTTCAAACTCCCCGGCCGTAAGCCCGAGTAAAATTTAGTCCTGAGCATAGACTTCGTTACGTCTTTAGAAAACAAAGTGGTCTTCAACTTCGATAAAATGTCCTCGAGTCTGCACGCCCAGACTGCAACTGACTCCGCCGCAAGCTGTTTTGTGGAATAAAAATGCTCGAGTACAGCTTCGGATGGCAAAATATTTCCGGACACCTTTTCCATCTTATCGATCACCTCGTCAATTTTGACCGACTCGCCCATGTGCAGAAGAACGTCGGCGGCGGTGCCACGAAGAGATCGGCGTAGAGTCTGTACATGACGGGCTCAGAATAGATCTTGTCTCGTACCAGACCGCGTACCTCAAAGCGCCATTGCGCAAAACTAACTTTGCCTTTGTTCCCATCGCCAGAGAACGTAGAAATACGCGCTTGCGAATTACGGTCACATGAAAACTTACTCGCGCCATCCTTCTCCTCCTTCACATGGCTCCCGCCGCACGCCTGAGAAATGTTTTCTTTGTCAGCGGGTGACAATTTGCCTATGTCCTGCAACAATTTATTGACATCTGCCATAATTGATGCAAGTTGGACAATAAGTCAAAACCGTAATCGAATTACTCAAAAATGATTCGACAAATACAATCGCATATACTGCGAATCCAAAAAATACAAGTTAAACCGTAATGGACTAACTCAAATGATTCGACGAATACAATTGCAAATAGCAATCAGAATCACGGTATAGGTCATAAAATAAATACAACAAAACTGGTAACTCAATTAGAGCTAGCTAGCAAACACATAGGGGGCCTATAACTCACCTGAAAAAATATCACTTGAACTATACTGTTCAATACACAATGTCACCAGACAATTCAATAAAATTTAATTTATTGAAGTGTCGGTTCACCAACAACAAAGTCGTTGAATCACAAAATAACTGCAAAGTGCATCACCATATAAATACTGTACCATACAAACCTTGTCCATCAGGCTCAGAAGAACCATCACCTGGGTGCATTTTTATTTTTTATTCACATTTGGAAAAAAACATGTAATCAGAATACACAATTCATCCACCCAAGCAGCAATCAACAAACAGCAGCGATACAATAAATCACCCTTTCGTTGAAAAAAACACAAGGACCAAACCCACTGAACGTATGACACAAAAATTATATGTCAAAAAATTACCTAACAGGCTTCCGGTTAAAAAAAAACAAAGGTGAAGCAAGTCTAATGACTAAGTTCAGTTCAATAATGCAAACTATTAGAACAATAATTGGTGAACAAAGCGACCATTCGCTGGCGCAGATATTAAAATACTAAGTCTTTTAATAACTGCACCAGGTCATTGGCCAATATAAACCGGTCAGAACCTGGGGAGCTATGAAATTCACATCTAAATTTCAGACATTATTTATTACACATTAAGCTTGCTTCTGTCTATTAAAATGATTGAACTATAACTAATTCACCCTTCAAATATGATAAATATGAGCAAGGTCACAAAAAAGGTCACTGTAACCGACTAGACTACTCGTTCAATGTTCAACATGAAAAATCGACATGAAAAATTAACCGGTTTGTCAAGAAAATATCATTAGTGGACAGGTTTATATGCCTGTCACCACATTTTCAAACCATTAATTATCAACTGTACCCACAATATTTCTCATTTGAATTAATCAGACAGTGAATCTAACTTACAATTCATCTATTCTCAGATTCTGTAATATATTATAATTCACAGAACTCAATTTACAATATAATCAACCTAACAAATTCAATACTATATTCTGTCAAATCACAATTATAAACTTCAGTTCACAATTAGATCTGTAGGTTCTAGTTCCACATAGCAACACACTATCATCTAAACTAACGCTGGATTCATCAGTCCTGGCTTATAATAATATAAAAAAAGCCTGAAACAAGTCCGGTAACGTTACTGTAGACTGGGTAATGTAGAACTCATGTAGAAATTCACTGAAGACTGACAATTTTAATACTAGGCCTAACTGTCACAAAAAACTATACTGACAGCTGTCAGCCTCCCTATCAAAGTTACTGATACAGGCAACACTGCACAAAATATCTGCACAGAAAACCCATACGCCTCACTAGCCGTACACGCCGTACAGTCAATGTCAAGATGCAAATATATAAATTATTAAATCACGCCAACTATGAGAGATCAACGACTTGTCCACGTCGTAAACATGACATACACACGCGTGAGGAGTTATTTTAACACCTCACTGTATGTCACACACCTCTCCTGACAAAATACCGTATTGCCTTGTATAAACCACCTTTACAGTTTACACACGACAAACATGCTATGGGCCCATAGACTGACACAAATGTCACTTTGACGAAAAAAACGTATACACTTGCCTTAACACATACGACGATATACCTACAAGGCTACACATCTCGGATGTCATGATGGCGTAACGTTACACATGAAGCACACACACTGTATTGACGGTCTCCTACCGACAAGTCACATGACCATGATGGTTGGTCGAACTCATCCTTCCTGGAACTTGTCCACACTTCTTGTCTTCACTCACTGCTTCAGTTCATGGATCCTTGCACTTGGGCGCCAGATGTCACGGGTGGGGATTAATCTCCCGGCTAGCTGCAAACCACACTTCCATGTTCACACTTCCGCGACTTCATTTTACGTCGATTCAGGATCCGGAACTAAAGCTTTTAAGGGCATAGGCAGGGGGTGGACGAGATGGCTGGTGGCGTTGCCATGGCATCAAAACATAAACTCAGGGTATCTCAGGGTATCACGCTGCCAGATCAAATCAGAAAGTCTTTAATACAAGTTTAATCAAACCGTGTGTTACGGTGAATAATAAACATTCCAATTATTCTTATCTTATAATTTTCACAAATATATATCCAACTGTGTACCACAGTTGATATCAGGCTTTACCTGAACATTTTAAAATACAATATTTACAGTTGGAAATGAAGCAATGTTCATCACCACCAACCTGTAATAATGACGAACAGTCATTAGTCAATAACTACAGCTTCACGCTGCCAAATCAAAAGAGAAAGTGACTAAAAAATGTCGACGGAGACGCACGATCTCGCGCGGTTTCACCCCAACCAATCACATTCTTCCAGCACCAACAAAATCGATTTGCACACACGTTCACCTACACAGGTTGTACTTTACCTGTAGTACCATATGTACAACATGCCAGACGTATAAATGTTACGATATATAAGGGCCTAAATGTTACGATGTACAAATACTAGGACGTATAGAACCAATTGATTTGACCTCAATCAATGGGTATTTATGCAATAAATGGGTATTGTGTACAAGAAGCCAATGGATGGTACAATCAACCAATGTTTTAACATTCATAGAAAGATGACTGCATTTTAAGCACTTTCAAACCCTGGATAAGAAGGAAGAGATGACACGTTTAAAACGATTGCTGTTTATGATTGTGGTCGGCGCTGGGGTACTGATATGTCTGGATCGGAAGTACAATGACATCAACGTTACTGGTCTTGGTTTCAACAGTTCAAAATATCATGATCCCAATTCTGCTACCTTATCATCACGCACTTCTAAGAATGTTATTTTAGACGATGGGGCTACATGTGGCATGTTATCCCGTGACGCTATACAAGGTTTGTTGGCCGAGTCTGAACGCTGGCAGAATATCACTAACTCTGCTCATCCCCAGGACAATCTCCCCGTTTACTCTGCCTTCTGGGAGACACGAGTGGCGCCACCTCTTGTCAGGATTATAGGATTAACTCCCTACAACTACTTCAACACCACCTGGTGTCTGTTATGGTATGCAGGGAAAAACCAACCAGAAACAACTCACGCAAAAATACAGCACATTGGGAAAAATAAAGACTACACGTGAGTTACTGGGAACAATATTATAAAAAAGTGATACAATTTAATATCTTAAATAATTGCAAGCTGTTAAAAATTATTATTGTGAGCATGCACAATAGTTAATTCCATGTACCTATATATATATTAATAGGCCTACACATATACTTCATGTGGTTCTGTCCAGGCCTATTGTATTCATATTCTACAGCTTCTATGCGTCTCTGTCCATGCTAGAGCCCGTGTGTCTCTGTCTATACCAAAGCCTCACGTGTCTCTGCTAATGCTAAAGCCTCGTGCATCTCTGTCTATCCTAAAGCCCCGTGGGCCTCTGTAGGCTATATGCTAAAGCTTAGTGTGTCTTTGTATATACTAAAGCTTCGTGTGTCGCTATATCTACTAAAGCCTCGCATGTCTCTGTCTATACTAAAGCCTCGCGTGTCTCTGTCTACATTAAAGCCCCGTGTATCTCTGTTTATACTAAGGGCGGGGGCCCTAGGGTAGTGGTTAACACCGCTGCCTTTCACTCTAGAGTTCGGGGTTCGGTTCCCGGTCTCGGCGGTTTGAAAGAAACGAAAATGTTTGCTCCCCATCCACGTGTAAAACTCAGTATTGTGCGGAGTCTCCTTGGCCGAGAGGTAGCGTGCTCGGCCTCAGACCGCCAGGGTTCGAATTTCGAATCCTGTGTCTGGAGGGCAGTGTCATCTCATTCATCTCATAATCCTGAGGGGGTTTTCCTGGCCCAGTTCAGCCTATATGTGCACAAAGACCTGTGGCCTAAATCCCGATTCATTTCATTTTTGTTTATACTGAAGCTTTGTGTGTCCCTATCTATATTAAAGCCCTGTGTATCGCTGTCTATATTAAAGCTTTGTGTGTCTCTATCTATGTTGAAGCCCCGTGTATCTCTGTCTATACTAAAGCCTCGCGTGTCTCTGTCTATGCTAAAGCCCCGTGTATCTCTGTCCATCCCAAAGGCCCCGTGTGTCTCTGTCTATACTAAAGCCTCATGTCTCTGTCTATGACAAAGCCTTGTGTGTCTTTGTATATACTAAAGTTTCGTGTGTCTCTATATATTCAAAAGCCCCGTGTTTCTGTGTCTATACTAAAGCCCCGTGTCTCTGTCTATACTTAGTGAAAAGCCTCCGTGTCTCTGTCTATGACAAAGCCTCGTGTGTCTTTGTATATACTAAAGTTTTCGTGTGTCTCTATATATTCCAAAGCCTCGTGTGTCTCTGTCTATGATAAAGCCTCATGTGTCTCTGTCTATGATAAAGCCTCATGTACGTGTCTCTGTCTATGTTAAATCCTCGTCTGTATCTAAAGCCATGTGTATCCCCACGAGGATCAGCTGGTTTCGAACCCGGGACGCATGCATGACTGACGAGGCAGTCAGGCGCTCTGCCAATGCGCCGTCTTCCCTTATCTCCCCATCACAGCTAGTCAAACCTCGATGTCTAGAAATAGACGCAAAGCGCGGTACCAGCGTACACCAGGGTACCACGTAAAGAACATGTTGTCCAAATAATTACAGTTGTATACTATGAATAAATAAACCCAATTAGAGTTTGCATTTTATAGTATTTTCCCGCTTCATCATGTTCTTCGTGGATGCCTTTAACAGTAATCCAGGACCTGCCCTAAAGGTCTGTAAAAAATATTTTCGAGTGTAGAGAGTTTCTCATTTGATTCGTGGCGCATTCAGCATGGACATTAATATTTCAGGAGATGATTTTACAAAAGCGGTGTCATATCGCAGTCAGAACATAAAAAAATCAAAATGGCCTCCACTAGCATAAACGTTTATTTAACTTTTAGACTAATTAACTTAGAAACATGTGTAATACCAACTTTCCATATAATTGTGTCCAGCTAACCTCGTTTTCAGGGTCTAATTATAATTTGGAGGTCTTCCCATTGCTAAAATTCAAAACGACTGCTATTATCCATTCAAAAATAATATTTTTCAATCACTTTGTACACTGAATGTCCATGAAATATTTGATTGATACTTCGTCTAGGTGATTATTTGATTCTATAACTGTGTCCTCTTATATTTGTGCCTGATTACTCGGTGATGTAATGCCCTATCAAATAAGTTTTTACCAAAATTATTATTGATGCTAAATGCATTTTGTGGTTCCTAGATACATTTTAAAGAGCTTTTTGAAATAAACCGTTTTAACAAGTTTCTTACAAAGCGTTTTCATGTAGTGCATAAATTGACATTAATCACATCTCCATCAGTTTTGAACAGAACTTGGGACATGTAAAGTTAGTTAGGCTGACTGGTTGTTATATATGAAGGAATTGTTCATTTAATGATAAAAGCATGAAATTGTACATGCTGTAAGAGAACACCCTTAAGAATGTTTTTTTAGCTATAGGGCCATCAAAAAAATGACCTGTGATCTCGCTGGCGGCCATTTTACAAAATGGCCGCCAAAATGTATATAATTGTCAATATCTCGGCGCCTAATCCACTTAGAATCGAGATATTTTAGTCTAAATATACAATTACATGGGTACTGATAATAAATAAAGTATTTTTAAACACTTTAATCAGACAAAGAGCATTGTAATGACTTTAATGGCAGCTATTTTACAAAATGGCTGACCAGATATATGATAAGTGTCTATAATTTTTATGCCAGCTTCTAGTCCACAAATATTCTGAATATCTATGTCTAAATATATATTTTGAGGACCACTTGTAACAAAACAAAATATTTTTAAGAGACTAAAAAAATGTTTAACCTCAGTGGTGGCCATTTTAAAAATGGCCGACAAAGTCCACATACGACGCGTGTCAATAAATCAGCTTCTAATCCACCTAAAATCGATTTTTTTTATCCAAATATACATTTTTAGTGGTACTGATAAAGAATAAAGTATTTGTAAACACATTAATCCAACAGAATAACAACAATTTTACTGACTCTAGTGGTGGCCATTCTACAAAATGGCCGACCAAATCCGAGTACGTATCAATATCAGATTCTAATCCACCTCAAATCGAAAGATTTTTTATCTAAATATACATTTTCAGGGGTACTAATACTAAAAAAAGTATTTTTAAACACATTAATCCAAGAAAAAAAAAATTTTACTGACTCCGTTGGCATGGTTGGTGGTCATTGTACAAACTGGCCCGACCAAATCTACATGTATACGTGTCAATATCACAGCTTATAATCCATGTAAAATCGGAATACTTGTATCTTAATATACATTTTCAGAGGAACTGATAAAAAAGTATTTTTAGAAATTTTAATTAAACAAAAGAACATTTTCATGATTTTAATGGCAGCCAGTTTACAAAAAGGCCGGCCGAATATATTTAGGTGTAAAGATCAGCTAACTATGTATTTATAAGCGATTTGTATACAACAAAAAACATTTTACAGGCCACAACTGCGGGCATTCATTAAAATAGCTATTTTAATAGATATATGTTTCAACACTGTCTCATACTCGAGGGCAAGGATTACAAAAAATAGACCCTAAACACTTTAATTCTACAGAATAATTCAATGGAAGTCATATAATTGTCAGTCAAAAATATATAAAATAAATGTAGATCAATTTCTTAGATTTCCTGGTAAGTTTTAGTTATATAGTCCAGTTACCGGTGATGTGCTCTATGAAGAACCCTTCAAGTTATTCGATAAAAGTAGGACAACAGGCTTCCTACAGTCGCGATATTGCCATGAATGTGCAGAAAGCGACGTAAACTATATTCACCCATAATCCAGTCACAATGTAATTGTTGTGTCTAAATATAATTTGTTAGTGGCAGTGGCGTATCCAAAAATAAATAAAGGGGGGGGTGCTCAGATTTCAAAGAAACCATTCAACAGCAGGGACCTATAGGGGGCATGCCTTCGCAAAATTTTGAAAAATAAACATCAAATAGTGCGATTTCGTGGTATCTTTGCTGTAAAACGAAGATATGAGATACTGGCTGACATTTCAGATTTAACTTAATGAAAGATTAACCTAGCCTACTCTAGTCCAACTATTTAGGCTAACACAACCACACAATGGGAAAAAAACGTAAACATGATCATTAGCTCATTTAATAGCGAGTGCGAACTACTGGGCATATTAAATGAGCTAGATAAAAATAAACAGCTGTCGATCTAATGTTGCGTTAATGTTTGGCCAGCGTAGCAGACGGTTGATCAACAATAATAATAATCAAACGTTGGATCACCCTCATTGTGATAATAATTAAGCAACCTTGTTTGTGGAATGCCGAGTATGCAATTATGTACGGCCTAATTATGCAACAATCATCTATTAAAAGTGATAACATGTGATTGAAAAAAGTTGTGGACCATTAAAATGCTTACAACGTTTACTAATGATCACTTAAAATTCCTGAGATATTTATTTTTATTTAACCATTATTAATTTGCCACCCTCCCCTATGGCAGAATAATTTTTAATACAAATGTTATATTCCAGTCCATCATCAGTTAAGCCTATATCAGATATTTGTTTTTGTATTGGTTGTAGTTCCCCATTTTTAAAACAACTTTACTGCCAATTTTCAATTCTTATTCTTGATTTCGTCTCTGGTAAAAATAAAACTGTTGAGTCCCAGCTGTATCTGAATTATTTCGTGTCAGTGGCTATACTGGAGGTCTATAAATTGCACTGAGAAAATACGAAAAAATCAAATAGGCCCTAAAACAATTAAATTTTGGAAATTGAAAAAGCGACCCAGTTTTTATCCATTTGTTCTCAAAACTGAGTCTCAGAGATGATATCTCTTGAGAAATAAATTCGCCATCACCCAGGTGAAAGATTCATGGTGATTGAGGAATAATCTTTATCCCGTGGTCCTTATTATTTTATTTTATGCAACCCCAAGTGCTTGAGAGGGCAGCACGTCCAACTCTAAGCCGTTGTCCGTTTCAAGCGATCCCCATAGCCTACTGTGTATTGTGCTTGTGGTGTGTTATAATTATCATAGGGTAGGGTATAGTCTATGATAATTACTATCAATCTTAGCATATCTACTTTGGAACAACGTTATTTCAAGGTATTCTATGATAATTATCATGAATCTTAGCATATTTATTCTCCATAACGTTGTTTCAAGTTTCGCTTAACGTTTCAATTATTGGCCAAGACTAACACAAAGTTAATATATTTTACTCTGTTTCTTTTCAAAAAAAAAATCAATGTTTTAAAAATATGTCCATCTCACACTAATTATGGGTGGACAGGAGAAAAAAACCATTGACAACAAATTCCTACTTTTAGATGCTCTGAATGGGCAAATTT
This sequence comes from Flabesymbios commensalis, assembly GCA_964017125.1. Taxonomy (NCBI): domain Eukaryota; kingdom Metazoa; phylum Annelida; class Polychaeta; order Terebellida; family Flabelligeridae; genus Flabesymbios; species Flabesymbios commensalis. Next base: position 14,139,698 of record OZ024916.1, read on the forward strand.
TAAAGATTTGCATTGTAAAGATTTGCTTCTGTCGCCACATAGGGGCTATGTGGCTATCATTTATTTGACTTCCAGTTAAAAACATGCAAAAATGGTACATTATCATTATTATTAATCGGGTATTTTCTTTAACATGTTATTAACTTTGGTTGATGGGAACAGGTCGAGACGACCTCTACAATGCCTGTCAACCATATTAGTGAATTAAAATTATATACTAAAATAATGTGACAGTATAATATAAAACCAACTGTTCACTGGCAATAGGTGTTGCCATACTTATCATGTAAGGCAGCATCATATCTAGTGTTTAAAATAGCAATGCTTTTGTGTACATGCTATTTAAAAATGTACATACATAGTATAGATTATAAATTTTGCGATATGTACACATAAAATAAAATATCCGATAATTGTCTGTAATCTGTTTTACGCACCAAAACCAGAGATAAAATAGCTACACTGTGCTCTACACAGTGTAGCAAAAAAGGACACTCTGGAAAGCGTAGAAACCTAATTAAAACCTCTAAATCCTTTAGTTGTTTATTATATAAAAAGACAGACAACTACGGTATGTGTAAAGGAAAAGTAGTAAAAACTAATGACACCCTTAATTTTACCATGGGCCTACATACATCCCTAAATAAAAGTAATACTATAAACCTAGAATGCATCTACTGACGTCAGCTCATATAGCCGTCGCGTAGCCGAAAAATGCTGTAGTACCACATTATGCAATATTAGACTGGAGGAAGAACAATCCCAAACTCAAGGAGTAAATCACTTGATTAGAGATCTTTGAAATTCAGCGTAAGGACCCACCTCGTCTGGAAACAAAGGCGACTGAAAAATCACTAAACCTTTAAATAAAACAGAAAAAAAACAAACAATAATTTTGAGGGGAACAGCCATCCATGCCATGTGGTAATACTGTAAGTCAGATCATGACAAGGGTGATCTTGTAGTGTGATGTCGGTCTGCTCCGAACAGTATCAGAGACTGTCTCCGCCCTGAATTCGAGCCAGGCAGACAACACAATGCAACATTCGCAGATTATCGTTCATAGGTCGATCACTTAAGGTGCCATTTGTGCTTGATGTATAGATATATATTCAATACACTAGTATAAGTTGGGCGGGGCGGTTCGTCGGCTGCCAACACATGAGTATCGACAACGGAGCCCTCCGTCCTTAGTCATGCGTGGCTGGTGACAGCTCAAATAGCCGTCTCACAGCCGATTCAAATTGCACAGGTAAATTGAGACACACAATATTCCGCTATATTCGACAATTTCCACATCGATTATTCACATCAAATAAGTTTACCATGGTGAAATATAATTCATTCAGGTTCTTCTTAAAAATCTGCAAGCTACTAGCATCTCGGATAACAAAAGGTGGTGTTCAATAAGCGAGCAGTGCGATTAAAATAAGTACATTGGAACTGAACAGTCTTGCACAGAGGTAATTTGAATAGAACACCCTGTTTTGCCCAGTTTATTGTCTAATCTGAGCCTTTAATCTGTTAATGGCGCCAATGATGCATCCCAGACACCAGCCCTTTAAATCGGAAGGGGGATATATTTAGGTGTGGAGGGGGCTGGAACCAACATGTCGGACACTGGTGGATTAATTGTATATAAAATTATTGGTTGGAAAATTACCACTATGGAAATTAAGGGGGGTGCTCGAGCACCCTGAGCACCCCCTGGATACGTCCCTGAGTGGAAGGGATTAAAAAATATATAAAAAATGTCTTTATCCAACAAAAAACGCATATTAATTAGTAACTTCAATATCTTTAAATCCACTTAGAGTGGAAATATATAGTCTAAAAATATATATATTTTAAAGTACTTTTATAAATCTTGAATATAGAATGATTTAAAAAACGGCATCTTAATAATTCAGACTAATTATATTGGTAGAAAACTCATTTTAGATAGTTATTATTAGAATCAAACATTGTTACCATTGAAATCTTCTGTTTAATATGAAAATATAAATAGTTTTTAACCTGTTCTTGCTACAAATAAAATAGTTTATAAATCAAAGAGCTATTATCTTGCCTACTTCACTTCTCAGCTCCCATCGTCTGTTGGCACTTACCCTAATTCACAATATCCAAACTGACCAGATATTACTATATGTGACAGTAAGGTTTGTTTTTAACTTGCATAATTACGTGTTTGTGCATTATGAATACACATACTATTTACATGAAATATCTCTTATTAATAGCGTCAGGTATGAAATTATAGTCTGACTTATTAGGTCCAGCAAACATAAGCCGGATAACTGGCGCGGTTGTAGAGGTTCATTTACCATGTTTATAAGACACCAATATGGTACTTGGCCTTCTAAATAATAACATTATTTGTATAGTTCAGCCAGCATACTTGCCTCTTGTAGGTGTCGGGCATATTTTCTGACCGGCGCATCAAGATCAAGCGTATGGTACAATAATTCTGTGCCTGTTGTTGGTTCCATGCAAAAAAAACAGATTTGTCATGCCACTATTTTGACGAAAATCAGTCATGCCACTATTTTGAAGATTTTGAAACATAATGTAATGTCTGCTAATGCTGTTTTTCTCTTATCAGTTTGTTCAAACTTAGTCTTGTTAAATTGTAAATAAAATTCATCAAGCCATTTGCCTTTTTGGTTTTAAACGTTCCGCCTAGTCAAGTAGCTGTAGACGAGAAATAATATTTGATGGCAAATATCATTTTTTAATGCTACCGATCACAGCCTGTATCACCAAAAAACATTACCATGCATATCTTATCTGCATTCATATTAATGTTGCGATGATTTGTAAATAAATCAATATAACGATAAAATAAGTATTTATCAGATCATTTAGATACGTATTTCAGATTATTCTCCCTAATCCTTTGTCTTGGTCCTGAAAATGTATATTTAAACACAAAGATTTTTTTCTATGTTGATTAGTAGCGGGGATATTAAAACATGTATATTCTGGCGGCCATTTTGAAAAAATGACTACCATTGATATAAAGATATTAAATTAGGGTATTTTTAATTGCATTTTGTGTAATCCTTGGTCCCGAAAATGTATATTTAGACACCAAAATATTTTTTCTAAATCAATTAGAAACTGAGATAATAAAACACATATATTTGGCGGCCATTTTGAAAAAAATTACTGCCACGATAGTCAAATATTAAATTTGAGTATTTATAATTGTCTTTTTTTTGCAATCCTTGGCCCAGAAAATGTATGTTTAGACACCAACATTGTTTTTCTACGTGGATTAGAAACTGAGATATTAAAACATGTATATTCCGGCGGCCATTTTAAAAATGGCCACCATTAGGTCAAAGGTCAAATTTGCGTATTCGGTATTGTCTTTTTTGTAATACTTGGTTCTGATAATGTATATTTAGACACCAAGAACATTTTTTAAAGTGATTTAGAAACTGAGATATTGAGACATGTATATTCTGACGGCCATTTTGAAAAGATGGCCGCCATTAAGGTTAAGGGTCAAATTTGGGAGGGCCCTATAGCTAAAGTTTACCGTCATGATATGTTCTCTTAGCATGCAAAATTTCATGCTTTTATCATTAAATGAACAATTGTTTTACCAATCAGCCTAACTAAGTAGGCCCTATCAATATCCACTATTATTTCAGGGGAGCTAAATACCCCACACAATTTTATGTAGCTTACAACGTCGAGTTTCTCTTTTGATTATTTATGTAGGCCCATTCACCCTAGACATCGTTACTTGAAGAGGTGCTTAATATTTTCGAATTCGTAGCCAATGGTTTTCCTATTAAATATTTCATAGTTCTATTATATAAAACTATTATATAAGATTCAGAAATGTTCTAGTTAGTGCTTAGTTTTTTTTCACTCTTGTTTGCACTGATGTTTCATTTATTTTTTATTTACGCAATCTAATTATTTGAAGTATTTTGAATGGCATATAACAGGTGTTTTGTCCTTATTGCCAATACAACATGATGTATTTTTGATGTTCTATTATGGTTAAACTTCGTTTGCCCTGACATAAACGCATTTTGAATTGAAATTTGAATTGTGTAAAACCGCTATGACAAGACCAATCGTCTATAGCTTTGGGCTGTTGGAGCATAAAAACCCGTTTGCAATATCCATTACGTTTATAACGTTAGTTATGTGCGCTTATGGTATAATAAATGTATGTAAGATGGTAGGTGCCCTGCTCCTCATTTGAAATGACATTTTCATGACTATCAAAGGTCATTACGATTAAAACACATCATTTGTATGGCTTTAGCATTATTATGTAATGTTCCTTTTATGGGGAGAGTGTCGGCTTCAATATATATAAATTATGCGTGACGTTAGATATACATATTAAGCGCCCCGATGCCCAGCACCCAGATATCCCAGATGAACACGTCCAATTGTCACACCCAATGCCCACTGGTTGGTGGCTACATCACTAAACTATGGGCCGTATGCCCGAAGCTAGTATAGCTAACATAAAGTTTAGTTTTCACACCGGGTTAATTAAAACATTGTATTATAAAAAAATAACCCGTATGCTAAAAAAAAGGTTAGCATTGTGTCAGCAAATCATCTGGTCTTAAAAGAAACAAAAATGTTTCTTCCCCATCCACTCGTATTGTGGGGAGCCTTCGTGACCGAGAGGTAGCGTACTCAGCCTCAGACCTCATGTGTCTGGAGGGAAGTGTCTTCTCACCATCCTCGGGAGGTTCTCTTGGTTCAATTTAGCCTGTATGCGCACAAAAGCGGCCTAAGGCCGATTCATTTCACTTCATTTATCGCTGTTGAGCAAACAAATGTTGTATACTTCGGGGAATTCCCCTCGCCACAATCAGCCGTGATCAAGTCGACACGGTCCGCTGGATCAGCGCTGCCTCACATTTGGGACGCTGGCGTCATATTAACTCTTATCCTGCTAAGTTAATTTATTTTATTTTTTAACCACTTGAAATTGTGTCTGGCTACCGCGTTCCACAACCTCAAGTGGTTGAAAAGTACTCATATTTCTTGAATTTGAGAGAAAACATTTACAAATTTTGATGTTTAAACAGTCATTTTAATCCTAATAACAGTGAATTAATCGGCTAATAAAAATGAATTAAAAACGACGATTGTTGTGAATAACAGACAAAGGGTTAACACGACGCTGGGCCAAAATTCGGAGCTCGGAGCCAGCGTGCAGGTCTGCACTGGTCTGACAAGATGAAACCCAATATATGATTACCTGTGGATCTACCGTAAATTATGCTTTCAATTAATGACATTTCGATCCATTTGACGGCGCATATACGACAACCCAAGGTTTAATAGGAGGCCAAAAAATGTAGTTATCATGTAGAAAGTCATGCGAACGTTCTTTATTTTATTAATTTATGTGGTCATCGACATGACGATATAAAAAATCTCAATTGTGTTGCTCAAATAATTTACATTAAATCGGGTCTATGTAGGCCTAATTGCAATAATCGTGATCATGTTGTGAATTTCAGTAAAAAAAATGTTTTTTTACAGTAAACCAGTGTCTGTATGTGAACCGAATTATAAATTACGAATGTTTTCTTACTATTATATATAAATACATAGGCCTTAGTTTTATTGACGCTAATGAGTGAAAAGGTCGTAATTGAAAAAAATATACCAATTGATTCAAACTTATCAAAGTACTGCGCTTCATAATGTAATAACAGAATAAATTCCATAGTGGGAAAATCATATATCATCTTTATTTTACAATCAGTCTCTGTAGAATCAGCTCTACTGAAATTACATAACGATATCATTGTTAGTATGAGAAAAATAAATAAAAAGAATCGGGCTTTATAGGCCACTTTTGTGCACATATAGGCTAAACTGGGCCAGGAGAACCTCCTGAGGATGGTGAGATGATTGAGATGTCACTGTCCTCCAGACACAGGATTCGAAATTCGAGCCCTGGCGATCTGAGGCCGAGCACGCTACCTCTCGGTCACGGACGCTCCCCACAATACTGACTTTCACACGTGGATGGGGAAGAAACATTTTTGTTTCTTTCAAACCGCCGAGATCGGGAACCGAACCCCGAACTCTGGCGTGAAAGGCAGCGGTGCTATCCACTACCCTAGGGCCCCCGCCCTATATTAGTATGGAAAAGGGTGAAGTTACGGATCTGACACTGCTTGATTTGTCGGCCGCTTTAGACACCATTGACCAAGCTACATTAACAGATTCAGATTGGTATGGAATATCTGGCCAGGCTTAAATCTGGTTTCCCTCCAATTTCAAATATAGGCACTAATCAGTACAAATTAAACACACTCTTTTACCTTATGCCTATACACTACACCACTCATATATATGATCTCCTGTTTTGAGACAAACCACTATCTTTATGCCCATGACACTCAAATTTAAATATCTCTATCAGCTTCAAACGATGAGGAATCTCCTGAGAAGTAGCAACATTGTTTAATAGGTGTGTCGGCCTGGATGACAAGTTCTAAGCTGAAGCTAAATCCTAGAGAGACAGAATCATTTCTTCTCATTGGGACCAGCTTCAGCGATAATAATTTTGAAATAATTTCCGTTGCTTAATTCTAGGTCCAGACACAAACCCATCTGCATCAGCCCAAAATCTTGGCGTGGTATTCGACAGTAGCCTGAATTTCCGAAAACACATATATATACAAACATGTGGGGCATGCTTCTATTATATCCGTGATCAGCGTCAAATTAGAAAAAGTATGTCATTAGATCTTGCCAAGCAAATTAATTGCACTTTTTGCAGTGGGACTGGTCAGTAATTTAAACTCACTTTTTCACAATATGCCAGAAGAGAATATCTCTAGATTATAATGCGTACAGAACTGCCTTGTAAGAGTGGTAACAAATTGGCCCTACGTTTTAGTCCTTCCGTTCCTATTCTAAAACGATCTTGTCAAGTTTCTCATTCATTTTAAAATATGCACAATAACCTTCCAAACCATGAAAAACAACCAACCTGTATATCTGGATGACTTATTTGTTCGGCCAAAGTGCTCAAAATATCTACGCTCCACAAATTCAAATAGTTTTGTTGTTCCCCGTATAAAAATCAAGACTTGGTCCGGCCTCAGTAGCCCGGCACTCTGTTGGAAAACCTGCTTTATATATAGCCTTAACGGATAATGTAAGTTATGTAACCTTTAATGTAATTGAATTCAAATATGGCGAAAAGGTCTATTGCAAAACTACGTCAATGTTATAGATTTTAATATGTTTAAAATGGATCAGATATAAAGCCTATTTGTCTAAAAATGCGAAATAATTATTTCCGAGATTTGTCAACCTTTGTCCTTCCCTCTCTCCATCCTTAACATTCACACCTTTCCCACCCGTCCGTAAGTTTCACATAGAAAATGATTAGAAAAACTATTACACAATGTTAAACTCTTAAGTTGATTAGCTGTTCTGATTTTGAAAATGGCTGACAACCCATTACATTTTAACACAAAACGCCTTTAAAAATACATAGAAACCACAAAATGCATTTTCTATGGAAAATAATTTTGGAAATAGAAATTTCATATATTCTCAAGTCAATTGCCACAAAACTATGACATGGCAATTGGTGGCCATCTTGGATTTTTTACTTCAACAGCTTTACATTACCGAGTAATCAGGCACAAATATAAGAGAACACATTCATAGAAAATATTCATAGAAAATATGATCTAGACGAAGTATTAATCATAATTTTTCATTGAAGAATGTAATATAAAGATTAGCGGTTGAAAAATATCATTTTTAAATGGATAAGAGCCGCCATCTTTGATTTTAACTACGCGAAGACTTCTAAATTGTAATTGGACCTTTGGCAGGACAAACCATGTGGAAAGCTAGCATTAGCCTACACATGTTTCTAAGTCAATTAGTTCAAAAGTTAATAAACGATAAGGCTGATTGTGGCCATTTTGGGTTTTATGCTCTAAGATACACTACGTAAGTTCCCAGATATACATGTTTACACGACCCGTATTTTTCATATAGCTGTAGAAAAGTTATAATTAGTAGGTTCTTTTGTGTCCTAAGCTTCGAAACGTGTCATTGTTTCATTGAATAAGACCCATATTCACAACTGCATTCAATTTTTATTTTTGCTAGTTTTTTTCGTTCATAGTTTGTGCTCGGACAATATCCCTTAATATTTCATAAACGATTATATTGACATTTATGATGATGGAAGCATTATTTAGTGTTTGTTTGTAATTAAATAATCATTACACAACATTCCATGACGACCCATATCGTGGCGTTGATACGGTTAGGGGCCTTGCAAAGTTAAAAAACACATCCAAAAATATTCGGATAGAGCTAACCCCATAAAACCCACCACCTATACATTTTTGGGGGAAAATTTATCTCCGACATGAATCATCAAAGATTTTATTTTTGTTTTTCAGTTTTCTATTTTCTATCCAAAATGGCCCTGGGCCCACCCACCCACTTCCAATGTTTTTTTTATGTTTGGAATTTTTTTTAACATCCTTTTTTGCAAGCTATACTCAACTTTGCCATTTCACAAGTGACCTTCCTGCTAGAACATTTTTTGTGTAGCCATAAGTAATCTATGACCATACTGTAACTTAGATCTGGTAATTTTCGCGCGTTTAGATTTTCGTGAATTTTTGGGACTTTTCTAGTCTAGAATTCACGAATTATCAACTGTTCAAAAATTGTTCAAAAAACATGTTTCTTTCCCCTTTACATGCCTTCATTATATGTCAAAACAATGACGGTCATATAGTACCAACTAAGATTCGCCCATTGTAGTTGTCTGAGCCTCATTCAAATAAAACAAATGAATATGTTTAATTATTAGCACCACGTCATGAGCGGTAATTGGTTACCTGCTCGGCATTCTTTTTCAACTAAATAATATTTTGTCATTCCCTGACAGTCATCCGATGACAATAAATAATGTCATGGAATGACACATTTCTCAGACATTTCGTCTGTGTGGCAAGGGAATGCTTAAAAATTTTGCGAAAATTATTCCATAATCTTCAGCTTGGTCAATTTGTGGAAATATTAAAGCTAAACGTCATTCCATGATGAAGCTGTCATGTCATGACAGAAAATATTGTCATTCCATGACTGTACTTCCATTCCATGACTAGATAAAAAGTCCTTCCATGATGATGTTTTTCTTTCAAATGTCATAAAATCGAATAATGTTAAAAATCAGCTCGAATATCTCTAAGGCAGTAACAGACATCCACACCTACACCTGAGTGGGATTTTGATGAAAAAAGTGTTTGTTTTCTTTAGCCAATTGAATGAAGACCTGACATTAGACATGTTAAAGAATCCCTCATAACTCCACAAGCTGACTATGTGTAGGCATACTGCTAGGTATTGGATACTGGTGGTGACGCTATTAACACAGGTGGATTGATAAATAGTCATTTTGAGAAGTTCATGTGATTTGTTCTCTTTTCAGAGCTAACGGTGTTTTCTATATGTGTGAAGTGAGAGAGAATGACACAAGAACTCCGGAGTCTGTTTCATTGACACTGGTACTCTGTGGAAAACCTGGTAATTTACTAAGTGTGCAAGCTGACAAAAAGGAAGAGAAACCTAAATATAATATCGTCACCTGTCTGGGTCCGATCTTCGGAAATTATAATAAATTTAACTGGCTCGTAGAAGCCGTAGAAGTTGATCACATGCTAGGAGTGAATCTCACAGTTTTTCCAATCTATTCCATCTCTCCAGTCGTTGATCCTTACATGCGCAGCTTCCACGATGATGGAATGATTGAGTCCTTCTCGTGGTACCACCCAATGCTGAAGAAAGTGTTTTATTGTGGGCAGCGAGTGTTGCTGAATCATTGCTTGTATCGCTACATGTACAAGTCAAAATATATTATAATTAAGGACATAGATGAAATTATTGTTCCATCTGACCGTTTTCAAAGATTAGACGACATGTTGGAATCCCTATCAAGCACTAAAGTGGCGGAATATCAGATTAGGAGTGCGTTTTTCCCTCCGGATAAATCGGATAATTACACTGGTAAAGGGAATAAAACACTTGTAGGATTACACAGACCTCGAACATTGTTCGATACCAAGCGGGGGGTCGAGCCGCTGCCGTACAGTACCCGCACCAAGTACATCGTGCATCCTGACCGTGTGCTGGAGCTTACCGTACACACGGCTGAAACGTATGTGACGTCATTTAAAAGGTATGAGGTACCAACAGATGTCGCTCTAGTTCATCATTACAGGCCTGCAGGTGATAGCAGGAGGAGAATGATGAAAGACCAAAGAATGTGGCGATATGCCGAAGACATTCTCAACAGGATTCATAGACGTCATGGTAAAGTTGAGAACATGGTCAACACCTGATGCGAAGTGCAGCGCAAAGGGCAGAACGTACTTTTCAACTGGAAAAAAAGTTCAGGCTACCAACCAGTTAAGATTATAACCTACAGCATGAGCTGACTAATATGTCTGCATCTGAAACCCCTGTGACTCACTCACTGTTTTCATTGATACTTGTAGGATAGTTCTAATCCATATTGAATACCTCAATATTTATATATGGTAGGACCGTTGATCTGGCGGCCACCATGTGAAGGAGCTACACAATATCTGCATAATTATTATAAAAGAACGGCTGTGAACCCCTTCAGGAAAATCTATCGTTTGTGGAACTATTTGTTGGCTTATGTACAACTATCTGGAGTGCAGTGTATGTAGAGATGGCATAAGTAAATCCATGTGAATAAATCATCAATGTGGGTATAATACTATTTTAATACTGTGTAAACTGCAGAACTTCACATACATTTGTCTCCTGTATATCCTGCGTAAACTCACCAAACTTGACATACATTCGTATCTTGTGTATCCTGTGTAGACACATTAAACTTGACATACATTTGTCTCTTGTGTATCCTGTGTAGACACACTAAACTTGACATACATTTGTCTCCTCTGTATAGCTTGACATACATTTGTCTTCTGTGTATCCTGTGTAGACACACTGAGCTTGACATAAATTCGTCTCCTCTGTATCCTGTGTAGACACACTAAACTTGACATACATTCGTCTCTTATGTATCCTGTGTAGACACACTAAGCTTGACATACATTCATCTCCTATGTATCCTGTGTAGACACTCTAAACTTGACATACATTTATATCCTCTGTATCCTGTGTAGACACTCTAAACTTGACATACATTTGTCTCCTATGTATCCTGTGTAGACACTCTAAACTTGACACACATTTGTCTCCTATGTATCCTGTGTAGACACTCTAAACTTGCCATACATTTGTCTCCTATGTATCCTGTGTAGACACATTAAACTTGACATACATTTTTCTCCTCTGTATAGCTTGTAATTTGGGCAATTTCACATAAAGGGTGCATTCAGGAAAAATTGAAACTTTACACAATTTTTAGCAAATACTGCTAGATATTTATATGAAACATTTTTTATTTTAGCAAGGGTTGTATGGGGAAACAACAGACCAAATTTTATAAAGTTTTGTCAATTATTTCTTCATGAATCAGTGGTATTTATGTTATTTTCAACACATTTTGCAGTCGCATCCCGGAATTGTCTTCATAGGAGGGTTGTTCTATTCCAGGTATGCATCTAACACACAAATAAAGTTTTATTTGAGGTATGGTTATTGGTCTTACGATTCAAACGAGACATGTTTGACAAAAATCGAGTCACAAAATCTGATTTTATGTGTATTTATTGAGTTTAAAGTCTTTTCCGTTAAAAGTTTTTTCATTTTTTCCCGCCAGTACATCACTGCCCAGCTTGAACTATCTACATATATATAGACATTTAATTACTCGGTCTGGTGGTTATATATGGCATACAAATACTTCAAACTGATTGCTGATTAATATTAGCAAATTAATTATAATTACCTGTATGTATGTGAATATTCCGTTAAAATAATGTCCCCTCCAGTACATCACGATTCAAGATCCACGCAGGGTGTTTTTCTAAGATATATTATTATTGCAATATACCCTGCCTCTTTGAGCCCCCACGTGGATATTAATTGGAAATTCATGTTACAACAACTACATATTTATACATTTTTAGATGAAAATAGTGTTAAATAAGAATTGTCTCCTCCAGTACATAATATCAATATTTAGTATTCTTTGTGTGATAAGACCACGCTCGCATGCAATTGAGATGGCGTTTGTGTTTATAGCGACCGGGCATGCTGGGAGTTCAGCCAGAAGTTTCATGCTGTCATGAAAGTAATATTTTTTAAGACTCTGGGTCTCAGATCCGGTTCAATCTCCGGTCACTAAGTGTCCCCATCTATATCTCAATTGCAGGCGAGCGTGGATAAGACCTAATTTTTGTAATTTACTGATCCATATTGGTAGTTATGTATTATTATAATAAAGCCTTCGGTATGGCAGCCACTAGAAACCAACAAATTGATATTTATTGAAAATACATATGTAATTCATTAATGAATAAGTTGTAACCAAAAAATATTTTGTGGGTGTTTCCTTTGTTCATTTTTAAATCAATATTAGAATGTAAATGTAATTTCTTCACTGTTATGACTTACAAGACCTACTAGTACAATATATATACATTTATGGTGTATATATCATCAACCAAATGTTCTATGTTCTATATTGTCTATAATAGGCTGCCAGTACACTGCGTACTGGGGGGGGGGGGGGACAGAACGTATGTAACACTAAAAGTGTAATTACTCAGGGACTGTATTTTTCAGGCTTGTCAAGCGATTTAAGCGGTGTGTACCGATACACAATCTACTAGACTACTTGAATTAAAAAAAAAGTGTTTGTAGCCATAAGAGTTTCGCTTCGGCGGCCCCACTCCTGTGGACCTTGACGATGCTGCACATGCGGATGTGTGGATAATGTTTGCTCAGCGAACCATGATGACCCGCCTACTTTAAAATTGATTTGATAGTTTAAATGTATGATTGTCATATACATTTTCTATTGCAAAAAATGAGTTTAAATGTCTTGTTGACCAGAAATGAGAACTACATACTATCTAATGCCCCTGTTCATTATCCACCCAGGAGGTGGTTTCACTACAGGTTATATGCTAGGATATAAAATTATGTCATGTCTTATAACATGGCCCCAGCCCCCAGATATATAATAGTTGATAGCGCACATGTTACTGGTACATGATGTAGGATCTTACAATGCTCAAGTTGGCGCAGCGTTGTATGGCCTTAATTTACTATGCCTGATAGTGATAGCTGGCAAACCATGCAAAATAGCCAGACAATCAATTGATATAATATACAATGTGAGGTTTTAAGGAGGGCAAGGCTAAGCAAATCGTTTGATATAGCTAGACTATAACTATAAAAAATTGTGAGGTTTGAGAAAGTGTTACCAGCATACCAGTTATATTCATAAAATATTTATGTATGCCTCGAAAAACTTCCAAATCTATCAGGTTCAAAATGGCCAACTGGTGTCCATTATTTAACCTAACATGCTTCATATCCAGTGCCAGATAACTAGACAATTAATATGAAAGAAAATGTGAGGTTTCCGGGAGGGATAGAACTTATTTCAACTCAGATCACATTCAAAATTGCCAACTATCTGCCATTTATTATCTACTTTAAAAAATATATATATTTTCCTCCGCTCAACAGCGGAGCCGATGCAGCACTCGCATCAGTGCTGGCGCTGATGTAGGCTGTGGTAGACTTAAATGACCGGCAATAGTTTGTTTGACATTAGGTCTCTCACGTGGGATGAATGAAGTTACCCAGAGGGAGTGATCCTTCCTATTGTTACTCTGGGGACTATCCGACCCGAGGATAGCGGAGCTGCGCAAAATGCCACCGAGTTTCAGCATTAAATTGCACAGGGAAAACTCAAGTCTCCGGCCGTCTGGGCATATCTGGGGGTATATCCCCTAGACATGCCCAGAACCCCTTATCGGGCGAGCGAAGGAAATCGCTCTCAATAACCCACCATGCCCTATCACCCCCACCCTCACATCATCATCTGTACATCATTCATCTCATCAATTGACTACAACGTTTTTATCGTATTACAATGTCACTTAAAAGACCTTTTGTGCCGAGAAGTGACGTAAAGCAAAGATTTACTACTACAGCAAATATTGCCAGACAGCTAGACCATAGAATAAGAAAACGAAATGTGAGGTTTTAAGGATCGAGGGAAATGCCCTGACAAATTTCAACTCCCATCAATTTTAAAATTACCCTGATAACATCACAGTATTGGCCCAATAAAATGGTTTAATCGGGCCTGATTATCATTATGTCTTGCTGTTTTCAGCCAATACAGTTTATGATCTATATTCTGCATTGGACCAGTAATGAGCCAATAAAGGCAAACAATGTAGTCGCATAATAACAACGGCTGAATACTGGATTTTAACCGCTGTTACTGCCGATAGCATCCGGTATAAAATAGGAATTGGCCTAATGTTTAGGCAGACGTGGGCAAGTGGTCGCCACATCGCCACATGTGGCGACAAAAGCAAAAGAGCTGTAATGTAACTATTAAAAAATGTTCATTCAGAGCACCTGAAAGTAGCCATTTGTGGCGACAGGACTCATTTCGCCTGCCCACCCCTGTTAGGCCTACTTTAATATATGTTATATCTGCTAAAATGTGCCAGATAGTTCAAAGGTCATTATGCTAAAACAAAATGTGAGGTTTCAGGGAGATATTTTGGCAAATATTAACTCATCAAATTAAAAATAGCCGATTATCGGGATATATGAAAAAAATCAAATTTTATATGTCCTGTTATGAATACAAATATCCCAGATTTGTAGATATAGGCCCAGGCTGGAGTGGGAGAACGGTATTGTTATATAAGCCTGATAAATTATTATTTATACCATACTAAAATAGTTAACCAGTAATTGCTTTACCGTAGTAAAAACGTAGCCTGGTGTAAAATAATGGTAGGGCTATTGATGCATCCATGTAAATTTGTATTCAGTTTGAGGTATGTATTATTATTTTTTTTTAATATATGTACCGGTACATACAAAACTTTGTATCCAATTATATAAGCTCAAGATCGGCTGGAGCTAATATTATTTTTAAACCACTGTACATAAATATATTGTGTACGGTACATTAGCATAATAAAACAGTTACACTACCACTAGATATTAAAGTAGAAAAGAAATGCTAGATTTCAGGGAGTGACAGCTGGGACCTAACAAATTTGAACTTGATCACATGCAAAATAGCAGATTTGCGGCAATTATTTAATTATTGAATAAGCCTGATAGCGGGCAAACTACGGTATGTTAGCTAGCTAGACCCTACAACAAGCTTATGCTCCTAACAGCCATGATGAAGTAAAAATAAGGGAGGAATATGCATTGGAAAATGGTTGTTTTCATTTATATACCTTGACAAATTTCAATTCTATCGAATGCAAGATGGCTGACTATTGCCCATTATTTACTATATGCTTGATATCAGGCAAAGCATCCCAGGTACCTAGCCCAGTACTATAATTTATCCAATCCCCTCATGTAAGTCCGGAAAGTATTTTGTTGGCATATATATCCCTCCCTCAAACCTCACATTTTCTTTTATACCTTACACCTCACATTTTGTTTTATAGTATAAAACAAAATGTCAGGTTTAAGGGAAGGATGTGAGGGGTTGGAATGGATACACTAACTGTCTCTGCGATTATATTGGAATAATAGTAATGTAGATGTTTGTGAACTATGACTGATGATGCTATTTTATCCTTTTTTAGTAGTTTACTTGTTATTCAGTTGAATTATTGAGTGATCATTCATGCTTACAGGTTTGTTATTGTTGTTAAAAAAATATGTCCTCTCCACTACATTTAATGATATTAGCTTTAGCTGACATTATCCAAGTTATGTCACAAAAATCATAATTATTTTACATTGTTTTTCCTTGATGGTGTTTAATACGATGCAGACAAATAGTTGCGGCCTGTACCCGTGATAAACCATTTAAACATCATTTTATTTTAGCAAAGTTTATACAATTATGCAACTTCAGCTCAATTTGAAAACAAAATGTTGATTAATAACAATATATACTGGAGCAAAATTAGAATATGAAATGTTGAGCAACATATCATGTTTTACTCATCTAAAGTATGCATTTATAGCACTTGTGATGTTGTTATTTCAACCGGTAAAAAAATGTCCCCTCCAGTACAGTTTGTCATACATATAATTGTGCAGAGGATTCCCATGCAAAAAGCACTGTAAACATGCACAAAATATGTCATATATAGTATTCAGGCTATATGTGTATATTTAGTTGATGTCAGAGCACTAATTTGTTGAGCTGTCGAAGTAAATGCTGTACAATTCATACTAGTCTTGAGTGTATTGCAAAATTTCATTTTTCACATTTCAAATAAATATCAAATCTATATTACATGTAAAACACGGGTACAACACATAGTGATCTTCCCTTTAGAAACACGACAATAATAATAATAATAAATTAGGGGTTAGTTTTTTCAAATCACCTACATTATTAGCATTTGAGCAGAGACTAATGATTGCTAAAACAAATGTCCCCTCCAGTACACGCAAAAACAGCATACATTTCACAAGTCAATATCTTCATTCATGGGCATAATTAGGCTCTGGAAATTTAACTGATGTTGGGGAATGACATCTAACTGTCAAAAGTTGTGAAATTATCATACATGGAAGGTTGTTTTTTTTGACATGCTATGAGACTTTTTGTGTGCCCTTTACGTGAAATTGCCCACATACATTTGTCTTCTGTGTATCCTGTGTAGACACACTAAGCTTGAAATACATTCGTCTCCTCTGTATCCTGTGTAAACACACTAAACTTGACATACATTCGTCTCCGCTGTATCCTGTGTAGACACACTAAATTTGACATACATTCGTCTCCTCTGTATCCTGTGTAGACACTATAAACTTGACATACATTCGTCTCCGCTGTATCCTGTGTAGACACACCAAATTTGACATACATTCGTCTCCTCTGTATCCTGTGTAGACACATTAAACTTGACATACATTTTTTCTCATTTCTATCCTGTGTAGCCACACTAAACTTGACATACATTCGTCTCCTCTGTATCCCGTGTAGACACATTAAACTTGACATACATTTTTTCTCCTCTGTATCCTGTGTAGACACACTAAGCTTGACATACATTCGTCTCCTCTGTATCCTGTGTAGACACATTAAACTTGACATACATTTGTCTCCTCTGTATCCTGTGTAGAAACTCTAAACTTGACATACATTCGTCTCCGCTGTATCCTGTGTAGACACACTAAATTTGACATACATTTGTCTCCTCTGTATCCTGTGTAGACACATTAAACCTAACATACATTTGTCTCCTCTGTATCCTGTGTAGAAACTCTAAACTTGACATACATTCGTCTCCTCTGTATCCTGTGTAGACACATTAAACTTGACATACATTTTTTCTCATTTCTATCCTGTGTAGACACACTAAACTTGACATACATTTGTCTCTTGTGTATCCTGTGTAGACACATTAAACTTGACATACATTTGTCTCATGTGTATCCAGTGTAGACACACTAAAGTTGACATACATTTGTCTCCTGTGTATCCAGTGTAGACACACTAAAGTTTACATACATTTGACTCATGTGTATCCAGTGTAGACACACTAAAGTTGACATACATTTGTATCCTGTGTATCCAGTGTAGCCACACTAAAGTTGACATACATTTGTCTCCTGTGTATCCAGTGTAGACACACTAAAGTTGACATACATTTGTATCCTGTGCGGACTCACTAAACCTGACATATGTGTCCTGTGTACACTACACTTGACATACAGTAAAATGCATTTTTGAAGTTATGATTTGTGATTTAAGATATTTCCAGGACTCTTATTTCGTTGAGAGACCTTTTACGAGTCAGAATCAGGCTGTTAATATTGAATCGATAGAGAAGAAATTGCCAATGACCGATTTTTAAAATGGCCTGCAACGAATACTTAGAAACATGATTTGCATTGCAATTCCAACATTTTAATTGTCAAAGTATCTGTTAAGCCTAAATAATCCGTTGCCGTTGGCCTTGTCGTGTTGGCGTCACAATGGCGTCACGGATGGATGTATTTTATAATGGTATGCCTATTATTGTACTCTAATCAGTCAGATGTGACAGAGTTGTTGATTATGAGGGATCCTCATTATGGTCGGATGTGTTTTAAGTCAGTTAAAACCCTCGGAGCTCTACATAGCTGTGGAAAAGGCCCAGGCCTCGGCTTTTACCACAGCTGCGAATGTAGAGCTCCTCGAGCATTGTCCTATACATAGTAAAACGAAGCTTTATTTCGGCTTTCTCTGGAGATTACATACTTATAAGTTAGGCTATTTACTTATGTGTCAGGTGGACGAGGTACATTTATTCTCACCCATGAGATACATGCTATGGGATTAGTCGTATGGCATAGTTCCTTTGGGACCCGGTTCTCCTTGCCCAGTTTAGCCTATGTGTACACAAAGGTGGCCTAAAATCCCATTCATTTTATTTCATTTCCTTTGGAACCCAATCACAAAACATACATGTGAGCTAAATTGTCCAGTCGCTTTGTGATCGTCACTTATACTTACGCATAAGACACATTTCATGACCTTAAAATGTACAAGTGAAATGGATAAATTGCTGTTGGAAATCATTGTGCACATAGGCCTACGTATCATTTGGGCCAATGAACATCATGTTGAACAATGCACATGAATTGATAAAACCTCACCAGATGAGAATGGCTTTGTTTAGGAATCGAACATTGATCTATTGTGGTACATCTGGACCTACTCTTATTCTCAGTGTTGTCTCTCCGAACACGTGTTTAACCCTTTCAGGCCTGAATTTATCATTGTCATCTTCATCGACTACAAGCCGACTTGTAGTGGATGAAGATGACTTGAAGTGGTTTAAAAATTACAGAAAATTGCCATGTATCGGTAAATCAGTTGGATGGAAATTTTTCGCTCTAAAACCCTTTGTTGTGTGAAAATTAAGTCTGTTTTCAGGTATGTAAAATGATGCTTTAATGCATCGTGAGGGCTTAAAGGGTTAAGGGTGGCAGTGAGGACAACCCGTCGATTCTAGCGAAATGGAACGCTGTGATATCTGCATTCCCAGTAAACACATTTGTAACACATTTGTACAACGTCGGCCCAACGTCGTCAACGTTGGTCCAGCATTGTACATATGTTATACGAATGTTTTGTGCTTACTGGGATGTTTTTGTATGATAATGTAGACAGGCTATTTATCGTGAGTTTTACAATCAGATGATTGTGTCAGTTGTATCACCAGAGGTTAACATAGCTATGTCGTCCTCTCCGAGGCCGTGGATTGACGTATTCCCTTTACCCGAAAAATTCAACAAGGTGGTGACTGAGAACGATCTCGATCACAAGGTCTGAAGAATGTCAATAACTTTTTAATGACTGTGCGGAAAATGAGCTGGGCATGCGGGCATATTAATGAATTGTTACTAATTAAAAAAAAACTATTTTCGATCTGATTATTCGAAGGCAAGTCTTAGATATGACGTCCAAAAAAATTCCAACGATTTTGTACTGGGTCAATATGTGGTTTCAGCCCCTGGGGCTGAGGTGAACATAGGTCTAGACATCGTCTATCTATCAGACACATCCTCACTACGCGTAACTGAAAACCCTCATGTAGTAGTTAGTGAAGTTTTTTGTGTGCAATGGCCGAGATTACACAATAACCCGATAACAAATTTGCAGCCCAGCTGGTCAATTTAGTCAATTTATGTGAACATGAAATGAAATGAATGGGGTTTTAGGGAACCTTTGTGCACATATAGGCTAAACTGGGAGGACATCTTGATAATGGTGAGATGAATGACAAGACACTGCCCTCCAGACACAGGATTCGAAATTCGATCCCTGGCGGTCTGAAGCCACGCACGCTACCTCTCGGTCACGGAAGCTCTCCATAATATTGAACCTTTACGAGTGAGCGGGGAAGAAGCGATCTCAGACTTTCCAAGCAGGCACCTTCAACCATTGCACCACCAGGGTCATGAGTTTGACAATCAGCTGATTGTGACACCTGTACCACCAGAGGTGGACTGCGGTCTAGACGTACCCTATCTGTCAGACATAACCGCATGCACCTGATAGGATTCACGTAGGAGTTAGTAAAGGACCCTCTTGGTGTTTTCGTGAGCAATGGCAGCGATTACCTAATAACCCGATAACAGATTCGCAGCACGGCTGTGAAGTTAGTCCCTTCATCTGATCAGTTCATGTGAACATATTATTAGAAAGCTAGCAAGTTCTCCTCTAAAACATTAGTAAATAATAAATAAAAAGTGCAATTAACATTTTAAATTATTTTTCAAATTTAATTTAACTTTTTTGACGCATTGTACCAAATTGAAACCATATTTGCGACCTACCTACCCATTATCAAAAGCATCTTGCATTTTTCGGAAATTCAGAAAATAATGTCACAAATAATAAAATAACAAATAAATCATTTAGACTTAGTAGAAGCAGATCTGATATCGCGATAATACAGTATGGATGAGCGCCTCTGATATTGGTCACCTGATAACCTTACTGCTAGATTTATCTGTTAGCACTGGTTAATTGATGTATTATTCAGTAAATACATTACCCATGGTAAAGGTCACTACTGTAACGTCACTCTCCGTGTCGTCACAGCTCTCACCGTTACGATAGTCGCTCCAATCAATTGCCAGACAGCGATGTATATTTGATTTGTAATGCAGATATGAATCATACTATTGAAGAGGTGACATGTAATTGTTGCTAAATAAGACGAGAATAAAAGGAGACTTATCCAGATCGTCCGGTATATAGTATGTGCAACTCGTGAGTCGCTATCTTATTTTCAATTATGTAAGCAAGTCGTCTAATGATCCCGTCCATATCATTTCTACACGGCTCTCAATTTTACCGAGTGAATTATGTGTGCATGCTCTTACGAAGCTAATGAAATAGAGGCGACGATTACAACAAATTATTGATTAGAAGGCAAACATTTTGTAACTTTATATTTTAAATGTGATATTTTAAATGTATCTGTTACATCAACTATTAAATATCTATATATATTTTGCATCGTTCTATACCTATTCATAAAAAAGGAATGCATTTTCCCGGTTTCTCTCTAGTTTTAATAATTTAGATTTAAATCTCTAAAATACTTAGCATATCGTTCTATACTTATTCCTTGTTAAACTAATTTATTTTCTATTTTTGTACCAGTCCTTATTCATAATTATATATGCGTATCAAACTAAATAGAGTACAAGTCAGAGTTCAGGGTGAAATGGGAGTAAGGGTGCACCGTGAGCTAACTAATTAGCCCTTGCACCGCCAAATTATTTAATTTGAATTTTTACCCACTTGATAGTTGTGTCTCGCTGATGCGATCCACAACTGAGTGAAAATTATTCAGATCTGACAAAACTTAAGGTCAACGATTTTCAAATCTTTAGCATGTTAATAAGATGGTATTTAACGATTATAAAATGAAAAAAAAGAACAATATAATCGGGACTGACGGTTAAATAGTTTAACCCTTTCAGCACGGGGATCGACTTTAGACGTCAAAATCTGACGTCCAAAGTTGATCTCCGCACTGAAAGAATTAAAAAAAAAAAATGGCCATATACCCATAACATATGTATTCAAATAAAATGGAGAGAGCTAACCAGGACATTGATGATGATTTTAAATTGAAAAAAAAATCCTTTGGTCTCCATGGTTTATATACAAATATTTCAACCGCCAAATTATTCAATTTGAATTTTCACCCACTTGAAGTTGTGTCTCGCTGACGCGATCCACAACTTCAAGTGGGTGAAAATTATTCAGATTTGACAAAATCGAGGTCAACTGTTTTCAAATAAAATTATTGCTGGCTGATGTCACATTTTATCTTTAACATATTTAACAGGGTACTTAATGTGCTAATAAAAAAAGAAAACCCGAATATATTCGGCACCAGCGGTAAAAGGGTTAAGGGTTAAAGGAGCTATTGGTTGATTATTATATAATCAGATTATCTATGAGGAGAGGTGGGTAGCCTAATCCCACGATGCATTAACCCTTTAACCACCGGTGCCGCATATATTCGGGTTTTCGTTTTTTATTAGCACATTTAATACCACCTTTTAAACATGGTAAAGATAAAATGTGACATCAATCAGCAAGATTCTAAAACAGTTGACCGCAATTTTGTCAAATCTTAATAATTTTCACTCACTTGAAGTTGTGGATCGCGTCCTACCCCCCCCCCCCCCGCATATGTAAGAAGGAAGATGGACCTAACACTTTAACCCTTTTATCTTTAACCGCTGGTCACAATTTTACTTATTTTTATTATTTATTCGCACATTAAAGACAATCTTACAAACATGGTAAAGATAAAACGTGGCATCAATTGGCAGGATTTAAATAACGGTGACCCTCATGTTTTCATTTCTGAATAATTTTCGGTCACTTTCAGTTGTGAATCACGTCAGTGAGACACAACTGAAAATAACTGAAAATTCTAATTGAATAACTTGGCGGTTGCTTGATATTGAAAATAAGAGGTGTAGGGTAGACTGGGGGAAAACGGCGCATGCAAGCAGATACTCTTATATTCCTAAAAATGTGCAAGCTATCTAGCATAACTTACTTTTCTTAGAAGAACTTCTATCTGCTCTACATCTACTACCAAAATTATTTTCTAGGTAAATACATTTTAGAACAAGTTATAGCAATATAATATTATCAATATCCTGCGCCATCTTACCCCGCCAATTTGGGGTAAGATGAAGTTATGTCAGGGGTAAGATGATTAGTTGTTATAAATTAGGCCCTGAATTAACTAGTTTTATATTAAACGCATTTGTAATGCAATTTGAATGTTCCAGCAAATTTCTTGTATTGAAAATATCGTTATTATTTTATATTGTCATAATATTTGCGTTTTTGTTATCTTATTGCAATGATATGCCTAGATCCCATATCTGTTGGAATTGCAGCAGGATGTACTTTTAAACGTAAATATACTAACCAAGGTCAATATGGATTACGTGTGCGCACATATTGGAAATGCAAAAAATTCAAACGAAATCATTGAATTGAACTTATTTTCATTCAGGCCTTTGTATTTCAAGGCCATTATATAACACAGTAATAAGTAATAACCGAGCAGACATAAGACCTTGAATCAATGTTGGTTTAAAGTTAGTCCATCGCCTACTACGTTGAACCAACATTGATTCAACGTCTTGTGTCTGCTGGGGGGGGGGGTGGGGGGGGGGGGGGTTCAACTAAACATCACGAGTTAAAATGTTATTGCGCAATCATGCTCAAATTATCGCTAATGGGACAGTGTAATAATTCTTATTAATTTATTTGTACCAGATCCAAGGGGCAAATCCATTAACCCCGCACCCCCCCCCCCCCCCAGCGATAGTGTTTAAAATTATGCGGCCTCACACAAATTTTTAATTATAAAATTTTTAATAAATAGATGTTATACCTTTTGTTTTTCTCTAAGTAATTTACTCATGCTATTAATTACACCATTCACATACCTTTATATGAGTTATTCTGCAACATAGATTTGGAAAAAATAAAATATTCAAATGTGAGTCATCTTGCCCATCTTGTGTGGGGGAAGATGACGCATTATTAATTACGATTGTTGATATAAATTACATCCTAGAAAGCCTCATAGACTTCGAGAGTGTATCATTGCTGTTATACCATGGACCAATATTCCCAGTTAATATCACTGTATTCTGTATGGTGTACGTTGTGAATGTGTCACAGCTTTAGCAATAAGTCAAGAATTATTACTTAAAAAAAATAATAATATATACAGAAAATTTGTTTCCGTAACATCACCCTCTCACGCACCTTTCAAAATTCAACATGGGATTAAAATCTTTTAATTTTATTCTAAACAAATTGTGTCGTAATATGCTGTGTCAAAAAATCTTATTAAGTAGTTATGGTGACTTCACCGGGTGGGGTTATAGCTGGGAGTCATCTTCCCCCGTGCGTCATCTTACCCCGGTCTACCCTACACCTCAATTGGTTGAGCCAGAGAAAACATGGGAGGTGTACACCTCAATTGGTTGATTCAGAGAGAACATGAGAGGTGTACACCTCAATTGGTTGACCCAGAGAGAACATGAGAGGTGTACACCTCAATTGGTTGATCCAGAGGGAACATGGGAGGTGTACACCTCAATTGGTTGATTCAGAGAGAACATGAGAGGTGTACGCCTCAATTGGTTGATCCAGAGAGAACATGAGAGGTGTACACCTCAATTGGTTGATCCAGAGTGAACATGAGAGGTGTACACCTCAATTGGTTGATCCAGAGGGAAGTTGAGAGGTGTACAGCTCAATTGGTTGATCCAGAGAGAGCATGATAGGTGTAGACCTCAATGGTTGATCCAGAGAGAACGTGAGAGGTGTACACCTCAATTGGTTAACCCAGAGTGAACATTAGAACTGTACACCTCAATTTGCTGATTCAGAGTGAACATGAGAGGTGTACACCTCAATTGGTTAACCGAGGGTGAACATGAGAGGTGTACACCTCAATTGGTTAACCGAGGGTGAACATGAGAGGTGTACACCTCAATTGGTTAACCGAGGGTGAACATGAGAGGTGTACACCTCAATTGGTTAACCGAGGGTGAACATGAGAGGTGTACACCTCAATTGGTTAACCGAGGGTGAACATGAGAGGTGTACACCTCAATTGGTTAACCGAGGGTGAACATGAGAGGTGTACAGCTCAATTGGTTAACCGAGGGTGAACATGAGAGGTGTACACCTCAATTGGTTAACCGAGGGTGAACATGAGAGGTGTACAGCTCAATTGGTTAACCGAGGGTGAACATAAGAGGTGTACACCTCAGTTGGTTAACCGAGGGTGAACATGAGAGGTGTACAGCTCAATTGGTTAACCGAGGGTGAACATGAGAGGTGTACACCTCAATTGGTTAATCGAGGGTGAACATGAGAGGTATACACCTCAATTGGTGAATATGGTTATTAAGAGTCTCGTCTTGCACTTTGTCTCGATATCGCGATAGAAGGAAGCCCGAAGTCGGCACTATGCCCTTCTCTTATCGAATGACTTCACAGTATACAGTATCATAGGCAGCACACCCCTTACCCTTGAATATATTTTGTTTGGAGGGTATTCGATGAGACATAGTTTATTTCTTATGTCACGTTGTATTGATAATATGTTACTATTATTGTTGTTGTTTTTGTTGAAATATTATTATATTTTTCCATTAAAGATTTATTCCAAATTAGTGGTTTGTTTGGAGGCAAAGCTCCTGATTTGGAAAAAAATAATCCTCCCTTACTAAGAATCAAGTATAAAAAACAGTACAGCATCATGCAATTACGCATCTAAACTTTATTTGACAAAGAGAGGAAATATATACAAGTAAATTGTACAAGTTTTTATGGCAGGTAGATAATTGTTTG